>CP045910.1:0-98599 GCA_013387185.1 Caligus rogercresseyi
TCTTTGAAATATTTATCTTATTTAAATAAATAAAAATTCGATGTACATTTTTTAATAGGATAAACACTTATTTAACGAGAAAAAATATGTTTTTTAAATCATGATGTGCAATTTATTAATATTTTTTCTATAAATAGTACTGCAAATGCAAGCTTGTCGTTAATAACTACAAGCATGTTCATGATCAATTAGCTGACTACATGGAAAATGATGTATTCATGTTTGGCCATCATGTAACACTACAGGGCTATTATATTGTAGTCCTTTGATATCCGAGTCCGATAGGGTATTTTTTATTTATTTTATTATTGAGGCCAAAATATTTTATGATATAAAACAGAACAAAATACAATAAAATATTAGCGAAGGAATTATGTGTATGACATAAATAAACATTGTAGTTTAAAATTAATCCTCGCCATAGTTGCCTTTCAAAACATAAAACACAACAACAAAATATATAAACATCAAAACTATACATATCTAAAACTCAAACACATAGACATAAACATCAAAATAATACACATTTAAAACTCAAAAACAAACACTAAAACCGTAATAAATCATTCAAATAAATTAACTTCTTTTAAAAGTTCTATAAGATTTAATTATGTTTTTTAACATTGTTAACTAAGGTCACTGTTTTTTATTATTATTGTTCTACGTCCGACAGTAATGGAGTGATGATCCATTTATCGGCATTTATATGCACAAACCAAGTAAATATTCTTGTTGTCTTGAGTATGCTCCTTTAATCAATTCATATTAATAGATGGAAGTGGAGGGGACTACATTCAAAGGATTCGCCAATGACGTCATGGATATAGGCCAATGACGAAGAGATAATATGTACTTAAAGGATGAATTTCATCCCTCTGAATTGCTGATATTCATTCTTCAACAGCCTTAAGGGAAGGAATATATTTATTAAAATGTTATTTTAAATATATATTCATTTTCTTCTTCTTTTTCTTTCAACCAATCACGTTTCAAGAAGCACTTTTCTGCCATCTCCATGTTTTGATCTCCATTATATTAAAAAAAACTGAAGTGAATTCCTAAACATACCTAAAAAATATCATTCACGTACTCAAACCAATAATATAAAAAGGAAGCTGAAACTCTAATAAGTTTCATGATAGTTTATAATTAGCCAAATGAATTCAAACTCTGATTAAAGGGAACTTTAACTCATCCAAGCTAAATACAATATGACACATATGACTTTTATTGATAACTGGGAAAACGGATGCTATTTTGTGTTATTTAGTGACTGTATATAATTAGCAGAACAAATGAACACAATGGTTTCAAGCTCTGCTTTAGAGCCCTCTTTATATATAAAATCATGTAGTAGTGCTCTTGATTCCTTAAAAACTAAATATACTTATACATAAGAGTTTACATATAATAAAGAGAGAGAAAAATGTTAATATTTTTTGTCAAATGGTCTATTAATAGAATTTTAAATAATAATGATAATAATAAAGCTGCTACAGAGTCATTAGAGACGATTGCCTCAGGCTAAAGGACAAGTTTGATTGCAACATGATTTAAGGAAGCTTGGGGCAACTCTCTCAATATGTGTATGTATGTATGTACATATAAATATAGCCATGCTACTCGTTCGTATATTGTAAATCAGACTATTATAAACAGTGACCCCCTTAAGAAAAAGGAGAAAAGGCACATGTATTTCTTGGACTAGAAATAACTTGGACATTGAAATGTCACATTTTTTAAATATTAATAGGTACGTCGTTATAGCTCTCTGCATCCGCATTGACATGCAAATTGCATTAATTAAAGATATTCATGATATTAAAGGGATACTTATAATAGGTATCCTATAAAGAACTGCAAAGTAATAATTAATATTAAAAGTTGTAAAAAAAAATCTTTCAAAAAATATATTATTTTATCTCACTTTTTATAGATGTTGAGGAGGGTGTGGGGAACTCTCACTTCCACAACGCAGTTTCGGACAAGGTTTTGGATGAACCTCCTTCCTCAGAGGTGACTCCTGCCGTGGACACGGGGGAGAAGTCCGTTCTCCAGGCCAAGTTGACGAATTTGGCCATTCAGATCGGTTATGGAGGCATGGCCGTCTCTGTTCTCACTGTGGTCATTCTTTGCATTCAATTCAGCGTCAAGACCTTTGTGGAGGAAGGGAAGACCTGGGAAATGTACTACATCAACTTTTACGTCAAGTTTGTCATCATTGGCGTCACCGTGCTTGTTGTGGCCGTGCCCGAAGGCCTTCCACTCGCCGTCACGCTCTCCTTGGCCTATTCCGTAAAGGTATGATAAGATTCTTTATTCTGGGTTATTTTTAGGTTGCTTTGACATATAAAATGTTATTGGTTTGTGATCGCACATAACAAAATCTCATTGAAACATTTTTTGGACGAACTCTAAAGTAGAAATAAGCTAAATCCCTTGTCTGTTCCAAGGTTACATATGTAGATATCTACAAGGTGTGTCCATATTGCCAAGAGAGCTGACTACTTGTGATGACGTCACACCGGCAAGCGGAAAGAAATTACACATTTAGTGTAATGTTTTTTCTTCCTGCTACTATCATTCGAAAATCAATTGCTACAACAGTTTTTTTATTACGACAAAATAATAATAATAATAAGATAACGGACGTTTGCTTATACATGAAAACATGAAATAAACGTATATCTGGTATTCTATATATCTTGGTTGGATCGATCTTCCTTTCTGCATTTGATTTTTTTACATATTACCTGGTCAAAAAGTAATTCTACTGATTAACGAGTCAAAAAGCAGTCTTACTATTATAGAAGTAAAATAGCAATTATTTTAGAGTAATCTGAAGAGCTTCAAATTATAAATATTAGGTTCCTTGAGGCGGCATCTGGTATGTTTTGACCCTTTTTCATAACTTGTAAGAAGTTATAACTAATCATCTAAGGGGTAAGAAACCTTCGGTTAGTTCGGCTCAGTGGGACTTCTTTATATGTATTTTTATATATAGTTTTTATATAGTTTTAAAATATGTCAGCACACAAAAATATATAATAGTTGAATGGAATGAATGAAAATCATTTATCAGTTCAAAAATATGCCTATATTTGATATACATTTTAAAAGAACCGTAAGAGTTAGAGCTTTGTATGATGAGGCAACTTACTTTATAGCCTTAAAATCTCATACTACTAATCATACTTTGGTAATATCGGTCTTTTATATGAAATGATGTCTTTAAAAATATGTATTTAACTAACTTCTATATTATATGATCAAACGTTCAGCCCTTATATGGATGGGAGGCATCCAGAGGTAACTGGATTATATATATATATATATATATATAATACGATGCAGTCAACTACTTCCCTTTTCTGTAAATGAACTGAACACATGACTGCCATTGGACCTGATTTTGCAAAGACAAAATGGGCCTCTTCAAGTAGTGAGAACAGTTATAATCAATTACGTTTTTGCGTGTGTGTGTGTGTGTTCCGTTTGATCATCTTTGTTTCCTTAATTGAAAATAAATCCGAAGACATCATTTACTGATTGTTGTTGAAATAAATGTTCTTCGCAGTCATACTCTATACTCAATTTTTTGAATGTTCATTTGTTTTGTTTTAAATAGATATCGAATAAAAACCCTACAAACATTTTTTTGTTTGTTATTGTTTCTATAACTATCATTGCGAGTCACAATTGTTTTATATGTGATTATACTTTTGGTAGTATACAGTGTTGTTCCCTAACGCGCGTGCGAGTAATATATTACTTATTTATATTACTGCGATTAACTAGAGAGAACAAACATATTAGATATTACTTTCAACTAATAACTAATATGTAATATCCTAGTTACATATTACTTTCGTGGAAAAAAATATTCGACAGGCATTTTTGATGAAAATTAATGAACTGTGAATGTAATTGACGTCACCCAGTGGACATGCAAACTAGGTTTGGTGAGGATTTTTATAAATCATCCTGTTTGAATTGCCTTTACTTACTATTGTTTCGAAATGCTCTAAAAAGTATTATCTAATATAAAGTAGTTTATTACTTTTGAGAAATAATAACTAATATTTAAAAAAATATTACACAGTAAAAAGTAAAAATATTTGGGGAATCAGATTAATTCAAAAGACGGGCAGCCGTAATAATCATGGGGTTCTCTTGATGAATTCTTGTAGATTACTATAACTAAAAGCTACGGAACATCTATTCATTCTGTTTTTAGGTTGAGAGAAATCTTTTTTGTTTCTGTAGATATAAAGTCAAAGTAAGGAATTTCCATTAATAGAGAGTCTCTGTGCTGCATTATATTTTAAATCTCGAGGCACACTTCATGGGGCTCCTTATCAAATGTAAGATGTCTTATCTTATGTTAATATCATTTAAACAAACGACAGTTTTTTTGGGACAACAGTATTTTTATAACCTTTTAAATTCTATGAAATATTTATCTTATTTAAATAAATAAAAATTCGATGTACATTTTTTAATAGGATAAACACTTATTTAACGAGAAAAAATATGTTTTTTAAATCATGATGTGCAATTTATTAATATTTTTTCTATAAATAGTACTGCAAATGCAAGCTTGTCGTTAATAACTACAAGCATGTTCATGATCAATTAGCTGACTACATGGAAAATGATGTATTCATGTTTGGCCATCATGTAACACTACAGGGCTATTATATTGTAGTCCTTTGATATCCGAGTCCGATAGGGTATTTTTTATTTATTTTATTATTGAGGCCAAAATATTTTATGATATAAAACAGAACAAAATACAATAAAATATTAGCGAAGGAATTATGTGTATGACATAAATAAACATTGTAGTTTAAAATTAATCCTCGCCATAGTTGCCTTTCAAAACATAAAACACAACAACAAAATATATAAACATCAAAACTATACATATCTAAAACTCAAACACATAGACATAAACATCAAAATAATACACATTTAAAACTCAAAAACAAACACTAAAACCGTAATAAATCATTCAAATAAATTAACTTCTTTTAAAAGTTCTATAAGATTTAATTATGTTTTTTAACATTGTTAACTAAGGTCACTGTTTTTTATTATTATTGTTCTACGTCCGACAGTAATGGAGTGATGATCCATTTATCGGCATTTATATGCACAAACCAAGTAAATATTCTTGTTGTCTTGAGTATGCTCCTTTAATCAATTCATATTAATAGATGGAAGTGGAGGGGACTACATTCAAAGGATTCGCCAATGACGTCATGGATATAGGCCAATGACGAAGAGATAATATGTACTTAAAGGATGAATTTCATCCCTCTGAATTGCTGATATTCATTCTTCAACAGCCTTAAGGGAAGGAATATATTTGAGCAAAATGTTATTTAAATATATATTTTTTTCTTCTTCTTTTTTTTCAACCAATCACCGCTTTCAAGAAGCACTTATTCTGCGCATCTCCCGGTTTTGATCTCCAGCACCTTGTGAAATCTGAAGTGAATTTCCTAAACATAACCTAAAAAATATCATTTGTCGGCCAAACCAATAATTAAAAACGGATAGCTGAAACTCTAATGTAGTTTCACGATCCTTTATAATTAGCAAATGAATTCAAACCTGAATAAATAACCTTGAACTATATCCAAGTAAAACAATTACCATATGACTTTTATTGATAATGGAAAACGTGAGCTATTTTGTGTTATTTAGTGACTGTATATTTAATTGCGAGAACAAATGAAGCACTGGTTTCAACTTGCTTTAGGAGCCCTCTTTTATTAAAATCATCTAGTAGTGCTCTTGTTCCTTAAAAACTAAATATACTTAACATAAGAGTTTACATACAATAAAGAGAGTGAAAAAGTTAACCATTTTTTGATACGAAGCTGTTCCGGAATTATTATTCGTACTTATAATAACTAATAAATTAATACCGGATTCTACGCGTCAATACAGTATACGCCAGGCTCGGATCAGGACTCGTGTCTTATATCAAACTCGATAATTTGGATTGTGTCTGCGTCCCTGCTTTTCTTATTACTAATATATTCTCTAGGAATTCCAACACCAACCCATGTACGGGTGTTGAACTTATCTTATTCGAACTTATACTTTTTATGATATTTTGCTTCTTCTGAATAGGACCCTTATATTTAATTGTATATTTATACGAGGAAATAATATTGAAGAGACAATACATGTAATTATATTATTTCAATTTATTATTTTAAGTTTTATCTTGCTTGCAAGTATAATTTGAAAATATATTCCGAAGTATCGTCCATGAAATCCAGGGCGAGAAAGAATTCATTTTCCCTCCTCACGGTCACGTCATCGCCATCTTTGTCTGTCCATAGAATCCGGATTGTTGGCGTCAAGTAAGGATTGAATAAATGATATATTTTGGATCTAAACTGGCCGAAGCGGATGGGTTCCCTCATTGAGAATCGCCGGTATTCCGGCTCTTCGACTCCGGGCGGAAGATGGAAATTTTAAATTGACGCTCCATGATGCTTATGTGAAGGAAAAGACTCAAATGAGAACTGAATTGAAACTGAAGGGAAACCTCCCTTTTATACAAAATAAGATTAATGTTGTTGGATCCTTAGGATTGGTAAAAAGGCGCGCTCCTGAAATCCTCCAAAAACACACCGTTGTATCTTAAGTGGCCCTTGGCTTGTACAGCTCTTGGCTGTAGGCCCATTGATCCAATGTCAAACTCTACCGCTCCGGCCTCCGAAAGTTTTTCTTTAGGCATGTCATATCTCTTGGCATCTCGCCCCTTCTTTTTTGTTTTCCAGCACTCCTTGTGAGGGATCTTGTTCCACCCGTACTCCTTCCTTCTGCGAAAGGTTGAATGTTTTTGATTCCTGGGCATTTGTCGGTTTTTTTTTATAAATGTTATTGGTTTGATGATCGCCGCTGTGGCGGGTCTCCTGTGGCCATGTTCCGCGCAGTCTCCCTGGTTTCCAATAGCTGGAGAACCTCTGATAAATCCTTTTCTCAATTTCTGGAATACAATATCTAATATATTTCTATCGGCCACACCAGCCATTAGCACGATCCGCACAACCATCTTCGTGTAGTCGACGATCCTTTGGCATGTACATGTTACCCTGAAGTCACATGTCGTTGCCTTGCTACGTATGCGCGAGTAAAACGACTTTACCGTTTCTCCGTGGGATTGTTTTAATGTGAAGAGTTCTGTGAGCTTCACACAGTGGATTTCTGGGGTCACCGCCAAGTTTTTAATTGCGAGGAGGAAGCACTCTTCATCTTCATTTAGGAGATTATTGTTCGACTTCAAAAGATCATCTCCTAACTCCACTTCACAGCATTGGAACAGTTGATCTACAACCTCCGTTTCCGATACGTGTGTAACCCGCTTGAACCAGTTCCACCTGGATACGAAGCTGTTCCGGAATTATTATTCGTACTTATAATAACTAATAAATTAATACCGGATTCTACGCGTCAATACAGTATACGCCAGGCTCGGATCAGGACTCGTGTCTTATATCAAACTCGATAATTTGGATTGTGTCTGCGTCCCTGCTTTTCTTATTACTAATATATTCTCTAGGAATTCCAACACCAACCCATGTTACGGGTGTTGAACTTATCTTATTCGAACTTATACTTGTTTATGATATTTTGCTTCTTCTGAATAGGACTCCTTATATTTAATTTTGTATATTTATACGAGGAAATAATATTGAAGAGACAATACATGTAATTTATATTATTTCAATTTATATTTATTTTAAGTTTTATCTTGCTTGCAAGTATAATTTGAAAATATATTCCGAAGTATCGTCCATGAAATCCAGGGCGAGAAAGAATTCATTTTCCCTCCTCACGGTCACGTCATCGCCATCTTTGTCTGTCCATAGAATCCGGATTGTTGGCGTCAAGTAAGGATTGAATAAATGATATATTTTGGATCTAAACTGGCCGAAGCGGATGGGTTCCCTCATTGAGAATCGCCGGTATTCCGGCTCTTCGACTCCCGGGCGGAAGATGGAAATTTTAAATTGACGCTCCATGATGCTTATGTGAAGGAAAAGACTCAAATGAGAACTGAATTGAAACTGAAGGGAAACCTCCCTTTTATACACAAAATAAGATTAATGTTGTTGGATCCTTAGGATTGGTAAAAAGGCGCGCTCCTGAAATTGCCTCCAAAAACACACCGTTGTATCTTAAGTGGCCCTTGGCTTGTACAGCTCTTGGCTGTAGGCCCATTGATCCAATGTCAAACTCTACCGCTCCGGCCTCCGAAAGTTTTTCTTTAGGCATGTCATATCTCTTGGCATCTCGCCCCTTCTTTTTTGTTTTCCAGCACTCCTTGTGAGGGATCTTGTTCCACCCGTACTTTCCTTCTGCGAACAGGTTGAATGTTTTTGAGCATCCTGGGCATTTGTCGGTTTTTTTTGTAAGTTGTTTTTTTTTTAAACGATGATATCGCCGCTGTGGCGGGTGCTCCTGTGGCCATGTTCCGCGCAGTCTCCCTGGTTTCCAATAGCTGGAGAACCTCTGATAAATCCTTTTTATCAATTTCTGGAATAGCAATAACCTCTTGAAATATATTTCTATCGGCCACACCAGCCATTAGCACGATCCGCACAACCATCTTCGTGTAGTCGACGATCCTTTGGCATGTACATGTTACCCTGAAGTCACATGTCGTTGCCTTGCTACGTATGCGCGAGTAAAACGACTTTACCGTTTCTCCGTGGGATTGTTTTAATGTGAAGAGTTCTGTGAGCTTCACACAGTGGATTTCTGGGGTCACCGCCAAGTTTTTAATTGCGAGGAGGAAGCACTCTTCATCTTCATTTAGGAGATTATTGTTCGACTTCAAAAGATCATCTCCTAACTCCACTTCACAGCATTGGAACAGTTGATCTACAACCTCCGTTTCCGATACGTGTGTAACCCGCTTGAACCAGTTCCACCTGGATACGAAGCTGTTCCGGAATTATTATTCGTACTTATAATAACTAATAAATTAATACCGGATTCTACGCGTCAATACAGTATACGCCAGGCTCGGATCAGGACTCGTGTCTTATATCAAACTCGATAATTTGGATTGTGTCTGCGTCCCTGCTTTTCTTATTACTAATATATTCTCTAGGAATTCCAACACCAACCCATGTTACGGGTGTTGAACTTATCTTATTCGAACTTATACTTGTTTATGATATTTTGCTTCTTCTGAATAGGACTCCTTATATTTAATTTTGTATATTTATACGAGGAAATAATATTGAAGAGACAATACATGTAATTTATATTATTTCAATTTATATTTATTTTAAGTTTTATCTTGCTTGCAAGTATAATTTGAAAATATATTCCGAAGTATCGTCCATGAAATCCAGGGCGAGAAAGAATTCATTTTCCCTCCTCACGGTCACGTCATCGCCATCTTTGTCTGTCCATAGAATCCGGATTGTTGGCGTCAAGTAAGGATTGAATAAATGATATATTTTGGATCTAAACTGGCCGAAGCGGATGGGTTCCCTCATTGAGAATCGCCGGTATTCCGGCTCTTCGACTCCCGGGCGGAAGATGGAAATTTTAAATTGACGCTCCATGATGCTTATGTGAAGGAAAAGACTCAAATGAGAACTGAATTGAAACTGAAGGGAAACCTCCCTTTTATACACAAAATAAGATTAATGTTGTTGGATCCTTAGGATTGGTAAAAAGGCGCGCTCCTGAAATTGCCTCCAAAAACACACCGTTGTATCTTAAGTGGCCCTTGGCTTGTACAGCTCTTGGCTGTAGGCCCATTGATCCAATGTCAAACTCTACCGCTCCGGCCTCCGAAAGTTTTTCTTTAGGCATGTCATATCTCTTGGCATCTCGCCCCTTCTTTTTTGTTTTCCAGCACTCCTTGTGAGGGATCTTGTTCCACCCGTACTTTCCTTCTGCGAACAGGTTGAATGTTTTTGAGCATCCTGGGCATTTGTCGGTTTTTTTTGTAAGTTGTTTTTTTTTTAAACGATGATATCGCCGCTGTGGCGGGTGCTCCTGTGGCCATGTTCCGCGCAGTCTCCCTGGTTTCCAATAGCTGGAGAACCTCTGATAAATCCTTTTTATCAATTTCTGGAATAGCAATAACCTCTTGAAATATATTTCTATCGGCCACACCAGCCATTAGCACGATCCGCACAACCATCTTCGTGTAGTCGACGATCCTTTGGCATGTACATGTTACCCTGAAGTCACATGTCGTTGCCTTGCTACGTATGCGCGAGTAAAACGACTTTACCGTTTCTCCGTGGGATTGTTTTAATGTGAAGAGTTCTGTGAGCTTCACACAGTGGATTTCTGGGGTCACCGCCAAGTTTTTAATTGCGAGGAGGAAGCACTCTTCATCTTCATTTAGGAGATTATTGTTCGACTTCAAAAGATCATCTCCTAACTCCACTTCACAGCATTGGAACAGTTGATCTACAACCTCCGTTTCCGATACGTGTGTAACCCGCTTGAACCAGTTCCACCTGGATACGAAGCTGTTCCGGAATTATTATTCGTACTTATAATAACTAATAAATTAATACCGGATTCTACGCGTCAATACAGTATACGCCAGGCTCGGATCAGGACTCGTGTCTTATATCAAACTCGATAATTTGGATTGTGTCTGCGTCCCTGCTTTTCTTATTACTAATATATTCTCTAGGAATTCCAACACCAACCCATGTTACGGGTGTTGAACTTATCTTATTCGAACTTATACTTGTTTATGATATTTTGCTTCTTCTGAATAGGACTCCTTATATTTAATTTTGTATATTTATACGAGGAAATAATATTGAAGAGACAATACATGTAATTTATATTATTTCAATTTATATTTATTTTAAGTTTTATCTTGCTTGCAAGTATAATTTGAAAATATATTCCGAAGTATCGTCCATGAAATCCAGGGCGAGAAAGAATTCATTTTCCCTCCTCACGGTCACGTCATCGCCATCTTTGTCTGTCCATAGAATCCGGATTGTTGGCGTCAAGTAAGGATTGAATAAATGATATATTTTGGATCTAAACTGGCCGAAGCGGATGGGTTCCCTCATTGAGAATCGCCGGTATTCCGGCTCTTCGACTCCCGGGCGGAAGATGGAAATTTTAAATTGACGCTCCATGATGCTTATGTGAAGGAAAAGACTCAAATGAGAACTGAATTGAAACTGAAGGGAAACCTCCCTTTTATACACAAAATAAGATTAATGTTGTTGGATCCTTAGGATTGGTAAAAAGGCGCGCTCCTGAAATTGCCTCCAAAAACACACCGTTGTATCTTAAGTGGCCCTTGGCTTGTACAGCTCTTGGCTGTAGGCCCATTGATCCAATGTCAAACTCTACCGCTCCGGCCTCCGAAAGTTTTTCTTTAGGCATGTCATATCTCTTGGCATCTCGCCCCTTCTTTTTTGTTTTCCAGCACTCCTTGTGAGGGATCTTGTTCCACCCGTACTTTCCTTCTGCGAACAGGTTGAATGTTTTTGAGCATCCTGGGCATTTGTCGGTTTTTTTTGTAAGTTGTTTTTTTTTTAAACGATGATATCGCCGCTGTGGCGGGTGCTCCTGTGGCCATGTTCCGCGCAGTCTCCCTGGTTTCCAATAGCTGGAGAACCTCTGATAAATCCTTTTTATCAATTTCTGGAATAGCAATAACCTCTTGAAATATATTTCTATCGGCCACACCAGCCATTAGCACGATCCGCACAACCATCTTCGTGTAGTCGACGATCCTTTGGCATGTACATGTTACCCTGAAGTCACATGTCGTTGCCTTGCTACGTATGCGCGAGTAAAACGACTTTACCGTTTCTCCGTGGGATTGTTTTAATGTGAAGAGTTCTGTGAGCTTCACACAGTGGATTTCTGGGGTCACCGCCAAGTTTTTAATTGCGAGGAGGAAGCACTCTTCATCTTCATTTAGGAGATTATTGTTCGACTTCAAAAGATCATCTCCTAACTCCACTTCACAGCATTGGAACAGTTGATCTACAACCTCCGTTTCCGATACGTGTGTAACCCGCTTGAACCAGTTCCACCTGGATACGAAGCTGTTCCGGAATTATTATTCGTACTTATAATAACTAATAAATTAATACCGGATTCTACGCGTCAATACAGTATACGCCAGGCTCGGATCAGGACTCGTGTCTTATATCAAACTCGATAATTTGGATTGTGTCTGCGTCCCTGCTTTTCTTATTACTAATATATTCTCTAGGAATTCCAACACCAACCCATGTTACGGGTGTTGAACTTATCTTATTCGAACTTATACTTGTTTATGATATTTTGCTTCTTCTGAATAGGACTCCTTATATTTAATTTTGTATATTTATACGAGGAAATAATATTGAAGAGACAATACATGTAATTTATATTATTTCAATTTATATTTATTTTAAGTTTTATCTTGCTTGCAAGTATAATTTGAAAATATATTCCGAAGTATCGTCCATGAAATCCAGGGCGAGAAAGAATTCATTTTCCCTCCTCACGGTCACGTCATCGCCATCTTTGTCTGTCCATAGAATCCGGATTGTTGGCGTCAAGTAAGGATTGAATAAATGATATATTTTGGATCTAAACTGGCCGAAGCGGATGGGTTCCCTCATTGAGAATCGCCGGTATTCCGGCTCTTCGACTCCCGGGCGGAAGATGGAAATTTTAAATTGACGCTCCATGATGCTTATGTGAAGGAAAAGACTCAAATGAGAACTGAATTGAAACTGAAGGGAAACCTCCCTTTTATACACAAAATAAGATTAATGTTGTTGGATCCTTAGGATTGGTAAAAAGGCGCGCTCCTGAAATTGCCTCCAAAAACACACCGTTGTATCTTAAGTGGCCCTTGGCTTGTACAGCTCTTGGCTGTAGGCCCATTGATCCAATGTCAAACTCTACCGCTCCGGCCTCCGAAAGTTTTTCTTTAGGCATGTCATATCTCTTGGCATCTCGCCCCTTCTTTTTTGTTTTCCAGCACTCCTTGTGAGGGATCTTGTTCCACCCGTACTTTCCTTCTGCGAACAGGTTGAATGTTTTTGAGCATCCTGGGCATTTGTCGGTTTTTTTTGTAAGTTGTTTTTTTTTTAAACGATGATATCGCCGCTGTGGCGGGTGCTCCTGTGGCCATGTTCCGCGCAGTCTCCCTGGTTTCCAATAGCTGGAGAACCTCTGATAAATCCTTTTTATCAATTTCTGGAATAGCAATAACCTCTTGAAATATATTTCTATCGGCCACACCAGCCATTAGCACGATCCGCACAACCATCTTCGTGTAGTCGACGATCCTTTGGCATGTACATGTTACCCTGAAGTCACATGTCGTTGCCTTGCTACGTATGCGCGAGTAAAACGACTTTACCGTTTCTCCGTGGGATTGTTTTAATGTGAAGAGTTCTGTGAGCTTCACACAGTGGATTTCTGGGGTCACCGCCAAGTTTTTAATTGCGAGGAGGAAGCACTCTTCATCTTCATTTAGGAGATTATTGTTCGACTTCAAAAGATCATCTCCTAACTCCACTTCACAGCATTGGAACAGTTGATCTACAACCTCCGTTTCCGATACGTGTGTAACCCGCTTGAACCAGTTCCACCTGGATACGAAGCTGTTCCGGAATTATTATTCGTACTTATAATAACTAATAAATTAATACCGGATTCTACGCGTCAATACAGTATACGCCAGGCTCGGATCAGGACTCGTGTCTTATATCAAACTCGATAATTTGGATTGTGTCTGCGTCCCTGCTTTTCTTATTACTAATATATTCTCTAGGAATTCCAACACCAACCCATGTTACGGGTGTTGAACTTATCTTATTCGAACTTATACTTGTTTATGATATTTTGCTTCTTCTGAATAGGACTCCTTATATTTAATTTTGTATATTTATACGAGGAAATAATATTGAAGAGACAATACATGTAATTTATATTATTTCAATTTATATTTATTTTAAGTTTTATCTTGCTTGCAAGTATAATTTGAAAATATATTCCGAAGTATCGTCCATGAAATCCAGGGCGAGAAAGAATTCATTTTCCCTCCTCACGGTCACGTCATCGCCATCTTTGTCTGTCCATAGAATCCGGATTGTTGGCGTCAAGTAAGGATTGAATAAATGATATATTTTGGATCTAAACTGGCCGAAGCGGATGGGTTCCCTCATTGAGAATCGCCGGTATTCCGGCTCTTCGACTCCCGGGCGGAAGATGGAAATTTTAAATTGACGCTCCATGATGCTTATGTGAAGGAAAAGACTCAAATGAGAACTGAATTGAAACTGAAGGGAAACCTCCCTTTTATACACAAAATAAGATTAATGTTGTTGGATCCTTAGGATTGGTAAAAAGGCGCGCTCCTGAAATTGCCTCCAAAAACACACCGTTGTATCTTAAGTGGCCCTTGGCTTGTACAGCTCTTGGCTGTAGGCCCATTGATCCAATGTCAAACTCTACCGCTCCGGCCTCCGAAAGTTTTTCTTTAGGCATGTCATATCTCTTGGCATCTCGCCCCTTCTTTTTTGTTTTCCAGCACTCCTTGTGAGGGATCTTGTTCCACCCGTACTTTCCTTCTGCGAACAGGTTGAATGTTTTTGAGCATCCTGGGCATTTGTCGGTTTTTTTTGTAAGTTGTTTTTTTTTTAAACGATGATATCGCCGCTGTGGCGGGTGCTCCTGTGGCCATGTTCCGCGCAGTCTCCCTGGTTTCCAATAGCTGGAGAACCTCTGATAAATCCTTTTTATCAATTTCTGGAATAGCAATAACCTCTTGAAATATATTTCTATCGGCCACACCAGCCATTAGCACGATCCGCACAACCATCTTCGTGTAGTCGACGATCCTTTGGCATGTACATGTTACCCTGAAGTCACATGTCGTTGCCTTGCTACGTATGCGCGAGTAAAACGACTTTACCGTTTCTCCGTGGGATTGTTTTAATGTGAAGAGTTCTGTGAGCTTCACACAGTGGATTTCTGGGGTCACCGCCAAGTTTTTAATTGCGAGGAGGAAGCACTCTTCATCTTCATTTAGGAGATTATTGTTCGACTTCAAAAGATCATCTCCTAACTCCACTTCACAGCATTGGAACAGTTGATCTACAACCTCCGTTTCCGATACGTGTGTAACCCGCTTGAACCAGTTCCACCTGGATACGAAGCTGTTCCGGAATTATTATTCGTACTTATAATAACTAATAAATTAATACCGGATTCTACGCGTCAATACAGTATACGCCAGGCTCGGATCAGGACTCGTGTCTTATATCAAACTCGATAATTTGGATTGTGTCTGCGTCCCTGCTTTTCTTATTACTAATATATTCTCTAGGAATTCCAACACCAACCCATGTTACGGGTGTTGAACTTATCTTATTCGAACTTATACTTGTTTATGATATTTTGCTTCTTCTGAATAGGACTCCTTATATTTAATTTTGTATATTTATACGAGGAAATAATATTGAAGAGACAATACATGTAATTTATATTATTTCAATTTATATTTATTTTAAGTTTTATCTTGCTTGCAAGTATAATTTGAAAATATATTCCGAAGTATCGTCCATGAAATCCAGGGCGAGAAAGAATTCATTTTCCCTCCTCACGGTCACGTCATCGCCATCTTTGTCTGTCCATAGAATCCGGATTGTTGGCGTCAAGTAAGGATTGAATAAATGATATATTTTGGATCTAAACTGGCCGAAGCGGATGGGTTCCCTCATTGAGAATCGCCGGTATTCCGGCTCTTCGACTCCCGGGCGGAAGATGGAAATTTTAAATTGACGCTCCATGATGCTTATGTGAAGGAAAAGACTCAAATGAGAACTGAATTGAAACTGAAGGGAAACCTCCCTTTTATACACAAAATAAGATTAATGTTGTTGGATCCTTAGGATTGGTAAAAAGGCGCGCTCCTGAAATTGCCTCCAAAAACACACCGTTGTATCTTAAGTGGCCCTTGGCTTGTACAGCTCTTGGCTGTAGGCCCATTGATCCAATGTCAAACTCTACCGCTCCGGCCTCCGAAAGTTTTTCTTTAGGCATGTCATATCTCTTGGCATCTCGCCCCTTCTTTTTTGTTTTCCAGCACTCCTTGTGAGGGATCTTGTTCCACCCGTACTTTCCTTCTGCGAACAGGTTGAATGTTTTTGAGCATCCTGGGCATTTGTCGGTTTTTTTTGTAAGTTGTTTTTTTTTTAAACGATGATATCGCCGCTGTGGCGGGTGCTCCTGTGGCCATGTTCCGCGCAGTCTCCCTGGTTTCCAATAGCTGGAGAACCTCTGATAAATCCTTTTTATCAATTTCTGGAATAGCAATAACCTCTTGAAATATATTTCTATCGGCCACACCAGCCATTAGCACGATCCGCACAACCATCTTCGTGTAGTCGACGATCCTTTGGCATGTACATGTTACCCTGAAGTCACATGTCGTTGCCTTGCTACGTATGCGCGAGTAAAACGACTTTACCGTTTCTCCGTGGGATTGTTTTAATGTGAAGAGTTCTGTGAGCTTCACACAGTGGATTTCTGGGGTCACCGCCAAGTTTTTAATTGCGAGGAGGAAGCACTCTTCATCTTCATTTAGGAGATTATTGTTCGACTTCAAAAGATCATCTCCTAACTCCACTTCACAGCATTGGAACAGTTGATCTACAACCTCCGTTTCCGATACGTGTGTAACCCGCTTGAACCAGTTCCACCTGGATACGAAGCTGTTCCGGAATTATTATTCGTACTTATAATAACTAATAAATTAATACCGGATTCTACGCGTCAATACAGTATACGCCAGGCTCGGATCAGGACTCGTGTCTTATATCAAACTCGATAATTTGGATTGTGTCTGCGTCCCTGCTTTTCTTATTACTAATATATTCTCT
This sequence comes from Caligus rogercresseyi, assembly GCA_013387185.1. Classification (NCBI taxonomy): domain Eukaryota; kingdom Metazoa; phylum Arthropoda; class Copepoda; order Siphonostomatoida; family Caligidae; genus Caligus; species Caligus rogercresseyi. The sequence continues at coordinate 16,926 of CP045910.1, forward strand.
AGGAATTCCAACACCAACCCATGTTACGGGTGTTGAACTTATCTTATTCGAACTTATACTTGTTTATGATATTTTGCTTCTTCTGAATAGGACTCCTTATATTTAATTTTGTATATTTATACGAGGAAATAATATTGAAGAGACAATACATGTAATTTATATTATTTCAATTTATATTTATTTTAAGTTTTATCTTGCTTGCAAGTATAATTTGAAAATATATTCCGAAGTATCGTCCATGAAATCCAGGGCGAGAAAGAATTCATTTTCCCTCCTCACGGTCACGTCATCGCCATCTTTGTCTGTCCATAGAATCCGGATTGTTGGCGTCAAGTAAGGATTGAATAAATGATATATTTTGGATCTAAACTGGCCGAAGCGGATGGGTTCCCTCATTGAGAATCGCCGGTATTCCGGCTCTTCGACTCCCGGGCGGAAGATGGAAATTTTAAATTGACGCTCCATGATGCTTATGTGAAGGAAAAGACTCAAATGAGAACTGAATTGAAACTGAAGGGAAACCTCCCTTTTATACACAAAATAAGATTAATGTTGTTGGATCCTTAGGATTGGTAAAAAGGCGCGCTCCTGAAATTGCCTCCAAAAACACACCGTTGTATCTTAAGTGGCCCTTGGCTTGTACAGCTCTTGGCTGTAGGCCCATTGATCCAATGTCAAACTCTACCGCTCCGGCCTCCGAAAGTTTTTCTTTAGGCATGTCATATCTCTTGGCATCTCGCCCCTTCTTTTTTGTTTTCCAGCACTCCTTGTGAGGGATCTTGTTCCACCCGTACTTTCCTTCTGCGAACAGGTTGAATGTTTTTGAGCATCCTGGGCATTTGTCGGTTTTTTTTGTAAGTTGTTTTTTTTTAAACGATGATATCGCCGCTGTGGCGGGTGCTCCTGTGGCCATGTTCCGCGCAGTCTCCCTGGTTTCCAATAGCTGGAGAACCTCTGATAAATCCTTTTTATCAATTTCTGGAATAGCAATAACCTCTTGAAATATATTTCTATCGGCCACACCAGCCATTAGCACGATCCGCACAACCATCTTCGTGTAGTCGACGATCCTTTGGCATGTACATGTTACCCTGAAGTCACATGTCGTTGCCTTGCTACGTATGCGCGAGTAAAACGACTTTACCGTTTCTCCGTGGGATTGTTTTAATGTGAAGAGTTCTGTGAGCTTCACACAGTGGATTTCTGGGGTCACCGCCAAGTTTTTAATTGCGAGGAGGAAGCACTCTTCATCTTCATTTAGGAGATTATTGTTCGACTTCAAAAGATCATCTCCTAACTCCACTTCACAGCATTGGAACAGTTGATCTACAACCTCCGTTTCCGATACGTGTGTAACCCGCTTGAACCAGTTCCACCTGGATACGAAGCTGTTCCGGAATTATTATTCGTACTTATAATAACTAATAAATTAATACCGGATTCTACGCGTCAATACAGTATACGCCAGGCTCGGATCAGGACTCGTGTCTTATATCAAACTCGATAATTTGGATTGTGTCTGCGTCCCTGCTTTTCTTATTACTAATATATTCTCTAGGAATTCCAACACCAACCCATGTTACGGGTGTTGAACTTATCTTATTCGAACTTATACTTGTTTATGATATTTTGCTTCTTCTGAATAGGACTCCTTATATTTAATTTTGTATATTTATACGAGGAAATAATATTGAAGAGACAATACATGTAATTTATATTATTTCAATTTATATTTATTTTAAGTTTTATCTTGCTTGCAAGTATAATTTGAAAATATATTCCGAAGTATCGTCCATGAAATCCAGGGCGAGAAAGAATTCATTTTCCCTCCTCACGGTCACGTCATCGCCATCTTTGTCTGTCCATAGAATCCGGATTGTTGGCGTCAAGTAAGGATTGAATAAATGATATATTTTGGATCTAAACTGGCCGAAGCGGATGGGTTCCCTCATTGAGAATCGCCGGTATTCCGGCTCTTCGACTCCCGGGCGGAAGATGGAAATTTTAAATTGACGCTCCATGATGCTTATGTGAAGGAAAAGACTCAAATGAGAACTGAATTGAAACTGAAGGGAAACCTCCCTTTTATACACAAAATAAGATTAATGTTGTTGGATCCTTAGGATTGGTAAAAAGGCGCGCTCCTGAAATTGCCTCCAAAAACACACCGTTGTATCTTAAGTGGCCCTTGGCTTGTACAGCTCTTGGCTGTAGGCCCATTGATCCAATGTCAAACTCTACCGCTCCGGCCTCCGAAAGTTTTTCTTTAGGCATGTCATATCTCTTGGCATCTCGCCCCTTCTTTTTTGTTTTCCAGCACTCCTTGTGAGGGATCTTGTTCCACCCGTACTTTCCTTCTGCGAACAGGTTGAATGTTTTTGAGCATCCTGGGCATTTGTCGGTTTTTTTTGTAAGTTGTTTTTTTTTAAACGATGATATCGCCGCTGTGGCGGGTGCTCCTGTGGCCATGTTCCGCGCAGTCTCCCTGGTTTCCAATAGCTGGAGAACCTCTGATAAATCCTTTTTATCAATTTCTGGAATAGCAATAACCTCTTGAAATATATTTCTATCGGCCACACCAGCCATTAGCACGATCCGCACAACCATCTTCGTGTAGTCGACGATCCTTTGGCATGTACATGTTACCCTGAAGTCACATGTCGTTGCCTTGCTACGTATGCGCGAGTAAAACGACTTTACCGTTTCTCCGTGGGATTGTTTTAATGTGAAGAGTTCTGTGAGCTTCACACAGTGGATTTCTGGGGTCACCGCCAAGTTTTTAATTGCGAGGAGGAAGCACTCTTCATCTTCATTTAGGAGATTATTGTTCGACTTCAAAAGATCATCTCCTAACTCCACTTCACAGCATTGGAACAGTTGATCTACAACCTCCGTTTCCGATACGTGTGTAACCCGCTTGAACCAGTTCCACCTGGATACGAAGCTGTTCCGGAATTATTATTCGTACTTATAATAACTAATAAATTAATACCGGATTCTACGCGTCAATACAGTATACGCCAGGCTCGGATCAGGACTCGTGTCTTATATCAAACTCGATAATTTGGATTGTGTCTGCGTCCCTGCTTTTCTTATTACTAATATATTCTCTAGGAATTCCAACACCAACCCATGTTACGGGTGTTGAACTTATCTTATTCGAACTTATACTTGTTTATGATATTTTGCTTCTTCTGAATAGGACTCCTTATATTTAATTTTGTATATTTATACGAGGAAATAATATTGAAGAGACAATACATGTAATTTATATTATTTCAATTTATATTTATTTTAAGTTTTATCTTGCTTGCAAGTATAATTTGAAAATATATTCCGAAGTATCGTCCATGAAATCCAGGGCGAGAAAGAATTCATTTTCCCTCCTCACGGTCACGTCATCGCCATCTTTGTCTGTCCATAGAATCCGGATTGTTGGCGTCAAGTAAGGATTGAATAAATGATATATTTTGGATCTAAACTGGCCGAAGCGGATGGGTTCCCTCATTGAGAATCGCCGGTATTCCGGCTCTTCGACTCCCGGGCGGAAGATGGAAATTTTAAATTGACGCTCCATGATGCTTATGTGAAGGAAAAGACTCAAATGAGAACTGAATTGAAACTGAAGGGAAACCTCCCTTTTATACACAAAATAAGATTAATGTTGTTGGATCCTTAGGATTGGTAAAAAGGCGCGCTCCTGAAATTGCCTCCAAAAACACACCGTTGTATCTTAAGTGGCCCTTGGCTTGTACAGCTCTTGGCTGTAGGCCCATTGATCCAATGTCAAACTCTACCGCTCCGGCCTCCGAAAGTTTTTCTTTAGGCATGTCATATCTCTTGGCATCTCGCCCCTTCTTTTTTGTTTTCCAGCACTCCTTGTGAGGGATCTTGTTCCACCCGTACTTTCCTTCTGCGAACAGGTTGAATGTTTTTGAGCATCCTGGGCATTTGTCGGTTTTTTTTGTAAGTTGTTTTTTTTTAAACGATGATATCGCCGCTGTGGCGGGTGCTCCTGTGGCCATGTTCCGCGCAGTCTCCCTGGTTTCCAATAGCTGGAGAACCTCTGATAAATCCTTTTTATCAATTTCTGGAATAGCAATAACCTCTTGAAATATATTTCTATCGGCCACACCAGCCATTAGCACGATCCGCACAACCATCTTCGTGTAGTCGACGATCCTTTGGCATGTACATGTTACCCTGAAGTCACATGTCGTTGCCTTGCTACGTATGCGCGAGTAAAACGACTTTACCGTTTCTCCGTGGGATTGTTTTAATGTGAAGAGTTCTGTGAGCTTCACACAGTGGATTTCTGGGGTCACCGCCAAGTTTTTAATTGCGAGGAGGAAGCACTCTTCATCTTCATTTAGGAGATTATTGTTCGACTTCAAAAGATCATCTCCTAACTCCACTTCACAGCATTGGAACAGTTGATCTACAACCTCCGTTTCCGATACGTGTGTAACCCGCTTGAACCAGTTCCACCTGGATACGAAGCTGTTCCGGAATTATTATTCGTACTTATAATAACTAATAAATTAATACCGGATTCTACGCGTCAATACAGTATACGCCAGGCTCGGATCAGGACTCGTGTCTTATATCAAACTCGATAATTTGGATTGTGTCTGCGTCCCTGCTTTTCTTATTACTAATATATTCTCTAGGAATTCCAACACCAACCCATGTTACGGGTGTTGAACTTATCTTATTCGAACTTATACTTGTTTATGATATTTTGCTTCTTCTGAATAGGACTCCTTATATTTAATTTTGTATATTTATACGAGGAAATAATATTGAAGAGACAATACATGTAATTTATATTATTTCAATTTATATTTATTTTAAGTTTTATCTTGCTTGCAAGTATAATTTGAAAATATATTCCGAAGTATCGTCCATGAAATCCAGGGCGAGAAAGAATTCATTTTCCCTCCTCACGGTCACGTCATCGCCATCTTTGTCTGTCCATAGAATCCGGATTGTTGGCGTCAAGTAAGGATTGAATAAATGATATATTTTGGATCTAAACTGGCCGAAGCGGATGGGTTCCCTCATTGAGAATCGCCGGTATTCCGGCTCTTCGACTCCCGGGCGGAAGATGGAAATTTTAAATTGACGCTCCATGATGCTTATGTGAAGGAAAAGACTCAAATGAGAACTGAATTGAAACTGAAGGGAAACCTCCCTTTTATACACAAAATAAGATTAATGTTGTTGGATCCTTAGGATTGGTAAAAAGGCGCGCTCCTGAAATTGCCTCCAAAAACACACCGTTGTATCTTAAGTGGCCCTTGGCTTGTACAGCTCTTGGCTGTAGGCCCATTGATCCAATGTCAAACTCTACCGCTCCGGCCTCCGAAAGTTTTTCTTTAGGCATGTCATATCTCTTGGCATCTCGCCCCTTCTTTTTTGTTTTCCAGCACTCCTTGTGAGGGATCTTGTTCCACCCGTACTTTCCTTCTGCGAACAGGTTGAATGTTTTTGAGCATCCTGGGCATTTGTCGGTTTTTTTTGTAAGTTGTTTTTTTTTTAAACGATGATATCGCCGCTGTGGCGGGTGCTCCTGTGGCCATGTTCCGCGCAGTCTCCCTGGTTTCCAATAGCTGGAGAACCTCTGATAAATCCTTTTTATCAATTTCTGGAATAGCAATAACCTCTTGAAATATATTTCTATCGGCCACACCAGCCATTAGCACGATCCGCACAACCATCTTCGTGTAGTCGACGATCCTTTGGCATGTACATGTTACCCTGAAGTCACATGTCGTTGCCTTGCTACGTATGCGCGAGTAAAACGACTTTACCGTTTCTCCGTGGGATTGTTTTAATGTGAAGAGTTCTGTGAGCTTCACACAGTGGATTTCTGGGGTCACCGCCAAGTTTTTAATTGCGAGGAGGAAGCACTCTTCATCTTCATTTAGGAGATTATTGTTCGACTTCAAAAGATCATCTCCTAACTCCACTTCACAGCATTGGAACAGTTGATCTACAACCTCCGTTTCCGATACGTGTGTAACCCGCTTGAACCAGTTCCACCTGGATACGAAGCTGTTCCGGAATTATTATTCGTACTTATAATAACTAATAAATTAATACCGGATTCTACGCGTCAATACAGTATACGCCAGGCTCGGATCAGGACTCGTGTCTTATATCAAACTCGATAATTTGGATTGTGTCTGCGTCCCTGCTTTTCTTATTACTAATATATTCTCTAGGAATTCCAACACCAACCCATGTTACGGGTGTTGAACTTATCTTATTCGAACTTATACTTGTTTATGATATTTTGCTTCTTCTGAATAGGACTCCTTATATTTAATTTTGTATATTTATACGAGGAAATAATATTGAAGAGACAATACATGTAATTTATATTATTTCAATTTATATTTATTTTAAGTTTTATCTTGCTTGCAAGTATAATTTGAAAATATATTCCGAAGTATCGTCCATGAAATCCAGGGCGAGAAAGAATTCATTTTCCCTCCTCACGGTCACGTCATCGCCATCTTTGTCTGTCCATAGAATCCGGATTGTTGGCGTCAAGTAAGGATTGAATAAATGATATATTTTGGATCTAAACTGGCCGAAGCGGATGGGTTCCCTCATTGAGAATCGCCGGTATTCCGGCTCTTCGACTCCCGGGCGGAAGATGGAAATTTTAAATTGACGCTCCATGATGCTTATGTGAAGGAAAAGACTCAAATGAGAACTGAATTGAAACTGAAGGGAAACCTCCCTTTTATACACAAAATAAGATTAATGTTGTTGGATCCTTAGGATTGGTAAAAAGGCGCGCTCCTGAAATTGCCTCCAAAAACACACCGTTGTATCTTAAGTGGCCCTTGGCTTGTACAGCTCTTGGCTGTAGGCCCATTGATCCAATGTCAAACTCTACCGCTCCGGCCTCCGAAAGTTTTTCTTTAGGCATGTCATATCTCTTGGCATCTCGCCCCTTCTTTTTTGTTTTCCAGCACTCCTTGTGAGGGATCTTGTTCCACCCGTACTTTCCTTCTGCGAACAGGTTGAATGTTTTTGAGCATCCTGGGCATTTGTCGGTTTTTTTTGTAAGTTGTTTTTTTTTAAACGATGATATCGCCGCTGTGGCGGGTGCTCCTGTGGCCATGTTCCGCGCAGTCTCCCTGGTTTCCAATAGCTGGAGAACCTCTGATAAATCCTTTTTATCAATTTCTGGAATAGCAATAACCTCTTGAAATATATTTCTATCGGCCACACCAGCCATTAGCACGATCCGCACAACCATCTTCGTGTAGTCGACGATCCTTTGGCATGTACATGTTACCCTGAAGTCACATGTCGTTGCCTTGCTACGTATGCGCGAGTAAAACGACTTTACCGTTTCTCCGTGGGATTGTTTTAATGTGAAGAGTTCTGTGAGCTTCACACAGTGGATTTCTGGGGTCACCGCCAAGTTTTTAATTGCGAGGAGGAAGCACTCTTCATCTTCATTTAGGAGATTATTGTTCGACTTCAAAAGATCATCTCCTAACTCCACTTCACAGCATTGGAACAGTTGATCTACAACCTCCGTTTCCGATACGTGTGTAACCCGCTTGAACCAGTTCCACCTGGATACGAAGCTGTTCCGGAATTATTATTCGTACTTATAATAACTAATAAATTAATACCGGATTCTACGCGTCAATACAGTATACGCCAGGCTCGGATCAGGACTCGTGTCTTATATCAAACTCGATAATTTGGATTGTGTCTGCGTCCCTGCTTTTCTTATTACTAATATATTCTCTAGGAATTCCAACACCAACCCATGTTACGGGTGTTGAACTTATCTTATTCGAACTTATACTTGTTTATGATATTTTGCTTCTTCTGAATAGGACTCCTTATATTTAATTTTGTATATTTATACGAGGAAATAATATTGAAGAGACAATACATGTAATTTATATTATTTCAATTTATATTTATTTTAAGTTTTATCTTGCTTGCAAGTATAATTTGAAAATATATTCCGAAGTATCGTCCATGAAATCCAGGGCGAGAAAGAATTCATTTTCCCTCCTCACGGTCACGTCATCGCCATCTTTGTCTGTCCATAGAATCCGGATTGTTGGCGTCAAGTAAGGATTGAATAAATGATATATTTTGGATCTAAACTGGCCGAAGCGGATGGGTTCCCTCATTGAGAATCGCCGGTATTCCGGCTCTTCGACTCCCGGGCGGAAGATGGAAATTTTAAATTGACGCTCCATGATGCTTATGTGAAGGAAAAGACTCAAATGAGAACTGAATTGAAACTGAAGGGAAACCTCCCTTTTATACACAAAATAAGATTAATGTTGTTGGATCCTTAGGATTGGTAAAAAGGCGCGCTCCTGAAATTGCCTCCAAAAACACACCGTTGTATCTTAAGTGGCCCTTGGCTTGTACAGCTCTTGGCTGTAGGCCCATTGATCCAATGTCAAACTCTACCGCTCCGGCCTCCGAAAGTTTTTCTTTAGGCATGTCATATCTCTTGGCATCTCGCCCCTTCTTTTTTGTTTTCCAGCACTCCTTGTGAGGGATCTTGTTCCACCCGTACTTTCCTTCTGCGAACAGGTTGAATGTTTTTGAGCATCCTGGGCATTTGTCGGTTTTTTTTGTAAGTTTTTTTTTTTTAAACGATGATATCGCCGCTGTGGCGGGTGCTCCTGTGGCCATGTTCCGCGCAGTCTCCCTGGTTTCCAATAGCTGGAGAACCTCTGATAAATCCTTTTTATCAATTTCTGGAATAGCAATAACCTCTTGAAATATATTTCTATCGGCCACACCAGCCATTAGCACGATCCGCACAACCATCTTCGTGTAGTCGACGATCCTTTGGCATGTACATGTTACCCTGAAGTCACATGTCGTTGCCTTGCTACGTATGCGCGAGTAAAACGACTTTACCGTTTCTCCGTGGGATTGTTTTAATGTGAAGAGTTCTGTGAGCTTCACACAGTGGATTTCTGGGGTCACCGCCAAGTTTTTAATTGCGAGGAGGAAGCACTCTTCATCTTCATTTAGGAGATTATTGTTCGACTTCAAAAGATCATCTCCTAACTCCACTTCACAGCATTGGAACAGTTGATCTACAACCTCCGTTTCCGATACGTGTGTAACCCGCTTGAACCAGTTCCACCTGGATACGAAGCTGTTCCGGAATTATTATTCGTACTTATAATAACTAATAAATTAATACCGGATTCTACGCGTCAATACAGTATACGCCAGGCTCGGATCAGGACTCGTGTCTTATATCAAACTCGATAATTTGGATTGTGTCTGCGTCCCTGCTTTTCTTATTACTAATATATTCTCTAGGAATTCCAACACCAACCCATGTTACGGGTGTTGAACTTATCTTATTCGAACTTATACTTGTTTATGATATTTTGCTTCTTCTGAATAGGACTCCTTATATTTAATTTTGTATATTTATACGAGGAAATAATATTGAAGAGACAATACATGTAATTTATATTATTTCAATTTATATTTATTTTAAGTTTTATCTTGCTTGCAAGTATAATTTGAAAATATATTCCGAAGTATCGTCCATGAAATCCAGGGCGAGAAAGAATTCATTTTCCCTCCTCACGGTCACGTCATCGCCATCTTTGTCTGTCCATAGAATCCGGATTGTTGGCGTCAAGTAAGGATTGAATAAATGATATATTTTGGATCTAAACTGGCCGAAGCGGATGGGTTCCCTCATTGAGAATCGCCGGTATTCCGGCTCTTCGACTCCCGGGCGGAAGATGGAAATTTTAAATTGACGCTCCATGATGCTTATGTGAAGGAAAAGACTCAAATGAGAACTGAATTGAAACTGAAGGGAAACCTCCCTTTTATACACAAAATAAGATTAATGTTGTTGGATCCTTAGGATTGGTAAAAAGGCGCGCTCCTGAAATTGCCTCCAAAAACACACCGTTGTATCTTAAGTGGCCCTTGGCTTGTACAGCTCTTGGCTGTAGGCCCATTGATCCAATGTCAAACTCTACCGCTCCGGCCTCCGAAAGTTTTTCTTTAGGCATGTCATATCTCTTGGCATCTCGCCCCTTCTTTTTTGTTTTCCAGCACTCCTTGTGAGGGATCTTGTTCCACCCGTACTTTCCTTCTGCGAACAGGTTGAATGTTTTTGAGCATCCTGGGCATTTGTCGGTTTTTTTTGTAAGTTGTTTTTTTTTAAACGATGATATCGCCGCTGTGGCGGGTGCTCCTGTGGCCATGTTCCGCGCAGTCTCCCTGGTTTCCAATAGCTGGAGAACCTCTGATAAATCCTTTTTATCAATTTCTGGAATAGCAATAACCTCTTGAAATATATTTCTATCGGCCACACCAGCCATTAGCACGATCCGCACAACCATCTTCGTGTAGTCGACGATCCTTTGGCATGTACATGTTACCCTGAAGTCACATGTCGTTGCCTTGCTACGTATGCGCGAGTAAAACGACTTTACCGTTTCTCCGTGGGATTGTTTTAATGTGAAGAGTTCTGTGAGCTTCACACAGTGGATTTCTGGGGTCACCGCCAAGTTTTTAATTGCGAGGAGGAAGCACTCTTCATCTTCATTTAGGAGATTATTGTTCGACTTCAAAAGATCATCTCCTAACTCCACTTCACAGCATTGGAACAGTTGATCTACAACCTCCGTTTCCGATACGTGTGTAACCCGCTTGAACCAGTTCCACCTGGATACGAAGCTGTTCCGGAATTATTATTCGTACTTATAATAACTAATAAATTAATACCGGATTCTACGCGTCAATACAGTATACGCCAGGCTCGGATCAGGACTCGTGTCTTATATCAAACTCGATAATTTGGATTGTGTCTGCGTCCCTGCTTTTCTTATTACTAATATATTCTCTAGGAATTCCAACACCAACCCATGTTACGGGTGTTGAACTTATCTTATTCGAACTTATACTTGTTTATGATATTTTGCTTCTTCTGAATAGGACTCCTTATATTTAATTTTGTATATTTATACGAGGAAATAATATTGAAGAGACAATACATGTAATTTATATTATTTCAATTTATATTTATTTTAAGTTTTATCTTGCTTGCAAGTATAATTTGAAAATATATTCCGAAGTATCGTCCATGAAATCCAGGGCGAGAAAGAATTCATTTTCCCTCCTCACGGTCACGTCATCGCCATCTTTGTCTGTCCATAGAATCCGGATTGTTGGCGTCAAGTAAGGATTGAATAAATGATATATTTTGGATCTAAACTGGCCGAAGCGGATGGGTTCCCTCATTGAGAATCGCCGGTATTCCGGCTCTTCGACTCCCGGGCGGAAGATGGAAATTTTAAATTGACGCTCCATGATGCTTATGTGAAGGAAAAGACTCAAATGAGAACTGAATTGAAACTGAAGGGAAACCTCCCTTTTATACACAAAATAAGATTAATGTTGTTGGATCCTTAGGATTGGTAAAAAGGCGCGCTCCTGAAATTGCCTCCAAAAACACACCGTTGTATCTTAAGTGGCCCTTGGCTTGTACAGCTCTTGGCTGTAGGCCCATTGATCCAATGTCAAACTCTACCGCTCCGGCCTCCGAAAGTTTTTCTTTAGGCATGTCATATCTCTTGGCATCTCGCCCCTTCTTTTTTGTTTTCCAGCACTCCTTGTGAGGGATCTTGTTCCACCCGTACTTTCCTTCTGCGAACAGGTTGAATGTTTTTGAGCATCCTGGGCATTTGTCGGTTTTTTTTGTAAGTTGTTTTTTTTTAAAACGATGATATCGCCGCTGTGGCGGGTGCTCCTGTGGCCATGTTCCGCGCAGTCTCCCTGGTTTCCAATAGCTGGAGAACCTCTGATAAATCCTTTTTATCAATTTCTGGAATAGCAATAACCTCTTGAAATATATTTCTATCGGCCACACCAGCCATTAGCACGATCCGCACAACCATCTTCGTGTAGTCGACGATCCTTTGGCATGTACATGTTACCCTGAAGTCACATGTCGTTGCCTTGCTACGTATGCGCGAGTAAAACGACTTTACCGTTTCTCCGTGGGATTGTTTTAATGTGAAGAGTTCTGTGAGCTTCACACAGTGGATTTCTGGGGTCACCGCCAAGTTTTTAATTGCGAGGAGGAAGCACTCTTCATCTTCATTTAGGAGATTATTGTTCGACTTCAAAAGATCATCTCCTAACTCCACTTCACAGCATTGGAACAGTTGATCTACAACCTCCGTTTCCGATACGTGTGTAACCCGCTTGAACCAGTTCCACCTGGATACGAAGCTGTTCCGGAATTATTATTCGTACTTATAATAACTAATAAATTAATACCGGATTCTACGCGTCAATACAGTATACGCCAGGCTCGGATCAGGACTCGTGTCTTATATCAAACTCGATAATTTGGATTGTGTCTGCGTCCCTGCTTTTCTTATTACTAATATATTCTCTAGGAATTCCAACACCAACCCATGTTACGGGTGTTGAACTTATCTTATTCGAACTTATACTTGTTTATGATATTTTGCTTCTTCTGAATAGGACTCCTTATATTTAATTTTGTATATTTATACGAGGAAATAATATTGAAGAGACAATACATGTAATTTATATTATTTCAATTTATATTTATTTTAAGTTTTATCTTGCTTGCAAGTATAATTTGAAAATATATTCCGAAGTATCGTCCATGAAATCCAGGGCGAGAAAGAATTCATTTTCCCTCCTCACGGTCACGTCATCGCCATCTTTGTCTGTCCATAGAATCCGGATTGTTGGCGTCAAGTAAGGATTGAATAAATGATATATTTTGGATCTAAACTGGCCGAAGCGGATGGGTTCCCTCATTGAGAATCGCCGGTATTCCGGCTCTTCGACTCCCGGGCGGAAGATGGAAATTTTAAATTGACGCTCCATGATGCTTATGTGAAGGAAAAGACTCAAATGAGAACTGAATTGAAACTGAAGGGAAACCTCCCTTTTATACACAAAATAAGATTAATGTTGTTGGATCCTTAGGATTGGTAAAAAGGCGCGCTCCTGAAATTGCCTCCAAAAACACACCGTTGTATCTTAAGTGGCCCTTGGCTTGTACAGCTCTTGGCTGTAGGCCCATTGATCCAATGTCAAACTCTACCGCTCCGGCCTCCGAAAGTTTTTCTTTAGGCATGTCATATCTCTTGGCATCTCGCCCCTTCTTTTTTGTTTTCCAGCACTCCTTGTGAGGGATCTTGTTCCACCCGTACTTTCCTTCTGCGAACAGGTTGAATGTTTTTGAGCATCCTGGGCATTTGTCGGTTTTTTTTGTAAGTTGTTTTTTTTTTAAACGATGATATCGCCGCTGTGGCGGGTGCTCCTGTGGCCATGTTCCGCGCAGTCTCCCTGGTTTCCAATAGCTGGAGAACCTCTGATAAATCCTTTTTATCAATTTCTGGAATAGCAATAACCTCTTGAAATATATTTCTATCGGCCACACCAGCCATTAGCACGATCCGCACAACCATCTTCGTGTAGTCGACGATCCTTTGGCATGTACATGTTACCCTGAAGTCACATGTCGTTGCCTTGCTACGTATGCGCGAGTAAAACGACTTTACCGTTTCTCCGTGGGATTGTTTTAATGTGAAGAGTTCTGTGAGCTTCACACAGTGGATTTCTGGGGTCACCGCCAAGTTTTTAATTGCGAGGAGGAAGCACTCTTCATCTTCATTTAGGAGATTATTGTTCGACTTCAAAAGATCATCTCCTAACTCCACTTCACAGCATTGGAACAGTTGATCTACAACCTCCGTTTCCGATACGTGTGTAACCCGCTTGAACCAGTTCCACCTGGATACGAAGCTGTTCCGGAATTATTATTCGTACTTATAATAACTAATAAATTAATACCGGATTCTACGCGTCAATACAGTATACGCCAGGCTCGGATCAGGACTCGTGTCTTATATCAAACTCGATAATTTGGATTGTGTCTGCGTCCCTGCTTTTCTTATTACTAATATATTCTCTAGGAATTCCAACACCAACCCATGTTACGGGTGTTGAACTTATCTTATTCGAACTTATACTTGTTTATGATATTTTGCTTCTTCTGAATAGGACTCCTTATATTTAATTTTGTATATTTATACGAGGAAATAATATTGAAGAGACAATACATGTAATTTATATTATTTCAATTTATATTTATTTTAAGTTTTATCTTGCTTGCAAGTATAATTTGAAAATATATTCCGAAGTATCGTCCATGAAATCCAGGGCGAGAAAGAATTCATTTTCCCTCCTCACGGTCACGTCATCGCCATCTTTGTCTGTCCATAGAATCCGGATTGTTGGCGTCAAGTAAGGATTGAATAAATGATATATTTTGGATCTAAACTGGCCGAAGCGGATGGGTTCCCTCATTGAGAATCGCCGGTATTCCGGCTCTTCGACTCCCGGGCGGAAGATGGAAATTTTAAATTGACGCTCCATGATGCTTATGTGAAGGAAAAGACTCAAATGAGAACTGAATTGAAACTGAAGGGAAACCTCCCTTTTATACACAAAATAAGATTAATGTTGTTGGATCCTTAGGATTGGTAAAAAGGCGCGCTCCTGAAATTGCCTCCAAAAACACACCGTTGTATCTTAAGTGGCCCTTGGCTTGTACAGCTCTTGGCTGTAGGCCCATTGATCCAATGTCAAACTCTACCGCTCCGGCCTCCGAAAGTTTTTCTTTAGGCATGTCATATCTCTTGGCATCTCGCCCCTTCTTTTTGTTTTCCAGCACTCCTTGTGAGGGATCTTGTTCCACCCGTACTTTCCTTCTGCGAACAGGTTGAATGTTTTTGAGCATCCTGGGCATTTGTCGGTTTTTTTTGTAAGTTGTTTTTTTTTTAAACGATGATATCGCCGCTGTGGCGGGTGCTCCTGTGGCCATGTTCCGCGCAGTCTCCCTGGTTTCCAATAGCTGGAGAACCTCTGATAAATCCTTTTTATCAATTTCTGGAATAGCAATAACCTCTTGAAATATATTTCTATCGGCCACACCAGCCATTAGCACGATCCGCACAACCATCTTCGTGTAGTCGACGATCCTTTGGCATGTACATGTTACCCTGAAGTCACATGTCGTTGCCTTGCTACGTATGCGCGAGTAAAACGACTTTACCGTTTCTCCGTGGGATTGTTTTAATGTGAAGAGTTCTGTGAGCTTCACACAGTGGATTTCTGGGGTCACCGCCAAGTTTTTAATTGCGAGGAGGAAGCACTCTTCATCTTCATTTAGGAGATTATTGTTCGACTTCAAAAGATCATCTCCTAACTCCACTTCACAGCATTGGAACAGTTGATCTACAACCTCCGTTTCCGATACGTGTGTAACCCGCTTGAACCAGTTCCACCTGGATACGAAGCTGTTCCGGAATTATTATTCGTACTTATAATAACTAATAAATTAATACCGGATTCTACGCGTCAATACAGTATACGCCAGGCTCGGATCAGGACTCGTGTCTTATATCAAACTCGATAATTTGGATTGTGTCTGCGTCCCTGCTTTTCTTATTACTATATATTCTCTAGGAATTCCAACACCAACCCATGTTACGGGTGTTGAACTTATCTTATTCGAACTTATACTGTTTATGATATTTTGCTTCTTCTGAATAGGACTCCTTATATTTAATTTTGTATATTTATACGAGGAAATAATATTGAAGAGACAATACATGTAATTTATATTATTTCAATTTATATTTATTTTATTTTAAGTTTTATCTTGCTTGCAAGTATAATTTGAAAATATATTCCGAAGTATCGTCCATGAAATCCAGGGCGAGAAAGAATTCATTTTCCCTCCTCACGGTCACGTCATCGCCATCTTTGTCTGTCCATAGAATCCGGATTGTTGGCGTCAAGTAAGGATTGAATAAATGATATATTTTGGATCTAAACTGGCCGAAGCGGATGGGTTCCCTCATTGAGAATCGCCGGTATTCCGGCTCTTCGACTCCCGGGCGGAAGATGGAATTTTAAATTGACGCTCCATGATGCTTATGTGAAGGAAAAGACTCAAATGAGAACTGAATTGAAACTGAAGGGAAACCTCCCTTTTATACACAAAATAAGATTAATGTTGTTGGATCCTTAGGATTGGTAAAAAGGCGCGCTCCTGAAATTGCCTCCAAAAACACACCGTTGTATCTTAAGTGGCCCTTGGCTTGTACAGCTCTTGGCTGTAGGCCCATTGATCCAATGTCAAACTCTACCGCTCGGCCTCCGAAAGTTTTTCTTTAGGCATGTCATATCTCTTGGCATCTCGCCCCTTCTTTTTTGTTTCCAGCACCCTTGTGAGGGTCTTGTTCCATCCGTACTTTCCTTCTGCGAACAGGTGAATGTTTTTGAGCATCCTGGGCATTTGTCGGTTTTTTTTGTAAGTTGTTTTTTTTTTTAAACGATGATATCGCCGCTGTGGCGGGTGCTCCTGTGGCCATGTTCCGCGCAGTCTCCCTGGTTTCCAATAGCTGGAGAACCTCTGATAAATCATTTTTATCAATTTCTGGAATAGCATAACCTCTTGAAATATATTTCTATCGGCCACACCAGCCATTAGCACGATCCGCACAACCATCTTCGTGTAGCGACGCGATCCTTTGCATGTACATGTTACCCTGAAGTCACATGTCGTTGCCTTGCTACGTATGCGCGAGTAAAACGACTTTACCGTTTCTCCGTGGGATTGTTTAATGTGAGAGAGTTTGTGAGCTTCACACAGTGGATTTCTGGGGTCACCGCCAAGTTTTTAATTGAGAGGAGGAAGCATCTTCATCGTCATTTAGGAGATTATTGTTCGACTTCAAAAGATCATATCCTAACTCCACTTCAAGCATTGGAACAGTTGATCTACAACCTCCGTTTCCGATCAGTGTGTAACCCGCTTGAACCAGTTCCACTGGATACGAAGCTGTTCCGGAATTTATCGTACTTATTAATAACTAATAAATTAATACCGGATTCTACGCGTCAATACAGTATACGCCAGGCTCGGATCAGGACTAGTGTTATATCAAACTCGATAATTTGGATTGTGTCTGCGTCACTTGCTTTTCTTTTACTAATATATTCTCTAGGAATTCCAACACCAACCCATGTTACGGGTGTTGAAACTTATCTTATTCGAACTTATACTTGTTTATGATATTGTGCTTTTCTGAATAGGACTCATTATTTGAATTTTGTATTTTATACGAGGAAATAATATGAAGAGACAATACATGTAAATTTATATATTTCAATTTATCTTATTTTAAGTTTTATCTTGCTTGCAAGTATAATTTGAAAATATATTCCGAAGTATCGTCCATGAAATCCAGGGCGAGAAAGAATTCATTTTCCATCCTCACGGTCACGTCATCGCCATTTTGTCTGTCCATAGAATCCGGATTGTTGGCGCAAGTAAGGATTGAATAAATGATATATTTTGGATCTAAACTGGCCGAAGCGGATGGGTTCCCTCATTGAGAATCGCGGGTATTCCGGCTCTTCGACTCCCGGGGCGGAAGATGGAAACTTTTAAATTGACGCTCCATGATGCAAAATACAATTAATATAAAAATAAAATATAAAACATTCGACCACTCGCAATTACCCGTAGATAGAATAAGTGGATGTATAGGTACTATGAAATAAATACACTTCAAGTGAAGATATATTATATAACACAGCTTAAAGATTTCTCTAATACCTAAAACAAGAATTACGTAGACAAGGTGATGTGTGAAAACGTGGAAAATATATTTCGAGTGTGAAGATGATGATGTGGATGAGTGATGAAAGGAAAGAGATAGATAGGAGAAGACCTTCCTTTTTTATACACCAAAATGTAGGATGAGCGCTGTTGATCCATAGGATTGGTAGAAAAGCTGCGCTCAATATTCCCGCCAAAAACACACCTGTATCATATAATATTAATTAAAAAAAACCCTCCCTGAGTACGGAAGGAAAAAAATATACGAATGTCTTGTTGCTAAGCACAAGAGATAGAAAAAAACCCCTCTTTTTGAGAGGAGAAAAACAAACATGCTTCTATCCTATTAATGATTTCAGCAGTTAGATATGTTAGGGAGCCAGATTTCCACATAAGAAATATGCTCTTTGGTAATCGACAAGAGCTCTTACATTTTTATCTCACATGGTTTTTATTGAAAACTTCCTCGCTTTTTAATTCATTTCATTGAGAGATGCTAATAAGAAAGTATGAGTATTGTGGGATATAATTTTTAGGACGATATTATGAATGGGAATCGGCACACACTGACTATACGGCAATATAATATATACTTCTTAGAAGGGCCAATGGCTACAAAGTAAGAATGGGCATAAGAATCGGATAAAAGGTAACGTACATACTTTTAATAAGCCTTTTTGAGTCAGTTATTAGTCATATAATATATACTTAAAAATTGTTCAAAATTGCGAAAATATGCAGAAAAAGGCCAAATATGCGTTAAAGGTCGTTTATGCCCAGAAGTTATTTACAGATTCGTACAGCCTGGTGATGACAATGTTCTGCCTACAGCCAAAGGCATTAGACTAATGTATATCTTTTTAGTTAAAACGCCGATACAGTTTCCTGTTATTAAAGCCCACCAACATTCAATAACATCGGGGATGACAATGCAGCATATTTGCAAGAAATAATTAAAGAATAATTTAACTCGTAAATTTCATACAGAAATAAATATTTCATGTTTTTATAAAAATACAAATCAATTAGGACTCAGCATTAATTTAATAGAAAAAATAGGAATTAGAGGATAGTGAAGAATTAAATTGATGCTTCCAATAGCAATGTTGCCTGTCAAGGTACATTTTTGCAAAATAGTAATTGTGAACATGGTATTGTACATTTATTAGACCTTAGCAACAATACAAAAACATACTTTAATACAATTAGGAAGAAAAGAACAAAATGGACACACTCGTGAAAAAAAAGGCCCAATTATGTACATGGGTAGTAGGTTTGTTCTTATTTTTTCACATGGTGAAATGTTAGCAACATTGTGGAGTTTTTCTGTATATTGGTGATAAAAGAAGGACGACATACAAAGTTTGAACAAAATCGGTCAAAAACTTACGAGGTCGCGCAACGAGGGTAACAGTTTTGAAAAATTTAGTAAAAATATAGTTTTCCGCAAATTTCCAAAATAGTGGATGTTACAGACTTCAATAATAATGCTAATTAAAGGAAATTAATTTAATACCAGACGTAGGTTGATTTTGATATGAGATATACGATTACCATTTGGTAACTTCTGTTAGTGTTACATGGATAGAAAGAGAAGGGAGAGAGTAGTTTGCCTCACTTCTCCCATCTTTTTTCTTTCCATCAGGTAACATCAAACATATGTCTGGTAGTAATTAGATTTCCTTAAAATTTAATTCATATTGAAGTCTGTAACGTCCACCATTTTGGACATATTAAAGGATTTTATTATCTAATATTTATATTTCTAATTTTTAGAGAAAGTATTCCCTCCGCAATCGATGTATATGCGATCAAACCTTTTCCCAACTTTTGACAGGCATCATAAACTTTGTGTTGTGTGATGCCCATTATATATATGATTATTTTCTTTTTTTCCTCCTCATTTTCACCTCACTATGAGAAAATAAAAGACTATAGAATACTAATATATATATATAAATATTTATTTTTTAAAAGGTATAAGTATAAGCTATATGTATGTAAAAATATGTTGAAAAATACGTCATTAGGGGTCCTCCCGAATTTCTCCCTCCATAAAAATTCATCGAGGTGTTCCTGCTCACACCAGCCATTGATTTGAATCTATAAAGAAAAAATAATTAAGTAATAATTAAATGAATATAGTTTCTTTATTACCTTCTCTTTGTATTTTTCCAGTAGCACTCATCATGGTTCGTATGAGCACCGCTTATGGGATCCACAAAATTTGTAGAGTGATTTACCACCTCGTGCTGGTATTGAGTGTTTATAGGTAATTGAGGGATTCTATTATAGGCAGCCTATCCATTTATCCATATAATAGAATCCCTCAAATGAATTATCAAAAATCATTCGATCATTCATTACTTCATTGTATATATATATCATCATTACAATCTTATGATATTTAAAAAATCATAAATGCAACAATAGGATAAACGATAATTTTGCACAACAGCTTTTATATCTGGAGTTAAGGTAATCCTTATTATATTTTTTTTGTAAAAAAATATAGGCGTTAATAGAGATTTATTATTATTATTCCTAAAAAAATATACAAGCATAAAAAAGAGTATGTATATATGTATATAAAATGATGTTAATGCGTAAAAATACAATCAATGAAGTCACATAACTTATTACTACTACTAATAATAACAAACATGTTGCAATATGAACGTCGTAAATATAAAGTTCACACAACCTCTGCGTACTATTTTTCCCTGGGAGTACCTATATGCTTTTCCTCAGACATAGGCATCCCCTCCTTTTCGTTGCTATTTAATTTAGTTTTCAAATTTGAGAGCCTGCAATATTTCTCAAGACAAGAATTCGTACAATCATCATAGAGCCTTCATCATAGTTCATCAAAGACAATGTCTCTTAAGAGAATTTTTGAGGGCTCTACTTACTTTACGTTTATGTTTCATTATTGCCAGGACTCGCATATGAGATTTCTGAACTTAAAACTTTCGTAAAGCCAATAGTTGAGCCAGTAGAATGAACCCATTAAGTAAGAAAAGTTGTATTTTCTGGGCCTGGCGGATACAGTTCATTATCTCTATACTTTTTAAAATGGTATTATACTTACTTCAAACGTGATCAAAAATGTCTAGTGGTTCTATATTTGTAGTTAGAGTATGATTCCGGATACTTAAATATATGACAGATCTAACTACTATATATATATATATATATATATATATATATATATATATATATATAGTTAGATCTGTCATATATTTAAGTATCCTGGATCATATATCTTTCCGTTGACCCATCAATTTAATTTATCTTTTTACGTCTTATTATCAGACGAAGGATGAACGAAATACACCATTTATTGATATTTTACTTGGCCTGCGAAGCTGCTTTGTTTAATTTATATTGATAGTTGAAATATTAGAATAACCCATTCAAAATATCCGTACATAACACGGAGCTAGGCTCATGTTAATCAAATACTCAGTATTCTTTAGGAGGATGATATTCTTATCTCTGGCTGGATTTAGCCACAATCTAATTAATGCCTTATTTCCAAAAAAATCCAACACTTCAACTAATCACTTTCTAGAAAAAGGTTTTTAACTATTATGTCGGTTATAGTTTAGCTCATTCGTCAATTCCTTTAACAAATAACAAAAAAATATTAACTCGTTGTTTCTTTTTTTTGTCTCTCCCTCTTTCCGTCCTATCCAAACCTTTCTCTCTTTCTCTCTCTCTCTCTCTCTTTTCAATCCATGCTTTTCCCCCTGTAAAAGGTGCTGAGCAAGCACTTGGAGGATCAAGATGTGGAGGCCTTGACCTCCGAGGTTAAAAGCTATGACTCTGTATCCAGACTGGATCAGTGGTACACCACCATTCTACTTCGTATCAAAAAACAAATCCCGGATGAGGATGAACTTTGTTAAATCATCCTTGTTTGGGGTAGCCTTCTTTGTTTTCCCCGGCGGCATCCCATTGGTTTTCGAACCTTCTATTCTAATAATAATCATAATAATAAATGAAACGCTGGCATCTCTCTTATTCCTTTTGCAATGTGCATCTAAATAAATAACAAAATCGATTACTATCAATTAACAGTCAAAGTTTAATATTTTATGTTAGGAAAAATGGTCAAGAAGAATAATGAAATACGGGGTGAAACCGATCAAATACATGGAAAGGGAATAATTTGAGTATGCCTAGTAAATTGAGTAATGTAAGGAAAAGTAATTACAGTCAAGTCTGTCTTAGCGGCAAATTGTCTATAGCTATTACCTGCCGAGGCTGCTAGACAAATTATATTATATATGCCGCATTAAACAGATTGTATAAGCATAGAATCTGTTTAATTTGGTCAATATTTTGATTCCTTTGAGTGTGTGGCCTCTTTAGAGACTACTTTGACTGTATTTGCCTTTTTAATTGTTTGGATTAGATTTAAAAGCATTATTCTACTCAAGTAATACTTTTCTATCCATGTATTTCCGTTTGTCATTATTTGTATTTTTTCCCTATACCCTTTCTTCACGCAAACATAACATTTATATTGAACATATTATAATATTATGGTATATTTAAATAAATAATCACTCAAATCCACATTTATCTCTACAAGGGCTGCTACAATATTGCTAGAGAACAATCCTTCTTTTATTTGTTTATTGAAGTGGTTTAGCTTTTATTTCTGCATAAGATATATATATTTCTATTGTCTCCCTCCCCTTCAAATCATTTTTAAATATACTTCAATATAAACTCTATAGTAGATTAATAAAAAATATTATAAAATCATATATATCTTTATTAAATACGAAGCTTTCTTTGGAATATTAAGACTTTTATGATAACATACACGTGGAGTCATTTTTTGGGCCCTTCTATTTGCGCCTGTATGCACACTAAGAATGAGCTGACCTTTCTTTCTATATACGTAGATATATAGTGCTTCACAAATCAAAAATGGTTTAGTATTAATTTTTCTTGGTTGTCCACATTTTCCCGAATTTCCTCATGTATTTTTGTAATATTAAAAAAGTATATAACTATATCTTAATAATGTTGTAATTACACATTAAAACTCTTGGATTTATATATATACCTATTAATAATTCATACACACTTATATATAAATCATTGTTAATTGAATAATAATAATATCCTTTCCACCATTTTTTTTCTTCTTCCTTTTATCTCTCACTTACGATCATGTTACTACTTTATTTTTATTTTATTTTTCTTAGTCTCTCCTGGTCCATATCGAAGATCAGGACATCGATGCATTTACAGAGGAATCAGAAGTACGATTCCATATCTCGACTCGAGGCCTGGTACACGACCCTTCTCCTTCGCGTTAAGAAAGGACTCAACTCAGAGGATGATTTGCTCTGAGGGAGTCCTTTACTCTGAAATGCATTGTGATGAAACTTCTTACATTTTGTTTATTTTTATTAATTTATATATAAGTCAATTTGTTATTTTTATGGTGAATAAAAGATATTTATACAATTCTGAGATCTTATTCTTGGGTTTTCTCTTTGTGCAAGGATATATATGTATATACCAGGAAACGACGGGGTACCGGCTGTTTTTGAGTGTCCTGGCGTTTTTAGACACGGGCCGGGACGTAATATTTACTTCGTTTGCCATCCTAAAAAGTCGTCACTTGAGAATGTCGAGGGAACGAAAATATATTAATTTATAATATTATATATTATAAAATTATATTATATTATACTAATTAAGTACCGGCTAGTTTTGGCCCGGCCCGGCTTGAAAAATTTAAGTCCCGGCCGGGTCCCGGTATATATATGAAATATATATAAAAGGAATTAAGTTATGACGAATAGATGCCTAGATTGGCTACCCCATTTGGAAAAACAATGTAGTATTTTTGGGAATAGAATAAAAAATAGACCCTGCAAGGAATGCCCCGTTTGATAAAAAATAGTCTTTCAAAACGACGTCAGATGGTATTTAATCATAATTATCCACTTTTCGATTTTGAAGACTGCTCAAGGGATAAAAGCAATTCCTTTTCCTTCTATTCGTTGTTTCATAAACTTTAAAATTATATTTTGTCAGTCAAGTGAAATAAGATGGCAGCCTGTAATTGATTAGTTGAGTATTTTTCTTCTTTTGTTTTATTGAGTCTATTGCCCATCCAGTTATTTATTAGGTCGGGTGTGAGGATGCTTGTATCATGGTTCATGTAAACTCAACAATAAATGGTTTTTTTAATGTGGCAAGTCAATTTTCTTTTCGTCAGAGTGCGGATCTATTTATCGAGAGATATGATGAAGCACAATAACCATGATTCGATGAGTTAATTAATGAGATACTCTCTATTGGTAAAATTTTCACTTGAAGCTGGAGCAAGGTTTTTTTTCTTCTTTACATTCATTGTCGACGAGATCCAATACTCATCATAGATCTCATCATCTATTCATGAGAGCAAAGGATTTGTTAATCGCTTTTTTTATTTGCGACCAGAGACATCGAAATCCGGGATTAGCTGTTAAAAATGGGTATAGTTCTTTATGATATGATTAGGTCTTCAAGACGAGTCACCAATAGATCACGAAAGAATGAGGAATACCTGAAGTGTGGTATTATGTGGTCATAAGTGCGCTCTAAAAGGTAACAGCACTATTTGAAGGATTTGAAGTGAAGCAAAGCACGGTATATATAGCTTTTACTAAATAACATAAATAGTTTTTGAAGTATAATCTAATGAGGCCTTCTTATATTCATTAACACTAGAAAGACGGTGAAGTCAATTTTTTTGACTTTAGAAGCTAATAGCTTAAATGTCATTCAAGGTATAAATTGTTATAACTCTTCAATGAGTTAAAATATTTTATTATTTATATGATAAAAAGCTCTATTTTGTGAAATAATTAAAAGTCATAAAATTTGAAGAATATCGGATCACTGACATTTATACCTTCGTTATGAAGATATATTGAACTCTTATTAATCAACGGGAACCTCAATTTTTGACTCAAGGAACTGACAAACAACGAAAAGTATAATTCTCTTATCAAGTGGTCAAGGGTAAAAAAAGTAAGATCACTGCATATATAATTGCCAATTTTAGGTTATAGCATAGCTTTTGTAATTACCTCCGCCGAAGGAGGTATTGTTTTCAGTGGCGTTTGTTGGTTTATTTGTTTGTCAGCAGGATAACTCAAAAAGTACTGAAGGGATTCGAATGAAACTTTGTGGAGTTGTTGGAAATGCGAAAAGTAACAAGTGATTAAATTTTGGCATCTCTAAGTGCTTTTTTAATATGCAAAATGAGCAAAATACTACTAATATAATAATGAAATGGGGTCTCTATTCAGGGAGTAGGAAAGAACAAACGCTAAAAAAATATTCATTGACGTATTATTGTTCATATATCAGCTCAGGACTATGTTAACCCAGTGACGTAGCTTAAACTTCTTCCGTCTTCCCATCTCTGAGTGCTTTTTTAATATGCAAAATGAGCAAAATACTAAATGAAATGGGGTCTCTATTCAGGGAGTAGGAAAGAACAAACGCTAAAAAATATTCATTGACGTATTATTGTTCATATATCAGCTCAGGACTATGTTAACCTAGTGACGTAGCTTAAACTTCTTCCGTCTTCCCATCTCTGAGTGCTTTTTTAATATGCAAAATGAGCTAACAGAGAGGAAACAATGATTAGAGATAGAAAATCGGGCGTGTGAAAGGGATAATGTTTGAATAGGAATGTTGTGGGGATCGGCGGAGGTACACACTCTCTGAGTGTATATATTTCTTTTATTATTTTCTTTGCTCTCTCCTCACTCATTATTCACCAAACACACCTACTTATGTAGACATATATGATTGGATTGTAATTCTGTTAAGTGATTCATTAGGTGGGGATCGGCGGAGGTTTGCACTCTCTGAGTGTATATATGCCTCTAGTTTTCACTGGCGTTGGTTTGTTAGTTTGTTTGTCAGCAGGATAACTCAAAAAGTACAGAACGGATTCGGATGAAACTTTGTGGAGTTGTTGGAAATGCCAAAAGGAACAAGTGATTAAATTTTGGCATCTCTGAGTGCAGAATTAAGATGCAAAGTGAGCTAAATACTAAAAATATTAATAATAAAATGGGGTCTCTATTCAGGGAGTAGGAAAGAACAAACGCTTAAAAAATATTCATTGACGTATTATTGTTCATTTATCAGCTAAGGACTACGTCACTGGGTGCTTAAACTTCTTTCTTTTCCCGTCTTCCTCTTAATATTAAATAAAATTATAACGCTATCCACATATGTAGCAAAAACTGTTTGGATCATTTTTGCACTTTGATCTTGGAGACATGATTTTGGAGAAAAATATTTTTTTAAGACTGAGTAACTAATATATCGTTATGAATCATTCGTTAGGGTATTGAAAACACTCATGACAACCAGGAAATACAGAAGAAGTATTAAGGGACTAAAATACAATCTATATTTGTGTATTAAATCCCGCAACATATGATGGCGGATTATTGTTGGACGATTCAAAGGGATTCTGACAAAGTATACAAACGAAAAAGTGCAAAAAGAAAATTTGAACCATTTTAAAATTTCAATGTAATCAGATAGTACAATAATATACTTAAGTTTATCTATGTTTAATATGTCTTAGTTTTCTTATTTCAAATCCCGCAACTATTGTAAATGGTCACCCAACCTAGCAATTTTTTTAAATTAAAAGCGCTTATTAATTTTTATTTATTTGCTAATATATGTCGTTAAAATAATTAAACTAATAATACATTAATTTAACATGATTTGCAAGGGTTTCGACTATAGGAATATGGTCTCTTTTGAGTAATTTCATAAAAATCCAAGAAGTTATAGGCATCACTTTGAAATTAACCATTTTGATTACTTTTTCACCAGTTTTGAAATCATACCAGGACTTTGAATGGAAGGAAAATAATTTGAATGGCCATTTTTTATTTGTTAATTCATCACGAGCAAATATTATTTTATTAATTTTCTTTTAAACTTAATATACTAACGAAGAATCGTATTTAAAAATTGTACTCATCATAAAGTGACCGTTTCAAAAAAACTCAAAAATCAAAAAATCTGGATGTGCCACAGAAAAAGTAAGGCCAGATTTGGATTCAGGAGGTCTCATTTTAGCTATCTATGTACATTTCGTTCAATCAAAAAAATTGACCAAAATTTGTTGGCCTGTGTTATAGGTGGCTGTAAAGTTGTGGACCAAATCAATATTTTAGGTATTGTATGGGAGAAAATGGGAGCTGCAGTCTTAAATTGGGATCATCGGTTCATAAAAGCACAAAAACTTTGTAAAAACTTAGCGAAACAAAAGTCTTCATGACCGTGTGGTGCTATATAATACCCAAATTATTCCACAAATGCTATACATAGCAACTTCCGTTCCTTCAGTCGCCGAAAAGGCAATCAAGGAAGAGGAAATGTGGCTTAGAAACTTATTTCATTCTTCCTGCTCTGAAAAGGCCACGTTCTCAATTGGGATTATTAGAAAATATTTTACCTAGGTTTTATATGAGGGTTTTTAAAGACATTTTAATTAAACCCGACAAAGAATGGAGAGGTTTGGTTGGCGGTTCTTGTGTTTTAAAAATCTTATGTTTGGCACTCCTTTATCCAATAATATTTTAGTCCGTTTCTCAAGTGAATGGGGTGCAGCTCAAAGAGTTTTATGGAAATTAATACCGTGCTTCGATTCAAACAGTGTGATAGATATTATACGTCAAAAATTTAATAAGGCTCCTTTCTTCAGGAACTTACCTTATCCTGAAGAACTCGAAAACATAGCCATCCAAACAAACACTTTTACCATTCACGACTTGAAAAGAGAATCAGCTTTTAATACAGGAAGGTTCATGTTCCCCCTGAGAAAAAATGCACTCAATCATCTTTCTCTAACTCCATGGTGCATGAAGTTTATTTGCACAAGATTGGAAAACTCAGACGCGAATAAAGTTGCTGAATATTATAAAAAAGCTATTGGCCTCCCGTCCTCTTGGGATCGGATGATTAGGGATTCTCTTTTAAAACTTCATGACGGTCGACATTTTACATCACAATTTTTAATCTCTGCTAATCTTCTTCGCTTCTTCAGTCCATGTAAAAATTGTGGAAAATTATATAATGATACGCTTCATGCTTTTGTAGATTGTCCCATGTTAATTATTTTGAGGTCATTTTTAGAGTAAAATTATGTTTTCATTTCGAATTTTAGGCTAGATTTTTTGAAAGCTTATATACTCTTCGGCTCTTTTAAACATTTTAAATGTAACTCTCCAGAAGAAAAAACTATTTTATCAGCTATTAGGAACTTTAAATCTTATATAGGACAAAAATTGACCTATGGTAAGTGTGTAGATGTTAATAGCTTAAGAGCAATTATTATATCCGCTGCAGCGAGATATTGTGCCCTGGAAATTAAGATCCCCGATACCCGTGATGATTCCTGGACATATACATTTAGAATAATACGCTATTTCCCTTCGAACTCTGCCCGACATCTCCAAGCGTTGAATAGGATTTTAAAACTTCACAACAAACTCACCGTCGAAGCTTAGGACTGTTTTTTTATATTGAATTTTTTTTCAGTTTAAATAATTTCTATTTATCAATGATTATTGTTTTTTTAATGTTTCTCTTGAATTGATCACTTTTTTATTGTATTATTTGTTTATAGATATTTAAATCTTTTTGGAGGAAAGTAATTTTAAACTAAAATGTTTATTTATGCTATGTATTTGTAACACAATTTCCTATTTTATATTCAGTTTCATGTTTATTGTTTTTACCTCCGCCGAAGGAGGTATTGTTTCACTGGCGTTTGTTGGTTTGTTAGTTTGTTGTTTGTTGGTTTGTCAGCAGGATAACTCAAAAAGTACTGAACGGATTTGGATGAAATTTTGTGGAGTTGTGGAAGTGCCAAAAGGAAGAAGTGATTAAATTTTGGCATCTCTGAGTGCAGAATTAAGGCGCAAATGAGCTAAATACTACTAAATTTTCAAGTTAGCCTACTCTGCCAATAGATGTCGCTGTGCTGTGAATTGGGTGCCGGGAGCGTCTTCCTCTCGAAATTTCCGTCTAGGGGAACCCTCCCCCGTCTCTCTACGCCTCCCCAGTCGTGAAAAATCCGCCTCGGAAGCTCATGACGGCGGAGGTTTGCACTCTCTGAGTGTATATATGCCTCTAGTTGTTTTTATATATACATTCAAGCTGAATAAAGATCTTACCGTGGAGAAAAAAAATCAAATATACTTTTATATTAAAAACGTGATCGTTTGTATTTAATTAAGCGAATATGCATATTGAGAAAAGTACGAAGGTGTTTTGGATGGATATGCAAAAAAATCATCATATGAAGTAATTTCAACTTTAACAAAAGCCATTTTTACAAATATGGTCCCCCTTGAATTCCACCGATTCGAATATACTTCTTCCAATTTTAATTATTCGCGTCCCCCTCGTATTAAATGCATGATAATAGTACATATTAATAGGAAAGGCATAAGCTTTTTATAACACAACCGGAATAATTTGAGAATTGTAAAGATCAATTCTCTTTTGGAGATTATACTGCCTCCAGCTTAATAGCTTGGAGTGTTGACGGATAATATCCACCGTGGAATCACTTTAAAAATTTGGGGCACATTTCCATATAATTCGTTGTGCTGCAGCCCAAGTCTCTGATAACGCTAAAGTATATATATATTTGTTAAATCTGTTCCAAATAGGAGACGGAAATACAGATCGGTATGAGTTATAGTTCTCCTCCATTCCATATCCGGATGTTTGGAGATGTTTATAAAAACTTTAATATATATTCGTGGAATTATTTGGGATAAAAGAGCAAGACCTTCACCAATTTGTTTTTCAGGTTTCTTCAAAGTTGGAAGGTAGCGCTTATGAAAGAGTTTAAAGAGCCAAGCATCTTCCTCAAGCATAGCTCTTTCTGCTATAATAGGAGAAACGGAAGCTTTATATAAAACAATAGGAATGATCTGCGAATTGTAACGATCAATTCTCTTTTGGAGATTATACTGCCTCCAGCTTAATATCCTATTGTTGATAAGTCCAGTCATTTGATTCCAATTATTCTTTTGAATGCCTTCAGATCTCCAGTCGACTCCTAAAATTGAAACTCTACTTTTTATAGAGTAGCCACTAACTATTTTACCATCCACAGGACTCAACAAACCTATTGGCATATTGAAAGTGTTTGAAAATTTATTTCCAAGCCAGACCTTACCTTAAGCTTTTGGAATGAGATCAAAATAATGTATTTTCTTTTTATCAATTGTGATTCTGAGTTGGCTTCAAAAGTTAGAGTTATATCGTCCGCGTAGATATCAATAAGGTGTTTGGACATACATAATTGGACACCAAATCCACCATATCTTCGTTTTAATCCTACCACAAACTCTTCAATAGCTACTAGATCAAAGGTGCAGACGGTCATCCTTACCTACAGCTCCTTTTATCAGAATTGGTTTACTCTCCAAGCCTCCGAGGGTAATTACAGAAGATCTATTAAGTATAAGAGATCGCACAGGATTGAAAAACTCTTTGGGGAGCAATTTCCTTACTTATTGGAGTGGGAAGTAGAATCAGAAGTTTTTTGAAGTCTATTCCCGTCAGAGCTCCATATTTTCCTCTAGATCTCACAAACTCAATCACAGCTTGAATATTTTGGGAGACGTCATATATTTTTCGATTTCTTAGGAAACCCTTCTGGCTATTGCCAATTTTTTTATTGAGCTCCTTTTCCATTTCTTAAGCTAAAACTCTGGATAAACTTCTATAAGATGGATTGAGAAGAGTAATGGGTCTCCAATGGTTTATTTCTGTCCCGTTTCGTTTCATAGGGATAATAACTATTCTTCCTCTTGTGAGCGATCTCAATAGCCTTCCATTTTTCCAAGAAGAAGAAAAAAAGAAGCGGGTTCTTTCCGAAAAGATGTATAAATTTATCCATGCCAGAAGCCTTTTTTGAATTAAATTTCTTTTTGATGTATGTTGTGATCTTATCTAAAAAAATACAATGCTTAACATTTATTTTTCAAGGGAAGTATACATTGTAAGAGTAAACTAAATCCAAAAATTGTGTGCAGAAGCAATTTAGAAAGTCGTTTGGACGATTCAAGACTTTACCCTTCTCCATAATTTTTAAAATTAAATTTGCAGAGAATTTTTCTTTAGAGACAAGTCTTTCATCTCTATGTAAGAGTTACTTTTTGTTACAACTTCTTTTGTCCTTTCGAATTCCGCCACTTCAGCAATTCTATAAGAGTGAATCACATACGCTGAGAATGCTTGGATAAATAACGAAAGTTTACTAGGTATGAGGTCAATTTTCTTCTGTCGTTCCTTCGTTTGATTCCTGCGTTTATATAAGAAGTCTAAGGTAGATACGAACCACTCTATTAAAAACAGTGGCAATCTTATCTGACGACAAAGAATGACTAAAGCTCAGCATCAATTTTTTCATTCACTTATCTCCAAATTTAGGTTTTATTAGTGTCCTGTTATTTTCATGCAAAAAAAACTAAAAATATTTTTCATATTATTTCTACATTTTTGTCAAGAGAAAAAAGGAACATTTATCGCCTTTAGATTGCAACTGTTTAAAGTTCAAAGGTTTAATTATTGATAAATGGATTTACTATTAAATTAAATAAAAAAATCACAAAATAACAATATATGAGACTTGTTTACTATTTATCACTAACATAATATGTTGACAGAGACATTAAAATTGTGTCCTCTTAACTAAACATTGCTTTTTTATGATGGACTGATGTTGGCTACTTATTTTAAGTATATAATTATATCCGATAAACTTTAGTGTTGGATAGTCATTTTTTGGTAACAAACAAAATCAGGAATTAAGTTAAGTTAATAAGACAACTTTAGTGTATAAGCCTCCATGGCCTAAATTTGAAAAACACAATTGCAGAAAATATGTTTTTGTTCCCTTCAAATATAAGCAAATATAATACTCAACCAAGGGTCTTCTTCCATGATCATTTCTGTTCCTTAAGAGAAGAATCTTTCTTTATGTTGGACCCCACAGCTCCCTTAAAGGACATGAATATTTGATGACCTTCTGATGACCTTCAGTTTTACATAATAATTATCATATTATATACCACAGCACGACAGAGAGCCGTCCACTGATAATCAAATCATACCAGCAAGAAGAATCAACACGTCTGTACCATAGAGATATAAAGAGAGAGCTTATTGGATTCTTCAGAGGTATACGTCATAAACAAATCTTTCTATCTTATGAAATAACATGGTTCTCTTTCAGAGGAATTTATGGGCAAAGAAATACAATACGACTCTCCCATCACACAAAATGAAATTTATACTTTCATCAAAGGCTATAAAAAGAAATTTAAAACTCCTGGTCCGTCCGGATTGCCTTTTGAATTCTATCAATGTTTCGCTGATTCCTTGACGCCGATCCTTGAGAGAGTTTATTCCGATGTCTTTAAAAGAGGATTTGTTCCAGATTTCATAAGCTCTGGACTTGTAGCTCTAGTCCTTAAAAAAAGAAAAAAGGGTGAAGACATGAAAGATTACCGACCAATCTCTCTTTTGAATACTTCATTGAAAATACTTACTGGAATAATGAACCAGAGAATAAAGAGATTCTCCCTAAGATTATATCCCCTAACCAAAAGGGCTTTATGCATGGACGTCACATCGAAGACTGTCCTAGGTCCATTCAGGATGCCATTGATCACTGCATGGCCATCGTGTAAATTATGCAACACTGATGGTAGATTTCGAAAAGGCCTTCGATACACTTTCACACAAGTTTATATTAGAGCAACTCTATGGATATGGCTTCTCCGACAACTTCGTTAAAATGATATCGTCCATACTCCGTAATGCTTCCTCAAGAATCCAACTTCGGGAGGGCAGGAAACGTTTCATCTCCATAGAGGAGCGAGACAAGGGGACCTTTATCGCCGACTCTCTTCATCATTGCCGTCAACGGACTCCTGGAACGCTTGTCTTCAGATGGTGAAATTCAGGGCATAACCACGGGCAGTACGACTCTCAAATCCTCTATGTTCGCCGACGATCTTACACTCTGTATGTCCGGTTCTGTAAGTAAATTAAAAAGTTCATTAAAAAAGCTCTTGACATCATTGAGGATTTTAAATATCGTTCTGGACTGATTATAAATACAAAGAAAAGTCAAATCATTACAAATTGTGAAGACTCGTTAAGAGAAATATCAAATGACTTGGCCTATGTTAACTCACAGATTTGCTTGGAGTGAGTGTTTCTACTTCAGCGAATGAATCCGATAAAATAAATAAAAACAAAATCTTGGAGTCACTGAGGAAAAAAGTTTTATTTTATAGAAACACTCCCCTTTCGCGATACGAGAAACTTACTGCTTGGAACCGCAACATCTTCCCAGAAATTTTCCATATATTAAAGCACATCCCATTCTCAGGAAACTTTTGCGAAGAAATATATAAACTTAGGATAGCCTCATATGGGGAAGCTCTAGACCATATATTTCGAGAAAAAGACTCAACTCAAGTGTCTGCTCTTGGGGTCTTGGATCCCTAAGTATCGAATTAATGTGGAAGTCATTGAATTTATCATGGTTGAGGCGATTTCTTTTAAGCAATGATTTTTGGGCAGAGAGAATCAAAAACAAATTCCATGATGTTATAGGACGGCACTTTTGCGAAAGAATTTTTATGGGCCCCTCAGAGCTTTTAAAAACTCTTAAGCGGTGTGGCTCTCATTGGAAGAAAATGAGTAGGTCATGGGAATCAGTCATGGATAAGATCCTTCCTCTCCTTGGCGTAAATGAGCCATTAAATAAAAACAGTCGTTTTGATAGTGCCTCGGAATTTTTAGAAGAATGTCAAGCGACTTCAATAGGTCAATTCATTCAAGATGAAAAGGTTCTTAAAAACTATATCCTATTCTTACGAGTTAAGAGATATTGCAAACCTTTATCGTTTGGAATAAACATTGTAGGTCCGCCCATTCCATTTTATATAGCTATTGGTGCTCTAACAAACCAAGCCATTCGGAGATCCCTTATAGACACGCGAAGTCCAGGCCCATCTGCGATAGTAAAAAGACGAAGAGAAAACCTAGGATGTGAAAAAGAAATGTCATTTTTAGATCCAATAATTATTATGCGAAATACATACACCGACTCAAGACAAAAATGGCTGAGGTACCGGCTAGCCACTTCCTCGCTCTTCTTGAGTAAATCCAGGTGAACCCAGAAGATCAGGTCTGTCATTGGTGTAAAGAAGTGAAGGAGACATCTTTCACTTCTTTTACTTTTGTCAGAAAATCCTCCCAGTTATCCGTGCCGTGGAAGAAGAAATAGTAAGAGCTTATGGAACAACACTGGAACCGTCTGATTGGCTAATTTCTACCTCACCTCGATATGGGAGGGCTTCCATATAGAGCATATAATCTCCTCGGTGCAAGGGCTCCTCTACGCATGCAGGGTCAACGGAAGATGCATTCCAGCAGGGATACGAAAATACGTGGTCCAAAGCATAGAAACTCTTAGATCTGCAACAACATAGTCAACAAACAAGCGGTTTTCTTTAAAAAGTATATACAAAACACGATGTCACATAAATAATTATTTTTAAGAGTTGATACAGCTTTGCAGGCTTTTGGTTTTATTATTGTTATCTTTAATAATGAATTTACCTGTTTCCCTATCAATCTTTTAATACCCACCCTCATTTGTATTATACCTTTTTAACTATCACAAGTCATTGTAATTGGATGTATTTGAAATTGTATTGAAATATATATTGGATATTCAAAAAAAATAAAAAATCTTTCTATCTCTATGATCAACTTATTATGACGTAGTACAAATTATTATTACCTCCGCCGAAGGAGGTATTGTTTTCATTGGCGTTTGTTTGTTTGTTGGTATGTTTGTTTGTTTGTCAGCAGGATAACTCAAAAAGTACTGAACGGATTCAAATGAAACTTTGTGGAGTTGTTGAAAATGCCAAAAGAAACAAGTGATTAAATTTTGGCATTTCTAAGTGCTTTTTTAATATGCAAAATGAGCAAAATACTACTACAAATAAAAATGAAATGGGGTCTCTATTCAGGGAGTAGGAAAGAACAAACTCTTAAAAATATCCATTGACGTAATATTGTTCATTTATCAGTTAAGGACTACGTCACTGGGTGCTTAAACTTCTTTCTCTTCCCGTCTTCCTCTTAATATAATATTAAATAAAATATAACGCTAATATTAAGAGCATGATGGAGAAAAGAAAGGAGTTTAAACATCCAGTGACGTATTTCTGAATTGACTAATAAATAGTATGACATCAATGGATATTTTTTTAGGATGGCTCTCTCCTCACTCATTATTCACCTAACACACCTACTTATGTAGACATATATGATTGGATTGTAATTCTGTTAAGTGATTCATTAGGTGGGGATCGGCGGAGGTTTGCACTCTCTGAGTTCATGCTAAAATTTATATACAAAACAATTTTTAAAACTGATGCTATTAAGTAAAAAATTCAATATATAAACATTTTAGTTCATAATTATAACAACAAACATGAACAAACTACTTAATTTCTCCAACAGTAAAACTTAAACTATTAAAACATAAATACTAACAACGAAGTGTAAAGGATCATTTAAATTTTTAAATTTCTTTAAAAGTAATTTTAAAGCATCCCTTAAGACGTTGGACCGGGAGGGGACATATTACACCAAATCACCAGCTAGCGTCCACGAGTTGTCCGTGACCGAAGGGATCCGGAGGTCCAATGCAGCATATCGAGCGGAGGCGGATATGCATATTGCCCTAAGGTCCGGCGGCTGCAGGGGACGATCCAATGTAAGGCTCTTTGCCACTAGGGCTTTGGCACTAAGTAGAGCGTTGTTATAGCTTGTGTCCTTGCGGAAGCCCTTTGACTTTGAAAGGCCAAATAAAATAGAGGCTTTGCAGTACTTTCCAGCGTTAGGTGCATCCATGCCCTTACATTTAGTTTTATGAATCTCACCAATATGTCTACCGATCGACACTCTGCAAAGGCGTGAATTATAATTATTTTGTTTAGTTTGGACACAGAATACAGCTGAACGACGATGCTTCTCTGTTATTTAAGTTAATAATATTTCTAGATCTTTATTTCTCTATAGTCTGTACTCACTGACTCCTATACCAGGGAATACCTGGAAAAGGAACTCCCTCCTTTTTATGTCAAAGTTTAACAACCTTCGTAATAAACAGAAAAGGGAAAAGGAGGGAGTTTTTCCATTTAGGAACTCTCGCTGTTTTATATTTCCACGGTTGTATCCTATTATTAAGTTAATCATATATAAAAATGAGGATGATAAGTTGTATAATTTACAGTTTTGGAATGAGAAAGAGAAAGAGAGAAAGGTAATAAAACAAATAAATTATATTTCATATTTGTGACTAAAACATGTTTGTTTGTATATTTTAATTGAGTTGTAATTGTATAGTAAAATTGTTGTAAATATTAACAATTGTCCACATGCCCTTATTTTCATTTTCGTTGGTATTTTTATGGTGTGTTTCATTTTCCTTTTTGTTTTTATATATAAGATCAGATCCTTTTGGAACGTACTAAAATAAAGATGTATACCCCTAAAAGATATATACCTAGATACAGTCCACTTTTTTAAGGCCCGTCTTTGCCTTTAAAGGGAAGAAGTTCACTACGAACTTTTCATGGCCCTCCGAGCCGGATATGAACCAGCGACCTAAGGATATACATTTTAAATGGAGATTTTTTAGAATTGCTCTAACGGCTGACATTACAAAAATGTATTGTCAAGTTTCTCTGCCAACACAAAAGATAAATTTTGAGTCTTTTTGGAGACCATCGTCATGTGGACCTGTCTAAGAAATGTCTATCGAACAAAAGTCCGGGGGCCATCCCGGAGGCGGTCAGGAATGAAGACTGCACGTAAAACAAACAATTGCTATAGTTGTTAGGTACCGATATCCTTATTCACGTCTATCCAACCATAATAATTCAAATGGATTATATATTACTTATTATGATTACAGAATTACAAAATTATAATATTATAAAACAAAATGATGTAAGCAATGAAATGAAGATTCTTTGATCGTAATACAATTACAGTAAACCCTCGATATAACGAACTATATGGGGGGAGGGCAGGGTCGTTATATCCGAAAGTTCGTTAAATCCGAAGTTCGTTAAAGGGGGGCTCTGGAGTTTAAGGTATATCGTGCAGGAGTGACGACGAACTGCCGCTGGACACATTTGGCAGATTAGTGGAGGAGGTCGAAGTTCGGTAGCCTTAAATATATCGAACTTAGGTTCGTTATATTCAGGGCTTGTTCGGTCATGGACCAAAAAGGTTCGGTAGCTTCAAATATAACGAACTTAGGTTCGTTATAACTGAGGCTTGTTCGGTCATGAACACAAAAGATTCGGTAGCCTCCAATATAACGAACTTAAGTTCGTTATATCGGAGGCTTGTTCGGTTAGCTCCAGGAGGTTTGTTGTATCCGAAGTTCGTTATACAGAGGTTCGTTATATCGAGGGTTTACTGTAAGTTGGTTTATATTTCCGATTTCTAAAACGTACTAACAATAATAAAGTGGTAATGATAATAATAATAAACAAAGACAAAAAGGGGGAATAGCGATATAACCATATATAAAGGTGGGAATATCTAAATATAAACATACAAGCCGAGTATATTTAGAAAGAGTTTTATGATTGTAAGATTTTTTAATGACGTTACTGTGCAGTGCGTATAATTTATTTTCTTTATCTTCCTCTATGCACAACGTCTAACCACTCATTCAAGTTATGCTTATTTTATTTCCCATGGTTTTATTTTTATTTTTATGCAATACGAGACTTTTGTAAATAATATCTTCGATACAGGTACATATTTTTATTCATTTGTTTGCCTATTTGGTGGGAGAGAATTGCAGAGATATAAATAAGCATTATAATAGCGTGTAAATTAGTCACTCAAACCTAGGATCTTTTCAATGAAGGTTAACTCCCTCTCGAGAGTAATTGAACCTGGACCCTCAACATAAAGATTTGAACACGCCTGAATATGTACACTAAACTCCTCTAAATTGTTATTCATTTAACAATATTTTTATATGAATAAATTCAAATCAGTTTAAATTTCAAATTACCCATGTAGAGAGATCGTCCTCCAAAGAATAATACACAGTTTTCTAGAGGCCATTATAATAAGTTCTCTCAACATGAAAAAACAGAAAAGAGCAAAGAGAAAATAAATTTAATCACATATATAAAATAACATAAAAAGCTGATAGACTTAAATAAATCTTGAATAGCTTTTTTTATTATCGTAACAAGACTTTATTGAATTTAGTGTAAATGAATATATACTATATAGGTATACATTATAGTTTTAAATTTTATACACTAAATAAAGTCAATACAAAGCATAATACGGTCACATCACTTCATAAAACAAAGTTGAAATTAATTGGATATCAAAATAACATTAACATGATTAGGAATAAATAGATTTCATTTCATTTAGGACTAAACTGTTTTTGTAAAATCGTAGTAAAAACTTTAGATGAATTACTTATAATCATATAAGGACTCGGGAAAATTAAAATTAAGGAAAATATGATTAATTTATAACTGGCACTACATATCACTCATACTAAAAAAAGACAGTTCACGACCGCCTGATACCGGATTAAGTTCCGATGTGGCGGGACTGATCTAGGAGTTAAACAAACAAACATGTCTTCAATCTATTGAAGTATATTTCTTCAATCCCTGCAAATAAATAAAACATAAAATGTTGAAATCGGGTGTATCTTCATTTACAGTTTAAAAGAAAATATCCGTATTAAATCCTTGTACTCTGTACCTAGCCTTGTGTTAATTGCGAAAATTAATTTTTCCTCTAAAAAGGAAAATTTACATCCTCTAAAAATAAGAATCTTATATTAAAAATATATCTCAATTTACAAGCTGCTCACCTTGCATAGCATTGTGTTAATAATAGACCTTCGAATTTACAACCTGATATCCATTATTTCCTATAAAACGTAGCTAACTAAACAAAGAATATTTTTTGTCCTCTTAGCAAGGCACATTTCGGATCAAGAAAGCTCATCACGTACCATCATCGAGAAAGAGACTTTATAGGCAAAATACTAACTGGCCCTACTTTTATTTCTCGATCTAAAGCCTATTTTTCTTCTTTCTTTTGTCTGCGCAAATGCACTCAAATTATTGCTTTAATCTCTCACAAGTTTACTCAAACGGTACACGTAAGAGTAAAGACTGTTTTGACGTTCCTTTGAACACATTGACAAGTTCTTTTTTCTGGACTTTATGTACTGTAAAAACATGTGCACCTATGTTTTTATTCCCTTCAAGTGTTTTAATAGTTAAGTAATGTGTGTTGCTAAACAGTTCAATAAAAGATACATATATTGTCTGAATATATAAGTAAAAACTTCTTAAGACCTTTATCACTACCAGGATCGCAGCCCATATCACTCTGAGTATTAAACATAGTCTCTTTCTCAAAGCAAACCTTGTAAAAGAGAGTCAATGAGACATTTCTCCCTTTCTCTTGTTTTTCAAAAATGAGTACTTAAGACGAACAAAAGAAAATGCAGGAAACATTATTTGCATAATGTCCTTTTTGCAAAAACTTTTGATTTTGTTTGTTTTATGGGGAAAAATTTAAATACAAAAACTTATAAATCGGGGTTTGATAATAACAAAGCTTAACTTTTTTTTCTTTATATAAAATTATATTATTGTAACCCCTTCTCACTTAGAATCTATGTGTGTTCTGATATTTTTAAAAGAGTAAATTGCATTACTAGCCATTACTTAACATATAGTCCTTATTATTAATTGGGCATTCATCCTGGAGTTATATATATATATATATATATATATATATATATATATATATATATATATATATATATATATATATATATATATATATAGGGCTGTTCTTATTTTTCAAATGTTTTTAATATTAGCAACATTGTGGATTTTCTGTTTCTTGGTGATAAAAGAAGACGACATACAAAGTTTGAACAAAATCGGTCAACATTACGAGGTATCCTCTCAAAATTTTACTTTGTCTCTGAAGTATTTATAATCCATTATATGCGTCATTTTGTACGCGAGATATGTTTTTTTAATGTACATATAACTCTCTAATTATTAAATTGACATGATTTAGTATACCAAAATATTAAAGCTGGTGTACCAAGCTTTCATTTGGTATGTTTGGTGCTCTAAAAATCGCTATACTTTAAGAGAAATAAGCAAATGCATTTTTGCACGTACTCTCCCAAAAAAAATTGATCCTTTGATATGAGAAAATACAATTACCATTTGGTTACTGATGTTAGTGTTACCTGGATAGAAAGAGAAAGAAAAAAAGAAAGGAGAGAAATGAGGCAAAATACTCTCTCCCTTCTTTTTTCTTTATCTTCAGAAACAGAAAATCCACAATGTTGCTAACAATACAAATTTTAGAAAAATAAGAACAGCCCTAATATATATATATATATATATATATATATATATATATATATATATATATATATATATATATATATATATATATATATATATATATATATATATATATATATATATATATATATATGATAAATATAATACCAAAGAATAAGTCGAATATGTATATAAATCCAGGAAAAGATGTATAATATCTAGTGCAAAAAGTTATCAAATATAGACGCCAATATGAGTTACGAAACGACTTCTTAAATTTGAAGAACAAACACCTCTGTAATTTGTAGTTGATACTACAAAGTCAAAAATAAAAGATCTAAACAAACGTGAAACATTACATTGTCTTAAAAAAGTCAATATTGCAAAATATATGATACAAAATTATGATAAAAACTATATTATATGATCAATAGTTAAAGATTTGTATTACATGATCAATATTTGAAGATATGTAGGAGAAAAAAATACTTCAAGAATATAAGATAGACTGCAAGAGATATTTTAACATTTTAGTCATAAACCTGACAAGTAATATAATTTTTTAATATGAACCAAATATTTTTTAGTTTAATAAGCCATATACGTTTAATCATTTTTAATAATGTATACGTATATGCAGGATAATAAGAATATAGTTACTAAATAAATATATAGGCATAAATATATAAATGAGACAACTAAGCTAATAGTTTTTCATTTTTTAGGATTTGAGGTTATTTAAGAAGAAAAATTGACTTCTCAATCCAAAACCAATGCTTTATATTCTAAGTTCTTTATATATGTACATAACACAGGCCAACAATAATCAACTTTAAAATTTATAATTTTTATATTTCATAGGAACAGTTCAATTATTTAGCTCAACTTAATTAATATCATACTTATTTTATCCCGATGCTAAAAATGGCAACATGCAATTTACACGTATTTATAATTTTAATCGAAACGTTTATCGAAGGTTATCCCTATTATTACCTATGAATAAACTGAGTATTCCTATAAAAAAATATTCCTATTATGAGATTTATTTAAATATACATAACTCAATTGGTGTATAAGTTAATAAAAATAAGAACAATGCTCAAAGTAAAAATGGGCTCGGAGAAATGAAC
The DNA here is from genome assembly GCA_013387185.1 of Caligus rogercresseyi. NCBI lineage: Eukaryota > Metazoa > Arthropoda > Copepoda > Siphonostomatoida > Caligidae > Caligus > Caligus rogercresseyi. The sequence goes on from CP045910.1 coordinate 58,346, forward strand.
AACAATAGGGATAACGTTCGATAGTTGATTTGTGACGTCAATCAATCTTTCCTCTTCTTTCTCTCTTTCTTTTCCTTTTCTTTAATAGGTTAGCTATATTAATACTCTTCCAGGAATGCAGTTGGCAGCCTGTGTGAGACGTCATCACAACAACCTAAATTTGTAAACATAGGTGATTTTGAGAAAATATCCCCGAAAGAACAATATTGATTTTTGTATTTGTTCGTACTTATTGTTCTTTTTAGTAACGCAATTTATATATTTTTTTAATTGAAATACATTTCATTACTTTGCATTATAAACAAAGTATACCTACAAATAGAAATGTAAGAGAAAATCGTCTTTATTACAAAACATATATAAGCATTCGGATGATACCGGATCAAGTTCTGGTGAAATGAGACCATTTTGGGACATCACGTGTTTGTTTCAACAGTATATAAACATTATGGTTTGCATGTTAATTTACCAAATGCTCTGTTCTTAATGTAAAAAATTGACGTGAAACAACAAATATCTCCAGGGAGACTATTCTTCTTAAATCTATTTTATATTTTATTTTCTTTATGGTAGGCGAGCATTACATGTATTATTAGTCAAAAACATGTCTTTTTACTTGGAGTGCCTTCTGCTTATTTTAAGCAAGTCCTTTGGCAGTTATGAAGAATGAAAATGTTTTGGCTATTGATGAAAAATTTTGACTTATATTTTTTACCGTATATATATGTATATACACAAACACTATATATATATATATATATATATATATATATATATATATATATATATATATATATATATATATATATATATATATAGATAGACTAGACTGTTTTTTTATGAGTATCCATTTATGCACTGATCAAATTTGGGTAATGATATACAAAAGCTTTTAAGGTTGTAATACCCTCCTTGCTACATTCATTATATAATTTTAACGTATATATATAACATATACTAGAACTTTACTGTCAATGAGGCTATCTATTGTATGAAACGGGACTAGAACCAAAGCAATTATCGTCAGCATAAATACGAAAAGTCCTGATATCCTAGAAATCACATAATGGCCATTCACAAGTCACCAAATGCAATCCACAAGAAATATTTATAGAGAGCTGAATGCTGCAACAAAGGCGTACGAAATATGTATAATGAATGGGCCTACTTAGTCATGGTGACAGGTTCCAATTACCTGTACTTCATGCATGTAATATTATAAGAAGCTGCAATAAAAGGTTCCATGCATTATGTGCATTCGAGGCATTGTATATTTTTTGAATAAATATAGAGGATTTCCTCCTCCCTAACTCTTATTCTAACAATGCACTTCGACGTCTCCGCACCGGAATCTCTTTTGTTTTGATTTATTCCTAAAAAGTTCCTTATAACCCCCTTTCCTCCAAAGCCAAGGACAGCCCTTAATAAAAATGGGCATTGTTGTGTTTAAATACACTAATAATACCTGATGATATAGAAGGAGTCACTTATTAGAGTAACCCCATACACGTCGGCCCTTAGGGTTACTGAGAACACGAGGGGGAGGTTGAGGACATCTTTATTGAGGTAGAAGGGGTGCACAGGACAAAGCGTAAAGACAGACTGACTACGCAAATAATAATAAAAGGGTAACGAGAAGAGAAAAGGGAGAAGGAAAATAAGTACACAAGGGTCAAAGGTTAAGGGATGCCAATAGATGGCTGAGACCCACAGGGATGCCAGTAGGAATACATAACAGGCATTACCCCCCTTCTATATTCCAAGACGTTCCTACGTGAACCAAGACTCAAATGCCATCTGCACTGATAGACAGAAAGAGAGCTCTTTTTGCAAGACCCAACTTATAGCTCACACGCAACCTATACAAATGCATAAACACCAAAAGAGAGAGGGAATAGTGACGCCAAAATCAACAATCATCAAATAAGAGAGCCTCCAACGATCATACTCGAGAATACTTTGTATTCAATCTTTGCCCTCCGGAATGAGAACTCTACTTTGTCCATACCATGAAAGCATTCTGGTTTAAACACCAAACAAGTCAGAGATCCCTCGCTCCTTCCTTCCGTCTTCCTTTGGCGATGAGGACGTCTTGACTCTTTTGACATGAGTAAGCAAAGGTGCCTCAATACATACAGAGAATACCCTGTCCACCCTCTAATCAGTCTCCTCCATTCCACAAAGAGACCTAATTCTTCTCCTTCATCTTCGTAAAAGGAGTTCTGTCCCTCGTCTTAGTGAAAAGAGTTTCTTCCCTCGTCTTTGTTAGAGGGCTCCCCATCTCTCGCCTGGTGAAAGGATTATCATGCCAAATCTTTAAAAGAGGAGTTTATTCCCTCGTCTTAAAATATCATACTATAAACAGTGCCTTGGAGTTGGAAAGTCTGGACCAAAGACTGATGAGTCATAACATAAAGCCGACAAAAACCCATAACAAACAAATTTCATATCATAAATTAATAGGTGTTTGGATTTAATAGCAAATTTAATGTTATTTTTATAGGCCAAAGGGGATATATTTCAATGTAAAAAGATGACAATTGAGTTGAATTTGCTATAAATTGCATTATTTTTATGATTTTGCTACTATTTTGAGCAGAAATAGGATTTATATGTTGAATAACAATATTATTGCAGTTCATATTTTTTATTCGTAATGTGGACAGCCCTTCATCAATCACGAAACCTTTTTTGTATCTCTGGAATCAATCCACAAATAAGCTTCTTGTAATACTTTACTAACGATATAAGCATCAAATGGTCGTTCTGGAGTCCAAAACACACATTTGAAGCATTCCACATTCTGCCATCGGAAAAACTTTTATCTAAAGGCAATCCTATGGTACATTGCACAATTCAAGAGTAGAACGAGGCTACTGCCAATAATCTCATTCTCCTTTTAAACTGATTGGACTCCGGAATCATCATTTGTTGCTTTTTTGGGGGGTAAAGTATTACGAGAAACCTATTTTGATGATTGGTCCTTTAGATATAAAAACAAAAAAGGTTTCGTGATTGATGAAGGGTTGCCCAGATTACGAATAGAATTAGAAATGTAATAATATCCTTCAGTGGTATATTATATATATATATATATATATATATATATATATATATATATATATATATATATATATATATGTATATATATATATTTGCCGAATATATATTTCTAAGAACAAACCCCTTGCTTTATGGTTATACTGAAGTGTCAAATATCATTGAAAGCTATTAATATTTTTAAGGCTCTTAAGGATAGGAGTAAGTTTAATATCTTTCTTTCAGTGTCCCTATCTGTTCTTTCATCTCTTCATCTCTGTATCTTTCGCTTTCTTTTTCTCCCTCCCATTCAGTCCAAAAATTTATATAAATATACCGTGAGTCCCTAAAACATGGAAGCGGTGTACGAAAGTAGAACATCCCAGAATGACGATCGAACTAAAATATTAATAAATGTGTTCTGGTCTTTCTGGTTGTCCTTTTCAGGTGAAGCGGTTATGACGTTTTTGCTGCAGCCTCCAGCAAGTATTGAAACCCTTTTTGGGTGATGTCCAAATGGGCCCCTCGCCGCCGCAAAACAATCAACGAATTCCACGTCTACATATATACGATAAGCGAATTGTGCGATTGCTAGAATTTTTATTTTTTGTATTGCACCATCTCAGCTCACAAAAAATATTTGAAAAGAATGATGTTACCAAGTTAACAAGTCTGATATATATATATATATATATATATATATATATATATATCATATAACATATACTTTATATATATAATAACATATATATAATATCGGATTAGCTTTGATCATATCATAGATGGAATGAGGAAGTATGGAGTGGACAATATGACAATCCGATGGTATGCCAACCTACTGAAGAATAGAACTGTTTTTGCAGAATTGGGTGGCGAACGTGTTTCAGTTTCACCAACCAAAGGATGCCCACAAGGAGGAATCCTATCGGCCCTTGCATGGAACCTTGCTTTCCAAGAAGCTATAGACCTTCTCAAACCACCGGTTTATACAGTTGCTTACGCTGATGATCTGGCTTTGTGTGTTCGTGGTACGGATCGTCAAACCATTAACAGCTTGATGCAAGGTGCTCTTAATAGGCTTAAAAGTTGGGCAAACACTAGAGACACTACCTTCAGTTCAACCAAAACAAAATATATGCTTTTTTCAAAAAGAAGAAAATGCAAGGATACTTCCCTCTACCTGAATGGAGCCAAGATTGAGGGAGTTCGAACATTTAAATATCTTGGCGTAATAATTGACGATAGTCTAAACTGGAGAAAGCACATAGAATATGCAATCTCTAAGGCTAAGAGGAGTCTCTTTGCCCTGCGAACTTTTGTTGGATCCGACTGGGGGCTTAGCCCACGAAAGTCTAAATGGATCTACGAGACCTATGTTCGATCTATAGTGAGCTATGGCGCTATTGTTTTTGCACCTAAACTTCTAGGCACTAGGTTCATCAAAAATGAACTTAGTAAACTACAGAGACTTGGTCTGATGAGCATAACAGGAGCTATGAGGTCTACACCTACTGCGACTATGGAAGTACTATGTGGGCTCCTTCCACTTCATCTATTTGTAATGGAGCGTGCGAGTTTAATTAGGCTTCGGACTAAAAAGGAAACTCCACTGAAATGGTTCGACCACCTACAAAGAGGACACTTGCAATATTTAGATAAATATTTGCAAGTAAAAATATCCCAACTCCTCCACTTCGGATCCCTTTCTGGTCCAATAATCTAGGCTACGACATAAAAAACAATTTTGTATGAATGATTTTGATCTTGTTGGTTACACTGATGGGTCAAGAATCAAGGATCAAACTGGCGCTGGATGGGCTATAATGTGTGGGGACAATGTACTTGATCAAAAGTTCTTAAGACTTGAAGACACAAACACAGTGTACCAAGCTGAAGTGGAAGCCATCAGAAACATATGTATTAATCTCAATGGGGATAAAATTGAACAAAAAAGAATAATAATCCTTTCCGACAGCATGTCGGCTATCAATAGTCTGGACATTAAACCAGGTGACCTTCTGAGTGCAGAAATTCTCGCGTGTAAAGACGCCATCAATAATTCTAATTGTAAAATCACGTTAGGATGGATCAGAGGACACAATGATAGCACCGGGAATGAATACGCAGATATGTTGGCAAAGAATGGCGCCATGAGAGGTACACCAATCTCAGTACCAGTATCTATGTGTCAATCAAAGAATTCCCTAAGACAAGAATCTTTGAAAGAATGGCGAATTGCTTGGCAAAGTATGAAGTGCTGTCGTCAAACAAAACAGTTCATCACTGAGCCCTATGTTGGGAAGAAGATCTTCAGTTTCAAGAGAAACCAAATTTCTGTCATCGTTGGAATGGTGAGCGGTCACATTCATCTAAATCGACATCTCTTTAAGATGGGGAAGGTTGAGAGCCCAACTTGCCGGCTCTGTAACGACGACGAGGAAACTCCATATCACCTCATCTACAATTGTCCTTCTACACGACAGAAGATAAGACAACTCGAGGGGAATATCGGTGAAAGAAGGTTGTGTCTGGAGGAATATATTTTTAGAACATTTAAATGTTTATGCACTTTTAATGATATTTTTATTAATAAAGACAATAGCTACTAGATAGGTCACTACCGGCTGATACCGGATTAGGTTCCGGTGAGGTGGGTCTATTCTAGGAGCTAAACAAACAAACATATACTTTCGGTGGTGGTTTGTAAATGTAAAAAAGTCTAAGTACATGACAAAATGTTTTATTCAAATTGAAATATATATTAAACTTTATCCTCTCCAAGACACATATCCTTCAAATTTTGATTCTCCTATAACATGAGAATATTCAGTATCCCTGTGGCACATCTGAGGTCCAACGAAGTAGTAACAGTATTTGCCTTTCTTCCTATAGCATTCCTCCATGCAATCTCGTAATCCATTTGTTTTGATTAGACTTGGATATGTCATTAGAAATGTCATATCCCATGATACAAAGTCTAAATAAAAGATGAGAACGCTATTAATATCACATGATAATCCAATTGATAGGTCAAGGGCCACACACGACACCTGGAAATGAAAGCCTTCATAAACACATAGGGCTTTGAGGTTAATTTCGATCAGAGCCAATTTTCACAACAACATTTACATAATACATAATGGCATATAAAAATGTATATTGAAAAATATCCGGTGACATCATTCATTCGAACTCGCCTAATGATCATCATTGTTTAATAATACTTTTTGTCTACTCCTCAGGGTTTTTAGGTCGGGTATTTCTTATATCAAGGGTGTAGTCCACCAATAAAGTAACTGGGCTTCAGGAGTATAATAATGAAAATGAAACTGTAGGCAACAGATGATGTCATTTTGTGCTATGACGTCACTGAATATTTGCTCTTATTTTAAAATACTTTTGTGTTTGATTGAAAATAAATTATGATTTTTTTTTCTTGGCCCAGTGGGCATATATTTCGATAGATCAACCAACGATATACAAAAAGGTTGTGCACATATTTAGTGAAAAACGATCAATAAATAACAATCATTTAAACGAAAACATAAGAAAACATTACAATAATTTGAAAACAAACATATCAATAAAAAATTATATCTCTAATAAAATTTTGAATATAAAGAGGCGATTGGGATGATACAAGAAAGGTCGTCGTTTTTAACAGTTCGCATTTTATATAATATGTAGTGAACTTTAGTTATGACGGCGTCACATTTGGCATTCTTTGTGAATGTCAGAAAGTCTTCCTCAGAAGTTTTGGTCTTGAAGAGGTTTTCTAGTGAGATTTGGAGGGCTTTGTAAGTCTCTGCTAATGCAGGGCAGTTCCAAAGGAGATGATCCGTGGTCTCGGGGTGTGTTTTGCAAAAGAAACAGTTCTTTCGATCGTCTTTGAAAAACTTGTCTGCAACCTCCAGCGAACCGGTCAAAAGTCGGTATTTGAACCATTTCTCTGAGGACGTAAGAAATCTATTATTCACAGCGGCGACACAATCGCTTATACTTCTTTGTATCCCACGTCTCTTTAAGTAGGCTTTAAAAGGTACTATTGTTGAGACTGTGGAAGCATTGCGTAAAATCTTTGTGGATAAAATGGAGATCTTGATCCTGAAGGGTAAAAATGGACGATTCACTCTAGAAAGCTTCCCGAAAACACTAGTAAAATACTTATGTGCAAGTCTGTTTAAAAATTTCGATGAATGTATAACATCGCATGCTATGTGAGCATTCAAGGTTTTTGGGATCGATACATTTAGGCAATTTAAAAGAGGCATTTCCCAAGCTAAGGACGTTTCATATGTTTTGATGCACTCTGTTGAGCTATGACAGAATTCTCTTATTCTTTCAGACAACATAGAGATAGTGGGTAAAACTTTTGATAGCCCGTGATAGGGGGATTCATTATAGTCGATTCCATTATTTTTTAAATATTGCTTGATATAACAAGACCAATAGTGGCTGTTGTCCCATAGCTTTCGAATCCAAAAGCAATTTAAAGATTTCCATAAATTTTGGACGTCCAAGACTCCCAATCCTCCAAGTCTGAGTGGATTGTGAATACGTTTTTGGGATATATTTCTTCTTTTGTGGAAGCCCAAGAGAGAAGTCTCCATAGTTAGAATCTCTTCGGATGTTCCTTGGTGAAAAGGTGTAACACGAAGTAAATGAATTACACCTGGGACAATATAGGTATTCCAGGCTCTGATTTTATCCCACACGTTTAAGTTGAGGGAGTGGAAAAAAGAACACGATTTCTTCAGTGTTGACATCATGAGATCACGATTTAACCTAGAACTGTTAGATCCAATCCAAGATCCAAGTATCTTCATATGATCAGACGAATTTAGTATTGGCCAGGCTTTTTCTACAATACCTCCAAAGGGGCTGAGAAATTCGGTCTTTTCAACGTTTATTTTTAAGCCGGAAATAATAGAGAATTGATTTAAAATTTTAAATGTTCTGCCGATTGATCTTATGGTTTGAAGTGGATTACCAGAATATGTCATGGTCATGTCATCTGCGTAGCACAAACATTTTAACACCTTTCCTGATGAATTAAATCCACGAATGTTCGGATCAGAGTGAATTCTTTGGAGCAGACCGTCAATGCATAAGACAAAAAGGATTCCAGCCATGGGGTCTCCTTGGCGAACACCTCTATAATTATAAAAGTGTGCTCTGTGGCTTCCATATTCTATTAGGGTTCTTGTTTTGGCAAGGGAAGTACAAACCATTCTTATAATAAAATCGCCGAAACCTTTCTTGTAAAGTGTTTGGACAATAAAATTGTGTGATAAAGAATCAAACGCTTTGGCAAAATCAATAGCCATTAAAGACGTGTGATTTTCACATTCGGTAAGTGTTTGAAGAGTAAAAGGAATTATATCCATAAGCTTGTCTTTTAAAAAACCATACTGAGAATCGTGTAAAACTTTATTTAAAACTCCTTTTATTCGATTAGCTAAAATATATGAAAATATCTTGTAAATCGAATTTTGCATAGTAAGAGGACGTAGATTTTTTAAAAATTTCGGATCTTTATTTTTCTTAGGTATTAAGACTATTCTCCCATCTGAGGCAAATTCTGGGAAGTGTCCAACGGCTAAAACTTTTTCGTAAAACATGAGTAAGAGAGGAGATAGATTGTGCAGGTATCTTTTATAAAATTCAAAGGTTAAGCCGGAAGGACCAGGTGACTTATTGACCTTTGCGTTATTTACTATTGCATATTCAATTTCTTTAATAGTTAGGTGGACTTCCATTTCGTTTTTGTCTTCGTCTAAAATATGTAGACTGTCGTCCACGGAACATCTTATGCTTTCGCAAAAGTCGGCGTTCGCCAACTTACAACGGGCGCATAATATAGAATCTCTGCAATCGTAGCAGCTGTACAATTTCGAGTAGTAGGAGCTAATTTCCCTACATATAAAATCAGGGTGACTAGAAGTTTCTCCAACGGAGTTAACGATACACATGTTTTTAGATGATTCTCTTTTTCTCTCTATCTTAACGCACTGTAATCTCGAATGGGTTAGGTCTGAGATACTTTCAATTTTATTTTTAGTCCTGTGCATGAGATCCGCCTTTCGGTAAAGTTGATCCAATTTAAAATTTCTTTCTTGTTGGGAAATCTTTTCTTTATCAAAGTTTTCGATTTCGTTGATTGCCCTTCGTTTCTGCATTGCTTTTACTGCTCCGGCATTTCTAAAGATCCTTTTCATTTTTTTAAACAAGCCTTCCATTTCAGTGAAAACTTCACTGCCGTTTTTAACATGAGATTTGGTAGTTTCAATTAAAGAAATGATTCTTTCATTTATTTCTGGGTTGTTTAATAATTCAAAGTTCAGTTTCCAGCTTGTTTTATGCTTCAAGGTCCTAGATTTGATCTCAATGTTGGCTATCAAACCATGATGATCTGATAAACTAGTATCAACGACCCTGTAGGACTTCAATGAGCTATCGCGGAAACCTTTGAACAGTATCAAATCAATTCTAGAGGAAACAGGTCTCGAAAATTTATCAACAGAAAAGAAAGTATGCTTATAGTTTTGGCATATGTCCGCGGAGTCACGAAAATCAAAGGAGGAGATGAGGGATATTAAAGCTTTAGTAGCTCGAGGATTTGAGCATATATGGTCTCGATTAGAGTCCCTTCCGGGCTTTAGTTTAACGTTAAAATCACCTGCCATAATAGTGGGTCGATGTGTTATTATTGAGCTAAGTTTCTCATTGAAGAAATCAGCATCGTCGTTATTAGGGCCATAGATCCCTATTATATCAAAATGCCCATCTTTTGACTTACAATTGATTTTTAATAGATTTCCATTAGAGCATCGAAATTCAATGCTGGGCTGGAAGGTTTTCTTAACTAATAATGTAACTCCACGTTTCGGATTTGTTAGACTGGCGTCAAATGACGAAAAAGACTTATATACTTGAGGAAGAGAAAAATGGTTTTCGAAATTGCACCGTGTGTCACATAAAATTACGATGTCAGGTAGCTCTAAATATTTGAGAAACCTTGACAGCTTATATTTTCTTTTTGTACTTTGAAGGGAGTTTACGTTCAAGGATAAGAGAGTCGTCATGATGGTTTCAAAAACTTTTGATGTTTTGACGGACTATTTTTTGAACCGTGGGATTCAGGCGCTAGTCTTTTTTTTGTGATCGAGGATGATCTTGAGCGAGAAGATAAAATGTTAACTTTAGAGATGCCAGGTGGAGTTTTTCTAGATTTTCTTAATTGAGGATTGTTATTGATTAATAATTTTCCTCGTTCATATTATTGTTGCAGCTAAATTCATCTGAACTATCTCTACCATTAGACTCTGAATCGTTTACTTGACTTTCTTCATTGCCCAAGTCTTGACAACCCTCTGAACATTCCTTGTCGTCGCTGTTTCCAATATCTAAAGAAGATGGGGACTTTGTAACTGTACTGTCAGATTCTGTATTTAATGGTTCCTCCCTTACTGGTCTAGTAGAGAGTTCCGAAAGGGTAACCTCCAAGTCAGCAATTCTTACGTCATTATTGACATTATTGATTGTTTCTTTTTCTTTTTGAGCATCAGTAGAATTTATAACACTTTCTGTGTCATCATTAGTTCTTCTGTCAGACTTAGAGTTTGCGTTGTTTTTTTCATATTCGATAGTCTTATATTGAAGTACGGTCTTGTACTCAATAATTTGTAGTCTTTTTTCTGAACAATTGATTCTCGAGTGACCAAATCTAAAACATTTTTGGCACTGTTGACGCACGCCAACGAATCTCAAGTTCACGAGGGAATCGTCAACAGGGATTATCTGTGGGATATTTGATGGATCCCCTTCAACCTCAAATATGAAATTTGACGTTCTCCATACAGATTTATAATTTTTGAATATTTTTTCCGCGTCTTCGTCTTCAGGGTTTAGCTCAGGGTAAGCCTTGACAATTTTACAAAATTTATTGATCCAGCTTTTTAATTTAATTTCATCAACACGTTTGAATGTGTTAACTGCAGTTATCTTAAAATATTTCTTATTGTCACATTCAAAGGTGTCTATATCCTTTATTTTCATGCAGATAGGCTTTATTTCGCCGTTTGATCCTTTTACATTTATTTTGTAAGGCTTTTTCAATCTTTGCAGTCGTGGACGAATGTCCATTGGAGTGTTGGTATAGAAGGAAGCGTATCCAAATCCATATTGCGCTTGCGCACCAGCAATTTCATCTTCTGTAAAGCCGTAATGTAAAGCGGCGTTATAAACATCAATTTGTTTCAAATTTCGATTATTGAAGACACGATCATTTTCCGATTCAGTCAATGAAATGACGAACTTTTCCCATTTAAACATAGAGTTTAAATTAATTTTTTTAAATGCCTCATTAATGTTATTCTCCCTTTTAGAGAGAATCTTAGCGTAGGACATTTTGTGTTTATTTCTTTCTGTATTATGAAAACTCTTGTCCTTTGTTACGTTCGCATAACTACTATGTTTCTCCCTCAAGTCACTCTTGTCAGGAGGTTTGACAGGAGGAATAGTCTCCATGTTCAAATCCCGTTCTTACCTCTCACACGAAGAGGAAGAAAAAAAGAAAAGACAAGAAGAAAACAACAACAATAATAAAAGCGAGATAAGATACAGAAGGGAAGAGAAAAAAAGATATGAAGACCCCCGTTAGAAATTAAAAACCTATTTTTCTTGACAAAAAATGGGCAAATTTCAAAAGTAAGTTGGTCTCACGAATAGCCAGTGCTCCAAGCAACCGGTCGATGTAGGTTTTCTTGCTCCAATCGAACTTGATCCGGAGAAAAGAAGATCCAAAGACGGAGCTAACAGACACACGTCCGCACTCGACTCAATACATAAACCAAAAATAAATTATGATTGATATTATTTATTAAACCTTTGTTTATGGAGGCCTCCTTTACAGGTGTGTGGCTTTTTTTATAAGCTGTACCTATGCGGAGACAAAAACGTATGGTAAAGAATATAATTAGTATTATTCTTTTTCACTTTTTAACTGTATGCAATGGTAATCATGTAACATTTATGCGTCTACTGAATAGTTTAGAGACTAATTCGTGGATATTTCTCCGATTCCATGTAAAAAAAAAAAAAACCTGGGTTTTGTTTAAAGCCCACCCGAGTTTATTTTTATTTAAAACGCCAGGTTTTGAACCACCCTGCAAAAGAGCCATTCATACAAAGATTAAATAAGATAGGTTTAGAGATGGTCAAAAATGGGCCGACAAAACGGTTCTCCAAGAAAATATGTATCTATTTAAAACTACTGTAACCTGGGTTGATGAAACAGTGTACACCTTCTTACTTCACTGGAGGTTAAAACACAGGGTCACAATTCCTTTTTAGCCAAGAAAAATACCTCCAACAGACTTTTTTTAAATAAAATCAAGGTTGTTGAAAACCCTCAAGGAATGTACATATTGAAAAACGACCTTGGGTCCCAAAAATAATATTTATGACAAAACTATACTTTGATACTCGCAATTCTAGAAAATAGTTCATTCCAACTCTATCAACTACCAAGACATAGGAAAATTAAAGTGTTCAAAATTTATAACTTTGACAGAATATGGCATATATCAAGAACAAATTCAACAGGAAGAAGGTATCTTGTGTGGATGGTATAATCGGGGGAATTTATACATCATTTCCTGAAGAAAACTCCTCCTTTTCTTCTTCGTCTCAGAGAATAAATGGAAAGAAATGGAAGAATACCGAAAATCACTCCCAAAAGGCGGGATCGTTCTCATTCCTAAAAAGGGTAACAGGACCGAAATTAATCATGGGAGACACCTCACAGTCCTTAATCAGTCCTATAGGATTTTATACGGAATCTTAGTGCAGGGTTTGGAAAAAGAGGTCAATAAATAAATTGGGAATAACCAGAAAGGTTTTTTTGGAATCGAAAAATTTCCGACGTTTCTCGTAATATCCAAGCAGTGATAGATTCGGTCAGGTCTTGAGGAAAATATGGAGCTCTGGTGGAGATAAATTTCATAAAAGCCTTTGACTCCTTCTTCCACCAACAGATACTTCGATCGGTGAAGAAATTGCTGCCAAAGGAATTTTTTAACCCTGTACGTGCTCTTCCCCTAAATGGATCGTCAGTGATAACCCTTTGAGGCCTGGAAAAATAAAATATCTTACAAAGGACAAGCTGTATACGGGGATGTCCGTCTGCACCTCTGCTCTTCATAGCCGCTGTTGAAGAACTTGTAGTTGAGTTAAAGCGAAAATATAGCGGATTTGGTGTCCAATTTCATGAATCAAAACATCTGATTGACCTTTACGCAGATGATATAACTATAACACTAGAAGCAAACTCTGAGGTGCACCTGATTAAAAGAGTTGAAATTGTTCTAATTTTTTTGACAAGTTTAAAATAAGGTCTGGCTTGGAATTGAACCGATAAAAAACTTTCGTCCTAAATATAGGTTTAATGGATTAATGGTTTGAAGGAATGGAGGTCTACTATAACAAATAATGATTTGTATGTTCGTCTTCTCTTTGGAACTGATCTAACGAATACACAAACTGCGAGACTATCAGAGACTTGGGGTGCAGCGCAACGTATTATATGGAGATGGGTCACTAACTTCAAAAGCGACTACACTGTGGACATCATTCGAAAACACACTAACAAAAAGTGTATTTTTATATGTTTGAATCACACAATGATTTTAGACAATGACAATGCGATTCCGTATTATCATAATTCTCTTCTTGGAGTAGTTCGTTGCACCCAAATAAATATGGGAAAAACCTGTGCGGCCAAATTGGATATGAGATTGAGTGGAAAAAGTACTAATATAATATTTGCTACAGAACCCCCTCTAACTAGGGGTGGCTTTTAAATAATTAGTTTCAGAGATTTATCAGTATATACAAGTTCCAGACCACAATCAAGAGCTTTAATTTTAACAACAAAAGACTTGACAGTTACACAAATTAAAAAGTTCTCCTCCGTTGATCTAGTAGTTTGTGGTTTGAAGACGGACAACACTAAAAGTTTGATTATTGCTAGTTATTATGCAGATATAACAAGGAATGACGTCTGTGATCCCATCAAACCTGTGGTTGAGCATTGTGAAACATACCATACCTAGACCTCTTTTAATTTGCGGGGACTTCAAATCAAGGAGTGTATTGTGGAGGGATACTTTCATAAATGCTTGTGGTGAAAAGGTTGAGGAATTTATGGCTCTATACAATCTTAATCACCAAAATAAGGGGTGTGCTCCAACTTTTGTGGGCGGAATCGGGCAATCCGTGATTAATCTTGCTCTGACTAACCGCTGGATTATAAGTCTGGTCTCAACATGGATAACGGGCAACTCTTATTCTGGTTCTGAGCACAAGTTCTGCATTTTCAAAATTAACCCTAGTAGGTCTCTCTCCAATTGTGTTGATTTCAAGTCTGCAGACTGGAACACCTTCAGATCAACACTAGCAAGTAGCACATGTCATACAACAGGTTTTGACGAGGAGGCTTCGAGAATTGAGACCGCAATAAGGGCGTCTCTAAAATGCTCATGTAGAGTTAGATCTGGCATCCCCAAGAAGGTCAATCCATGGTGGAACGATGGACTTAGAGAACAAAGGAAGAAGGTTAAATTTCGGGAGCGCAAAAAAACACGTTGACTTGTTCAAAGCTGAAAAGTAGAAATATAAAACCATGTTGATTAAGACCAAAAGAAACTATTTCAGAGAATGGGCTTCAACATTGAATGGCCAAAAGATATATCTAGACTAATGAAGGCTCGTTCCAACCACACAAGTGCCTGCGTCGGCATAATGAACGTCAAGAATAATGAAAAGGACAGCTTGAGGTTCTTCTCAGATAACATTTTCCAAACGCAATACATGAGATAGACGAAGACATAAGCACTGAAGCAGGAAACTGTATCAATCAAGAACCTATTTCGGAATACTTCAATCTGAACCTTGTGAAGGGCCCTATATTTAGTCAGAAAACTCATAAAAAGCCTAACCCGGATCGAATTCCTCCCAAGCTTACAAGAATCTTACTGACAACTTTGTAATGTATTTAAAAAATCTATATAATGCAGTGTGTGGCACGGGCTATACTCCAAAGTCTTGGAGAACGGCTAAAGTCATATTCATTACCAAACCGGGGAAAAGTGACTATTCAGAACCGAGATCTTTCAGGCCTATCTCACTCACCAACGTGTCCCTTAAAATCCCCAAACAGATGGTTCAGCGGAAAATCCAAGAAAAATGCAATTTGGTATTTGTATTTACACAAGGCAAATCCACTGGCACTGATAAACTGGTAGACTGTTGTGAAAGCAGCTACTACTCAAACGAGGAATCTCTTGTCGTCTTCCTTTATATAGAGGGCGCGTTTGCTTATACCGATGACCTTGCACCCTGTATGAGAGGCACAGACCGTCAGACGCTTTTTTGTTTAATGTAAGATGCCGTTAATGAGCTTTCAGACTTGGCAATTTTTAGTATCAATAAGACTAAATATATGGTCTTCTCAAGAAGGAAAAGAGGTGCAGATGCTTCCTTCTTCTTAAATGAGGCCAGTAGATATATCTCAATTTCGGAGATTTGAGGGATTGGGTACTGAGTAAAGATCATGTAGCAGGACTTCCAAATCCTACAAATCAGGCACACCGTGGATTGTCTGTTGATAATTTTGTGAATGACGACTTTTGGTTCCATGTATCTCATGAGCTTTGTATAGCAGAGGTAGAATGGCCTAGGAGGCCTATATTGTCATCAAAAGATTGGATAGCGGTAAATGGCAAATTGATGGCTTCCGACGTCCCCTCGCCGTTCTCTCGAATTTTGGAGAGGGTTTCTTCGTTGGTAAAGATTCAGAGATCAGTGGCTTGGCTCAATCGCTTCGTGAGCTTTAAAAGACTTAAAAGACCTGTAGATCCTCTAACACCCACCGATTTTCATAAAGCGTTACTCAGCCTGGTTAGACATATGCAAAAAATATATTATGGACACCTTCTTTCCAGGATCCCATCTCGTTAAAACTTCTATTTAGTTATAAAACTCCTACAAAAATGAGTTTTATATTAATAGAATTTATATTGTTACAATATGAGGAAATAAAAAATTATTTTTCTGAAAATTTTGTTTTATGAAAGGTGTCGATTTGTTTGGTAAAAAAAGGTTATTAGCACTACAGTGTTTGACAGTATTTTTTAAAAAATGCCCCAAGCGTAGAGTAATAACAGTGCATTTAAACCAGCACTCTAATTATTAATATTTCTCGGGGAGAAGGCAGCAAAAAAGTTGGACTTGGTGCCACATTCCAAAGACACTGTTTCCCGGAGAATACGGTCTATGTCAGACGACGTTCTGAAGACACTAATTCAACGAATTAAAAATAGTCGATTGTATTCCCTGCAACTGGACGAGACGACAGATGTCGCAGATTTGGCGAATTTGATGGTATATGTGAGGTATGAATACAAAGGTGCAGCTCATGAGGATTTCCTGTGCTGTCAGCCCCTTGAGACCAGGACTACAGCTGAGCACATATTTCAGCTACTGAACACGTTTATCCAAGAACATGGGATTGATTGGAAAAAGTGTATCGGTGTCTGCACAGACGGAGCCAGGGCAATGTGTGGACGCCACAGTGGAGTAGCAGCCCGGATTCGCGAGGTGGCACCTGGGATGACATGCACATTCTGCAGCATCCATCGAGAGGCGCTTGCTGTAAAGAAGATGCCTGATGAGTTGAAGTCTGTTCTTGACTCTGCGGTAAAAACTGTGAACTTTATTAAGGCCCGACCGATGAACTCCCGTCTGTTTCATGTACTGTGTGATGAAATGGGCAGCAAGCACGTCCAGCTCCTTCTTCATACTGAAGTAAGGTGGTTATAAAGAGGCAAAGTGCTCTCAAGACTGTTCGAGTTGCACAGAGAGGTCCTTGTGTTTTTACAGGACAAGAACTTTCCTTTGTCACACCTTTTTGAAGACACTGTATGGCTCAGTGAGCTTGCGTATTTGTCCGATATATTCTCACGTTTGAACGACTTAAATTTGGGATTACAGGGACTCTCTGTCAACGTTTTTGACGTGCAGGATAAAATCAGCGCAGCGCTGAAAAAGATGGAACTGTTCGAAATCAAAGCAAAAGCAGGTGATGTGTCAGCTTTTCCTTCTTTGGACAGTTTTTTGTCTGACAACGAATTGCAACGTGATGACCGCGTCAGAGAGAACATCATTGCGCACCTCGTCTCCCTCAGGCAGCAACTCAGGGAATATTTCCCTGTGACACCCAAAGAAAAGAACTGGATGAGAAACCCTTTCAACATCGAAACCTCTGACATGCCCACGGACTTAACTGCTGCTGAGCAGGAGAGTTTAATTGAACTGTCTTGTGATGGAACTCTGAAATGTAATTTCAAAAAACAGTCGCTGCTGGACTTTTGGATACAGCAACACGGGGAATACCCCGTGCTGTCGGACAAGGCCGTGCGCGCTCTCCTGCCTTTCGCAACGACTTATCTATGTGAGAAAGGTTTTTCTTCACTGGCTGCCATAAAGACCAAATACAGGTCAAGGTTGGATGCTGAGCCAGACCTAAGACTGAAACTGTGCTCTATAGAGCCAGACATCAAAGGACTGTGCGCAGAGAGACAGGCGCACTCCTCTCATTAGGTAACTTGTGCAAGTTATTCATATTTAGCAACATGCTTAGTAGCATGATACAACTTTTAAGTATGTATATTTCTATGTGAGAGTAAAAAAAAATATATATATATTTCTATGTGAGAGTTGTTGTGAATGTCTGATTCAGTAAGGTAACAATTCGGGTATAATAAATTACCACAAAAAGGAATAAACGTGTCTCCTGTGTGTTAAAATCTAATTGAGAAGGCATATATGGCTATATTTAAAATCGGTCATCATGGTGGTACTTGGACAGCTGAATAGTTTCTCAGGTGGTACTCAGTATTGAAAGTTTGAGAACCACTGGTATAGAGCATTGGAAAAAGTCTATGCCCACCAGGACATCCATGATTCCAATCACCAGCCCAGCTGAAAAAAAGTACATAACTGCTGCTCCTCTATCTAATACTGACCCAGGGAAACTAAGTTCACCAAAAGCAATTTAAAAGTTGAGTGGTCGTATATTAGGAGGGAAGATACATTATATATTCTGAAATGTAATTTAGTAAGTGTAAAAAGGCTATTACTATTCTTGAGTCAAAAGATTGGTTTATCTATTAACAAAAATGTAATTTTGTAAGGGTATTAAAAAACAATTTGCATGTCACAATATTGGCTCCAAATGACAAAGACGGCCAAATATTCACAGGGGAATACGGCAAAATAATTGGATTATAGCTCCATCTAAAATTCTTGAAATGATTTCGTTGATTAAAAAATAATGATATGCAATAGATATATGTATTTTATTCTATATAACTTAATGGTTCTGTAGCATACATACATATATATACCTATATTATATATATATATATATATATATATATATATATATATATATATATATATATATATATATATATATATATATATATATATATATATATATATATATATATATATATATATATATATATATATATATATATATATATATATATATATATATATATATATATATATATATATATATATATATATATATATATATATATATATATATATATATATATATATATGTGCCAATCACGTCATTTTCAAAAAATCACAATCGGCAAACAGATATCGGCTGTGTTCGATATATGGTTTAATTATAAATATGATAATGCAAAAAAAGCGATCAGATTAAAAGAATCGGATCAGCCGAAACTTGAATTCATATGATCAGAATCAGATTGGGAGTAAAAGAACGTGATTGGGACAACGCTTATATATATATATATATATATATATATATATATATATATATATATATATATATATATATATATATATATATATATTATAAATAATATATATATATATATATATATATATATATATATATATATATATATATATATATATATATATATATATATATAAATGTGCCGATCACGTCATTTTCAAAAAATCACAATCGGCAAACAGATATCGGCTGTGTTCGATATATGGTTTAATTATAAATATGATAATGCAAAAAAAGCGATCAGATTAAAAGAATCGGATCAGCCGAAACTTGAATTCATATGATCAGAATCAGATTGGGAGTAAAAGAACGTGATTGGGACAACGCTATATATATATATATATATATATATATATATAGGGGTAGGAGGTATGGCATGATTTTGGGGTCATATCTTCAAATTATGCATTGTACCATTTTTTTGGACCATTATGGTAAAAATAAGAAGGATCCAAAAAAAATATTTATTTTATGCATTTTTGGCGGTTTGCCGCCCAAAAAACCACAAAAACGATATTTGGGCCCTGAGATACCTCTGAAAATCCAATATTGATCACTTAAGGCCGGTTTTCTGGTCCCAGGCAACCCCCAATTGCTATGAATGGTTATGAATACTTAAGGGGAGTATGGTAAATCATTGTTCCATCAGTTTTGGGGTGTTTGGATTCCTTCAGGGCATAAAATTACCCAAAAATGGCCAAAAATTACCGAAAATTTGCCCCAAATCTGTATTATCCCGCTATTGAGTACTCTGGCGGTCTCGAGACATTCCCAATGGCTATGAATGGATGCATATAGTTTAAACCAGCATATCAAAGCATTATTCCAGTATTTTATGGGTTTTGGGGGTCCTCCAGGGCATAAAAAGGGCCAAAATAAGCCTAATTTTACCATAAACAGACTGATAGGACTCATTGTATAGGACCTTAGAAGTTCTCCAGTACTGCCTGAAGCTCTGAAGCAAGATGAGTTGGGTGAAGTAAAATAAAATCAAGTTCTCAGCATATTTTAATAAGACATCTGTGGACAAAATGTAATAATCTACAATATATTAGAAAAAATATATACTCTTAAACTTTGAAAATAGTTCCCATTTCACTGCATTTCACTTGAGGGTTGCAAAAACAGCAGATAATACGTTGAGTTTAAGTTTTAGTAAAAGCTGAGGAGAAATGCTACACAGTCTAAGAAGTGTTTTTAATGAAAGTAAGACACTACTATGTACAATCCATCACTAGTGTGTCAACATAGGTGTGGTTCCTCAAGGTAAAAGTCATGTTCCGTTGTTTCGATACATCCCAATCACCATCAATGACATATTGAATAATCGATTCTGGTCGAAGTGTTGCTCTTTCAGGTTTTGATGGATGCTTCCATATCAAGTTAGAACTTTTTTCCACACGCTGTAAGAAATCCATGTTGTATGTTCCACTGCATTCCTCAGTACAAACTGCAAGGTACCAAGTGTTCACATCACCTTCAGATACGAGAGTGATATACATCATGCCGACTGATATACGCTCTTCATCTTCATCTCCTGTTGGCTGATTTGTTTCGCACGATGGCAGAAGTTTAAGAACATCTTTGTTGGAGGGGAGATTGACGTAACCAGACATAGGATCATTTCCAGACAGAAGGGCACAGAAGTTCAGCAGTTGATCATCGGAACTGATATTGTTGACCCTGAACAGATCTGGCTGTTGGATTACATCAGCTTTGTGGGTGTCGCCGTAGTAAGACAACTCTGTGCGCAAAATCTTCTCAGCAGTATCACTCCTTTCCTGGAGGATCTTATTCAGCTCCTCCACTGTTGTTGCGGGTCCACCCCAGCTCTTGCATGCTTGTAAACATTTCTGGGTGTATTTCGTCTGATTTTTTCCCTTTTCAATCTTGGCTAGTATTATTTGTGTGTTGTAGGTCTTCTGTTCTGCAACCCATCTCGTCTTTATGTTGCTGAGGATCTTCACAATGGAATTAAATTTTTGCATGGTTCAGTTTTAAATGCTTGGGACTTAAATAGCAATAGTGATAAATTTTTCACATATTCAAGAGCCCTGTACTCAAACACAAGAAATTTCACGTCGATTTTGGGCTCGGGGGGCCAAAAAATGTTTTTTTGGGCGGCAAATTTTTGGACATTTTTGGGTAATTTTATGCCCTGAAGGACTCCAAACACCCCAAAACTGATGGAACAATGATTTACCATACTCCCCTTAATTATTCATAACCATTCATAGCAATTGGGAGTTGTCTGGGACCAGAAAACCGGCCTTAAGTTATCAATATTTGATTTTCAGAGGTATCTCAGGGCCCAAATATCGTTTTTGTGGTTTTTTGGGCGGCAAACCGCCAAAAATGCATAAAACTAATATTTTTTTTGGATTCTTCTTATTTTTACCATAATGGTCCGAAAAAAATAGTACAATGCATATTTTGAAGATATGACCCCATACCTCCTATCCCCCCTATATATATATATATATATATATATATATATATATATATATATATATATATATATATATATATATATATATATATATATATATATATATATATAATATATATATATAAATTGAACAAAATCGGTCAACATTACAAGGTCGCGCAACGAGGTCAAAGTTTTAAAAATTTAGTTAAAATATAGTTTTCCGCAATTTTTTTTTTTTTTGTACGGACGTACAACTTTATTAATCATATGAGTGTATTAATCAACATGTGTAAAAATAAGAAAACAAATCATCTCTTAAAATCGCTAAAATATAACATAAACGTAAGAAACTTCATCATGATAATTATAATTAAAAAAAGAAAAAAAACAATCAATCATCAAGGGGGGCTTCTAAAATTTTATCCACAAATTTATCAAAATTATCAGGCAGTGGCGTTTTAGTGCATCTAAATTTATATAGGGCGTTTGTTATTTTTGTTACTATAAAATTAATTTCAGTTTGATGGGGGCCAATATATAAAAAAGAAAAATTATTGCTTTGTAAAATAATATCATATTTTAGAAATATTGCTAAAGCTATCTTTTCCCGAATTGGTCTAGTAGCAATACATTTAACAAGAAAGTGGTCTGTGGTCTCTATATTTTCCTTACAGAAGAAGCAAAGTCTTTCATCTTTTGTTTTCCCATATAAGCTTCCCGTGGTCAAAGTATTGGTGATTATTTTATATTTTATCCAATATAGTGAAAAGTCAAATCTAAGGTTGGATAAGCCCTCAATAATTTTATTCATTTTAGCATTCACGTTCTCTCTGTCTTTGTGACGCTCGATCTGCTTTAAATATTTATTTTTAGTTATCTCATTAAGTTGTAAATTACGTAGATTTTTATTGTTAAAAAAAATAGAAAACCAAAGAAACAATTTCTTGGGCCAATCGGTCTACATTTAAAACTAATATTTTTTAAAACTCTTCGTATCTCCAGTGTTTCGTTAAAACATGTGTATTTGGTAAATTCATATATCTCACCGATAAAGTTTATTTTTTTCTTTATAGAGGTCTCTCGAAGGAAGTCTAGTCTGTTATTATTTTTTGTTGGCTCTTGCCACCCCATAAGAGGAAGAATCTTAGAAGCCAATTCCTCACTAACATTTGCCACACTCTCCCAAAATGGGCTTACTGTCTTTAAGTATTCAATGAGCCTCGAGGGGCCCTTTCCCCTAACTGAGTTGAAATCAAGACTTCTCTCCTCTTCCAGTTTACTTACCAATATTTTGGTCCACGAAGTGTCTGTATGAACAATTCTCTTAAACCAGGAAAATAATATGGTCTTCCATATGGTTCGTATAGAAAGGAGTCCAAGCCCCCCATATTTCCTTGGACATTGTATTCTCTCCCAGGTGATCCTGGGAGAACTTTCTTTCTTTAAAATGAATGAACGGGCTATTTCATCGACTTTCTTACAGAGTCTCTCATCAAACCGCGCTATTCGTAATAAATGAGTTACTCTCGGGAGTATTAATACATTCCACACGTGTATCCTGGTGGGCACATTCCAGCTGACTAGGTAATTATATTTTGCCGTGATACTATTTATCTTCTCTTCTATACACCTAACATTTTTGTCAATGTAAGAACCTCCAATGGATATGTGAACTCCTAGAATTTTTGCTTCTCCTACTATCTGTATATTTCGGGGGACTGATAAATCCAACGAACTTGTCAATATGCTGGTTTTCATAAGATTAATTTGTAATCCTGATAGTTTCCCCCTAAGATTGATAATTTTTATAGTTTCCTCTACTGACCGTGTAATTTCATTACTTGAGCCTGAATAAAGTGCTGTTATGTCGTCAGCGAAAGCCTGGGTTTTGATTTCAGTATCATGAAATTTGACCCCTCTAATTTTTTCCGACTCATTAATTTCTCGTAAAAGTTTGTCAATTGCCAATACAAATACACAGGGAGACAGTGGGTCTCCTTGCCTACAGCCCCTTCTTACCCCAAACGTCTCGCAACTTTTCCCATATTCGGTATGAATCCTACGGAGACATACAGCTATCATACATATGAAATCAGGCCCAAAACCATAGAGGCCCAAACACTTTAAAATGTGATTGTGCGATACACTATCGAAGGCTTTTTGGAAATCTATTGCCATAAGGGCCTTTTTACTATTTTTTTCTTCATCTACCGAATCCATAATGCCCCTAATGGCGTCATGTATGTATCTGCCCTGGATGAATCCCTTCTGAGTCTCATGTATTATTAAGGGTAATACTTTATTCATCCTCTTTGACAAAATGCCACTATAAATTTTGTAAGATGAGTTAAGCATTGTTAACGGTCTTAGATTTTCGACCTTCCTTGGGTCTTTTCCACTCTTTGGTATCAACACCAAGTTGCCGTTGGTTATATGCGTTTCAAAATGCCCTCGCAAAACAGCCTCCTTATACACTCTTTCCAACAGTGGAGAGAGCAGGTAGCAGTGTTTTTTATAAAATTCCATCGGGAACCCATCGGGTCCCGGGGACTTGTTTTTCTTATTATTACCTCGCACATATTCACTTATTTCTATAGACGTTACATCGCTATCTAAAAAGTCTCTCAATGGTTTAGATATTTGAGGCAGAGAAGGGTCTGTGGCAAGTGGCCCATTATTGGAAAAGGTTATGTGGAAGCTATCATTATGTACCTTGCATCTACTATTTCTACCTCCCTCGTTTTTTTGACATTCCAAGCAGCTATATAGGTCTTTGTAAAACATTACGATTTCCCTTTCTATTTTACTTTTCTCTTTTATTTCATTTCCGTAAGAATCAACCAAAAAATTAACCTCTTTCTTCTCCATGTGTCTTTTTTCGAAATCTTTTATACGTTCTAGGATTACTTGACCTTTATCAATATTTTTTAATCCTGTTCTAACTAGACAGCCTCTGGCTGAGTAAGAGGAGGATTTCTTTAATAATTCTTCTCTGGTCAAACCATCTATAGACAAGCGTTTACAGTGTTCTAATTTCTCAGCCATTTGTCTTCTTTCCTCACTTTTCTTTACTCCTAGCTTTATATACTCTCTTCTTGAAGAGTCAAGGATTACTTTCAAGGCATGTGAGGCACTTATTATTTTGCCAGAATCTAGTTTGGACTTAACATCTTTAATTATGTGTTCAACTCGATCATTAGTCAGGTTATCTTCTAGGAGACTCACATTTAATTTCCATTTCCTTTTGTCATGTTTATATGGTATTTTAAAAGTAGCTAAAATTGGATTATGATCGGATTTGACTCCATTCAAGCGTTCATACTTGACGGTGTTTGAAGAAAGTCCCTGACTTGCAAAAATGTAGTCTAGTCTGGAACTTTTTATATACTTGCTATTTTTCTTAACAAAGAAGGTGTGTTCCGGGTAATCATATAGCCTGCTTGCTACATCTTCGAGAGATCTCTTATTAAGTATTTGTTTAAATATTGATAAAGCCTTCATGTTGTTTTCGTTTTTGTAATTTTTCGTGTCCCTGTTTTGGTTTAAGGCTAAATTCATGTCTCCCAGTATAATGACTTCATCGAAAATCTTTTTCCCATTACCAAGGAATTTGGTGTCAATTGATTCAAAAAAAGCCGGGTCGTCATTATTGGGCCCATAAATAGACACAAGTCTAATCTTTATCTGTCTCCAATAGCATTCTAAAGCTGCAAAGTTCCCTCCAGTGTCTCTGGTTAAAAGATTCGGTTTTAAAAATTTCTTTACTGCAATCACAATTCCCCTTGATGGGTGATTTGATTTTTTTTCTTTGAGGGGACCACAAAAGTCTCATATACTGAGGGGAAGGGACTATTTGAGCCAATATCTGACAATCGTGTATCACACAGTGATATTACATCGGGGTTGTAAGTTAATAAGTTTTCCACGACCACCTTTCTTTTATTTTTATCTAAAATAGAATTTACGTTTGCTGTAATAAAGGTTAATTTTGTAGGATTCATGATTAAGTGAAAGGGGGGATAGGGCCAAAAAAGAGTTCATACATAACAGGTCACTTAAAAATATACTGAGAAATGTTTCCTACCCCAGATCGGATTCTCAGATATCAGCAATCCGGGTTTCCTTCCAAGCCTTCTGGGCTCTTTTCACGTTGTTTTTTATTTGAATCTTGAAGAGGACTACCGTTCAGTCGTTTGTTGGGCCCCTTGGACGATAAAGTCTGCTTGTTCTCCGGCTTCTTTCCTGAAGTCGGGCGCTTTCGGAGGACCCTTTGCCAGTTTCCGTCCTTAGTGCCCACCTTGGAAATTTCTCGGGCGACCTCTTCTTCATTCTTCGTCTCGCTTTCGCAGTTTACCTCGTGGTCAAGGTTCACTACTCTTTTCTCCTCCTCTGCTTCCTGTCGTGCCGCCTCCTCCGTCGCCCTTTCGTCTTCCATTCCCTCAGTCTTCTTTGAAAGGCCTACTACCGATCGGAAGTAATCCTCAAACTCCCTGTATGTGGTTTTTTTCAAGGACAGGCATTTGGACTTGATGTGTCCGAAATGTAGGCACTTGAAACACTGTAGCTGTTGTATCTCAGCCTGTATTTCAACTTTTTTTCCCTTGATGGGTATGATTGTGGGGAGCTTCCTGTTGAGTTTTAATTTTACTTTCAGTTTACCAGAAGAGAATCCTTTTAAAAAGTCTAGGTCCTCGTCGTCTTCAGGTGACGTCGATAGCGGGACGTCTTCGAATTGTCCTTCCACTTCTCCAAAGTGAGACAGGATTTCCTTTAGGCTTTTAAGATCCGTCTCTGATCCATTTTTGATGATCACATCTATCGGGGTTTGGGTCTTTCTGAGGTTAGAAAGGCCTCTGACCCGTCCAAAAATGTTTTCGTCGATATTAAATTTATCATCTAATCCTTTGAATTTTTCTAATACATTCATGGGGTTTTTGAAGTAAAGTATTAGGTACCCCGCAGCGCTTTTGCAATTGTTTATTCTATTGACCTCTTCCTGAGTGAGTGAAAAAGTCTCTAGAATTTTTTTAAGTGTTTCACCCTGGGGTAAAAACCTTTGATGTCATCGTTTTCCTTGTTTTTAAAATCTATGTATATCTTTTCCCACATTGGGCTAGATTTGATGTATTCCTTCTTTTGATTTAAATTTCCTTTTATCCTTTCAGCATATGATAAGTCTTTCAATCTCTTGTCTTGGTATGCTTCTTCTTCTCGCAGGCCCGCACGATCACTCTTCTCTGGATCAGAATCTTTATCTTCTTCTGATGTTTCTTTTCTTGATATGCTTCCACCATGATGAGACACATCTATCAATTCTTCTTCCCCTCCTCGACCTTGCACAACGCGTTCTCCTTCTCTGCACTCCACACTTCTTGACATGCCCTTACCCTTAAGACCAGGCTTCGCAGAAGTAAAGCTTCCCTCCTTTTTCTTGTCTTCCTCCCCGGCCGGCCGGCTGTTTACTCCTTGAACTTCTTGACCCTGTTGATCAGGAGGTCTCTCATGAGGGGGATCCCTACTTTGCATTTTCTCTTAATTAAAAGAGAAGAAGAAGTAAGGAACACTGCACACAGAGAAAACACGTCACTCCTATGATGCGTGACGTTGAAAGTCCTGCTCCCGGAAGATTTGCGAATTCTTGTCCGTATAACACACTATATGGGCTAATTCACTAAATAAAAGAGAGCACAAAACACCTCCTCACACCGAGAAACAGAAAAACCGCAGCCACACTCCCTGTATTAATAAATTTAATGCTCTTAATGAATCCGATTTCATCCTTTTAATATCTCAAGAGGACTATCAGGTGATATCGTCCTTGCTCAGATACCCCGTAGTGTGGTTGTGTTCTCTACTTTAGTGTTATATGTGCGTTTTCGTGTGTATGACTATCGTGGATGATAGTAATAAATACACCCAGAGCATTTAATAATCTTAATGAATCAGGTTTCGTCCTTTCAATGTATCAGGATGACTATCAGTGAGCAGGGATGAGGTGATATCATCCCTGCTCACAACAGCCTTGATGGCCTTAAGTATTCTTACTACAAAAATTAATGTATTGCATTGTCTGCTAATTATGTATAATAAAAATATTTCAAACGATTGCTTTTTGGTGTATTTATATCGGAATATATGACCGGGTACTAGAATAAACTTTGAGAATGTTAATTACACCTGTATAGACACGCTACTTGCAAAATAAAGCATTAATACAATACACTTAGTTATTGTTATTTATTTATTTATTTTATTGTTGGCCATCCTTTTGATACCTTCATTTGCAGAGATGTGAGTGCCCCTCACATATTTAGAAATGGATCAACTTGAGATATATTAAGTTCATTGTTTTCTGTTTCTAATTCGAGGTATTTATTCGGTGATAGGAAAGGGTTAAAAATGCATAGCAGCGCTAATTATAAAATAGGACATCAATGAAGTAGACTTAGTTTGTGTCCTTAATTTATTTTTCTAGAATGTTTTCTTCCCAAACTGTATTAGTCTGGGCATTTCTTTTGGACACCCTTAAACGTAATTTTTTTAAATCCTTTTATTCTTTTTTCATCTCTTCATGATAAAATAAAAGACTAAAGAATACTAATATAACAAACCCTCTGAAATAGTTATAAATGTAAAGCTTACTAAACTGAAGAAAAAGTATTTTTTTCGCACAATCTGGCTTCTGAAAACCTCATTGGATAATCATATACGCTTTGATCTTGTTTGAAAGGACTGTTTTTTAATCCATTAGATGCCCATTTCGGTCTTTCTCTCGGAATATATAGATATTTTCTAGCAACAGGTATTGAATTCACTCATCAATTCATTCGAAATGAACAGGGACATGAGAATATTTCATTTATTTATTAAAAAGGTGATTGAAGGAGCGGGAACAATAAAAATAACACTTGAATTAATCATATGTCTTTTTTGAATAGTTTTCTAGTATTTAAATACACCGCACACTCACGCATCCAAGTTTGGATTCAAGCTGATCTAATGAAATTCTTCAGTCCTTGCGAACATTTAGGAACCCTCAAAAATATCATTTTATTCGTACTTTTGTTGATTATCCAGTAGTAAACATTTTAAAAGGCTTTGTGGGTAAGAATCTTATAATTTTGGAAGGGAAATAAGCGGAAAATTATTGTAAAGCTATAGGACTATGTCTTAAGCAATGGTAGCTTTGACTGCAAAGACGATCAAATTTGGAGTTCGCAATGCAAAAGCCTTCATTGCAAAAATGGTCACCACTAATAAACCCTTTGTCCTTTGGAAATTTAAGCAATTTTATTATCGGCTGTTGCAAGATATTCCGCTTTGGATCTCTAAATATATTTATTTTTCGACAATTATTAGACATTAACATCTGAAAAAGCCTACTTGTTGGTTACACTAAGTACATATATTTATTTCAAGAATTTTAAAAGATTTATAGACTTTAATAAGATATTATTCTCCTACGCTATAAAGATTGTTCAAATTATCAGTTATTTTAACAAAAATGTTAGTTGTTAAGATCCATTATTTTAAGTATTACGTGTTTTAGAACTGGGAATAAAACATGAATAATGATGTTTTTGAGGAATTTCTCATTTCTCAATTTCTTAATCATGGGATGTAAATACTCTGATATGGAGACAAATATTGAAACATATGAAGTCGAATTGTTCAGCAAAACATTGAAGGGCATTAAAAAACTTAATTTAATGTTACAAGTGGGCTTTTTTTTCTTTAAAAAAGAAACAGAATATATAGCAATTGGAAAACTTTTTAGAGGCATAAAATACTTTATATCAACTCGGGAATGTATGAACTTCTTTTTGTAGTAGGCAATATATCTTTACATTTATATCACAATGTTTTTATTTATAATTTCCAACCTTTATATTTCTATTAATTTGTTTAATATGTGTGTGGCATTAAACGTGTTTTGTATCCGATGATCAAATAAGAATAAAATATGTGATCTGAACTATAGTTTATATTGAGATATGAATGGTATCCAAACAAGTTTATATATCAATTTCTATAGTGGGGGGTATTTCTTAATGCTTTAAATTATAAGTTGGTTCCACTTGAGAGTCATATTCATTTGCACAAAAATAGATCTTGGATTTATTTGAAATAATTATTTACCTACAGGGAATAGTAGAAAATCTATGTACATGCATAAAGAGTATTCTGTATAGAGCCAAACAAATCGATATGATGTATAAGGCTAAAATTGAAAACTCAGATAGTTTCTTTATTATAATAATAAGCTTAACCTGCCCATTCACGATCATTCATATTTAGGTTGAAATACTCACATATTTTGACATTAATTATAAATACTAAATTAATTGATACCTCGAATATATGTTTATATCAAAATAGGAATTAGGGAATGTTTATTATTTTATGGATAGCAATGTCTCCAACAGCACAATTGTGTTGCTTTTCATGATAATGTTAAATTTATTTCCTTCTTAAATATAATACCAAACAACTACTTGATGGTAATTTTCCTTTAACGTCAAATATGTTTTTTTTATAATTATTATTTTATTCACATCTTTGAGGAAATCAAATTTACAGTTTACATCTATAAGGATGGGGGAGAGCAACTGTTAAAGGACATGAAACATATCATAAAATGCTCAATACAATATATAAATCACATACTTCGTAATAAAAACAATGTAAAAAATGGAAAGCGGACAAAAATAGTATGTTTAGGGAGAAGGTTGGGCACTGGAATTTACTATAAATGCTCTTTCATTAAAGTTTCTTAAAAGCAGTAGCTCCTTGTCGATCCAAATACCGTCAAATATGTTCAAAAAATTCGTCAGAGCTATTACCATCTATGATGTAAAAACGAAGACTTAGTTCGAACTTAAGTACATAATTTTTCAATATACAAAATAGGGCAAGCAACCTGACTAATTCTTATATCACAGTCGTTTGACTCATTTCATTAAATCAAAAGTATGAATTACATTTCATTAAAAACAAATAGGTTTTCGTTGCTCATTAGTAGCTTAAATAATTATATTTAAAAGTCGACATTGTAGGTAGCGCATGGAATGCAAATATATATTTTAACATTTTTTTTGTACCTGAAAAAACAATATTATTTAGTTCCATTTGTATTAATAGGGTTGGGCAAATCATCATAAGTTTTTAAAGCCCAGCTGTTTCTATGGCCAAATTTATTTAGAATCCAAATCTGGCAAATTTTTTTATCTCAGTTGATGTCTTACGTCGATAACACTCAAAATTCAAAATGGTCACCAAAATGTCCTAATTGAGATCAAAAAAAGATTTTTTAAATGAAATGTTGCTTCAAGTATGTCTTTATATAGGGTTTCTTGGTCAAGGAATTCAAAAATAACACTACCTATTAAGCCAATAAATAATTCCTATT
The DNA here is from genome assembly GCA_013387185.1 of Caligus rogercresseyi. Classification (NCBI taxonomy): domain Eukaryota; kingdom Metazoa; phylum Arthropoda; class Copepoda; order Siphonostomatoida; family Caligidae; genus Caligus; species Caligus rogercresseyi. The sequence goes on from CP045910.1 coordinate 89,126, forward strand.
AAGAGATTTCAGCAATATTTATTGATATTTTAACCCAAATTGGCGGTTTACGGCGTTAAAATTGTGTGGTCGAAAGCATTATAACAATATTAATCCGTGCTTTGCCAATATCATCAAGACATAGGATCTCAAAATATTAATATGAAGCACCATAACAATAGTTAGTATCACATACCTATATAACACTATTCACTCACACTTAAACATTATTTGAGTAGTGTGTTTACGTCTGTAATTAGGTCTGACTCTAGCTTGATTGAATTCTTAATTGATTGGTTTAGTTCAGCACATGAAAACTTTTCCATTTTAAATCTCCATCAACTTAGATTTTTCTCATTTGATAATATCTGGTGCCACTGTAGCTCTTAAGTAGCCTATCTCTGACAGTAGTTGTTTTCTGTCAACCTTTTAATGCAGTCAAGAGAATCTCTTGAAACTGGACCTTGGTGTCCCTTACACATAACAAGCAACTTGATTGTCCTTTCGTTTTTTTCTTTTGAGCTGCTGTTTCTTTATTAGTGTTAATTCTTTTTTGGAGATTTTGATGGTGTGCAAAAAGTTAGATTCAACGGTTCTAAAAGCAGTTACATTTGTTGATGTTCTTGCCCATTTCCATCGTTTCTGATTTTCATCGTCACTCAGTTTTCAGAAGCATGATTCTATTAATAACCTGTTTGTGATTACTACATTCTTTCAAGAATGAGTGTGGACAGATGAAGATCCTTCACTTGCTGCAATACGGACATACAATTTCGCAAATTCAGACTCACAGCCCAAGTTTTGTGAGTGGAGCGAACTGTAGTTCGGTTTCATCAATATCAACAGACCCTTCCTCACGACTGGTTTGCCATAAAAAATCCAATTTTGCCAACGGTTGCTCTAGTGTATCTATCACCTCATCAAGTACTGTGCCATAAAGACTACTTTGTCCATCATCTGCACATACAAGATTATCTCTTTACTGCTTCAGGTCTGATAACTTTTGTTGAAAGAATGATCGTATTCCGCCCCAGTTTCGATTTCTTCTGTCATCTTCATTATTTCGTCCGAGGTTTGCATATATTTTAGCACAGCAAAGAAACCAGTCACTTTATATGTATGTCGAAACTGCTAATACTAGCTTGTTTGCATTGCTATCGACAACAGTGATAAATAAATCTATATCTGATTGTCTACGTGACAAGAATTATTGGCAATTTCTGCCATTTTTTCAAATCTATGGGCTAAAAAGCCTCTGAATCCATTATCATTGACTCCTTGCAACTCCATCCACGAGGTATACTCATTGTATAAGGAAATAGAGTGTGCTGCATGGATAGGGATGGCAGCTTCGAGATTGCAATCAGTGCTAGAATGTGAACACTGGATCCTGGAGATGTAAACACCTTTTCACCAGCATTCACGTTTAGTAATTTCTGAGCACCGTTTTATTGCTCAGTATTTTTAAATACTTTATCGGCTGCGTGGTCTGCACCCAATATGATATGAGTAGAGCATCTGAGAATATTTTCTTCCGTCAAACCTAAATGCTAACAGTTCGATCTGTCTTTCAAAAATCTATGGAGCTTTTGATATCTTCAACATCGGTATCAGCTAACAATGCTAATACATCAATTTAAGTCCATATGATGCAGTACTGTCAGCTCCAATATGGCTAACATTCTCTGTATATCCAGTTGTCATGGTTTTTCGTGATCTATCAGAACCTGAAATAGTGATATGGTTAGCCTTTACATCGTATAGCTTGTGACCTGAGAACAATCAAGAATAACATTACTGGTAAATGCTTATATCCTTTTTCCAAATAAATGTCCTTGGAAGCCTTATTCTTACTTGATGTCAAATACGAATAAGGATTAGGCTTGTAATGATACAAGGAAACAAAATTAAAACCACATCACGTGATAAGTAAATCTGATTACAATAAGAATGAATAAATAAATGCAAATTATAATCAAAGGAGGAGAAATCTTCCTTATCTTAAAGAGGATAGGTTTAATCATGTTTAAACTATTATATTTACAATCCTTGACCATAAAAACACCTAGTTATACATCTTACATGTGGTGTTTAATTAAAAACAAAAAAAATGCTACGAACTCTATCAATGATAGAGTGGATTTTGTAAAGTAATCACTGCATTGTAAGTGATTCCGGAGAAATCAAAATCAAAAATATATATAAATATATGGAAATAGAAATCAATTTTTAAAGTAGCCTAGGGTCCCATAGATGGGAGAGAGTTCAGATATGGAACTCACATGTTATTCCGAAAGTGACTTGTACGAGTTGGCAAATTATACTCAGGAATTGCAAAATCATTTGATGACATTTTAATGGAGTTTTTGGACTTAAAGACACAACGAAACATTTCTATAAAAAGAGTCGTGACACCCAAAAACCTTGGTGGACTTGGAGCCGTGGACTTAAAGAGTTTCTGGAAGCCGCTTTTAGCATAATGGATTCTTAAATGCTTTAGAAGACCAGACTATTGGAATTTTACAGTTTCAAGTGATTGCTTCAACAAACAGTATTCAAACTACGGCGTGCGTTTTATAATAAATCAGCTCTCAGAATTATATTTCTGAAAGACTCTTCTGAAAAATGTTTTAGATACCTTTTATTTGGTGGAATTGAGTTTTGGAGACTATACTCCTCTCAAGGGATCCACAATTGAGTTTCACACTTCTCTACAGAGGATCCTTTCCTCATTTTTCCTAATAGACCTCCTACAACATAAGGACAATGACTGGCTACAATGACATTCAAAAAATCAAGAAGATGCAAAAAATTGATATCTTTTTCCACAACCACTTTAATCCATCGCGATCCTTTAGGGTACTAAAGGTTTTATAAATAACTTTTTATACAGATATATCAACATTATCGATGCTGGCAACCATTGAACGAATGAATATCTGTATATAATATCCTTCAATACACAGAACATTAACAAAAGGCATGTTTATCAAGGATCAAATCCCAAAACTTAAGTTAATCTTTGAATTTTTTTTTTTTTGGTTAAAAACATTTTATTCGGTTAAGTATGAAAATTTTATGTAGTGTAAAAATAAAGTATACTAAAATTATATACAGAAACAGAGTAAAACTATTCAGGGCAGTTGCGAAAATACATAAATTAACATTTTAGTTCACATTACTGCCCTGAAGAATAACCTTATATGAAAGGACGCATCATTATTAAATTGGCTTAAAAACTCGTGATGTCTTTTTAAAATCCTCATGATATTTTCATGCTTCGATCTTGCTAGAACATATTTAATTATATCACCAGGCCATTTCCACGTTGGCGCTCCTAAATCATTTTTTATTATTTCCCTCTGAATTTGCATATGCCTCTTGTAATTATTTTTATTGAACAATCATTGACAGTGTTGTTTGTGTTCTTAAATACCAAAAGTTATATAACATACCCATCCCTGTTTCCCTCTCTTGTGAATTAATGGAAGGCCACAAGAAGTGTTCTATGGGACTCTATGAGAAGAGATACTCCTAACCCATCAACACAAGCCCAGCCCTCTCATGACTTACTTTTTTCTAATAAAACTATCTAATTTATATCCATTCATTTCAAAAAAAGTTTGTAGTTATAACGAATATCACCTTGAGTGATATTTTAGATCTATTTTAATACGGTATTAGACTTTTTAATAAAACATAATGTAATCGTAAAAAAATATTTTACTGAAATGATTTATATAATGTGGAGAAATGAAGTATTCTTTATTATGTAAAATAATTTTATTTCTTGTTTAAGGACATGTATATGGGGGAGTATTATAGAAAGCAATTATTAAGATATCAAACGTGCATCCCTCCCGCGAAAGTTCCGTGATTGGAAACTAAATGATCGTACAAATGGATTTGTGCGTTCGAAGGTTTCGTTATTAAACAAGACTTTTTTGTTTTTGCTCATTTTGAAAAAAATATTATTCGAAATAAAGATATTATTATTATTATATAAGTTTATTATTTATTCAAATTTTCATTAAATGATATTAAACGTCAATAAATGAACATAAGTTCTGACAAACCAACCATTTTTTAAACAACAGCTCCTCCAAGGGATCTTTTAGGGTTTAAAGATGGGGAAAGAAAAAGAAGGGTACTCTTTTAGATGTTTTGTAGTTATATTATTTAATTGTTCACATTTTAATTTCCATAAAATTAATTTGTCTTCAAAGATTTGTCACATAAAATTAAATGATATATTCTTACTTTATTTTTATATTTTCTTTCTTGACTCCATGGTTTATTATAGAAATCCTTGACGTTGATTATATCCATAAACTTTTGCAGACGCCTCCGTTAATAGTTTCAAAGCTTTTTACACTAATTGTGAATGGTAAGGCACATATAAAGGACCATAAATTTTCAAAAGAAGCATATAGTGTTTGAATATCTATTTATAGACATTTTACAGATATGTAGTATGATAAAGATCAAATATGTACAAGTAAAAGTCATAACGAGTAAAAGAGTAAAAAATATAATAGTCTCATTGAAAGTGTATGATATATATCAAATTGTATTTTTCTCTAAAATTTCACTATTAGTAAGATTATTCGAACTATTGAAAATATCCCCAAGCAATCTAGCTTCTTTTTCATGGAAGTCCCATCAAGAAATAGTAATCTTTTATTTCCCATTACTGGCTCCTGCCATGCCATTTTTGGTAAAGAGAGTAAACAAAGTATGTATTAACATAAAACGTAAAAATATCTGCTAAACTCAAACCCACCATTCTTAAAAAGTTGTTTCCTATTCCTGATCTTTCAAACATTGTATAATCCAATGATAGAATACTGTCAAATGCCTTTCTAAAGTCTATACTCATAATGGCTACGTTTGATTTTTTTTTTTTTTTGCGTACGCCATGGAGTCTTTTAGGCCTCGTCCACATCCTCCATTGTTCTGCCTGCAACAAACCCTTTTTGAGACGATTTATTATATGAGGAAGACAGCTCCTTAGCCTCGCTGCTATGATTCCGTTATGGATTTTCAGAGATGTATTTAGCATAGTTAAGGGTCTTAGATTTTCTACATGTCTCGTATCTTTGGTTGTTCTTCGGAATTAATAATAATCTTCCTGAAGAGATGTCTCTCTCGAAATACCTATTTGTATTAGCTTCTTCAAATACTTTTTCGAGCAGTGTCCGAAAAGCTTTGTTAAAATTCCATCGGGAAACCATCGGTCCGGGGGACTTATCTTTCTTTTTATAATTCTTAATGTAACTCATTATCTCCTCGCTTTGAATTTTTTTTTTAAACTTTCATTCATTTCACTACTTATTTGAATCGACTTCTTGGCTTCTCTCCTTTTGATCTGTCTGATCCAATCCGCTGAATTGAACAGACATTTCATACATTTACCCTGAAGTAATTCCTTACAATAATTACAGGAGTAGAGTTTTCCATATAACTTTTTAACTATTTTTCTTATGCAATATGTATTTTCTTCTAAATTCCGTCAGAATTGAAAAGTGCCCCAACCCGTTTTTTGCTTACTCTACCTTCCTCAATTTTCTTCATTGCACTGAAGTATACCTCTTCTTTAGGTATTAAAGGAATATTTGCTCTAATCATTTGGTCCTCTGAAAAAGTTTGTTTGTATACACGAATTTGCTCTTCGTTTACTATGTCTTCTATACCCTTTTCTTTAGCATTCACAACATTTTATAAAATTTGCTTTCTTTCCTCACTCAATCTGACTCCCAATTTTATAAATTCTCGTCTAGAGCAATCCAACGTCAATTTTAATGCATGAGAAGGGGACTTCATTTCGCTATTTTTAAGTTTAAAAAATATGTCCTTTATGATACTTGTCACCTTTGTACAAGTATCCTTGTGTTCTAAGAGGGTTGTATTTAATTTCCATTTCTTTTTAATTCCCTACCAGGGTAGGAGAGGTCAAGATTATCGGGTTTGGTCTGATCTAAATGCAGGCACTCTTTGGTAGCTAGAGACTAAAGGAATTAATTCCTCCGAGACAAAGAAATAGTCAAGACGTGAGCTTTTGATTGAATATTCTTCATTCCAAATATGAAAAAGTAGGGGATGGAGTGTCACTGAACCTAGTTGCGGATCAACGAGGTTGTGTTTATAAAGGATGTTAATAAATGTATTTTTTGCTTGGACGTTATTCATTTTTTATAGTTCAACGTATCTCTTTCTTGATTTAAAGCAATATTGAAATCTCCATTAGTATAATGTCTGTCTTTTTTTCATCATTTTCAGGTAGGAATTCTGACTCCAGGCTTTTATAAAATTTGGGGTCGTCTCTATTTGGTCCATAAATTGAGAAAATTTTGATCTTTCTACACCCCAAAAACATCAACATGAGTATCCTCTTTTTCTTTTTCCTTCTTGAAACTATAAAGAACCCTAGTAGGAGATGTTATTTAAAAATGGTTGGGGCGTCAGCACTTATGTTCATTTATTGGCACTAAATATTATTTGACGAAAATTTGCAAAAAATTCAAAGTCATAAATTGATCATAGCTAAATTTAATAAAACAATTTTTTTTCAAAATAAGTAATAACAAAAAGTTTTGATTATAACGAAACCTTTAACCTAGTGACGTCCATTTCTAAAAATGTTAAAATTTAATTTAGATATTCGTTTTCACATTAAAATTAACAGAAATCGCTGGGTATATGTAAAAGAAGAAAAAAGTGGTTTTATTTTGGGAGCATATATATATATAAGTATATATATATATAATATATATATATATATATATATAGGGCTGTTCTTATTTTTTCAAATGTTAGCAACATTGTGAATTTTCTGTTTCTTGGTGATAAAAGAAGACGACATACAAAGTTTCAACAAAATTGGTCAACATTACGAGGTCGCGCAACGAGGTCAAAGTTTTAAAAATTTAGTAAAAATATAGTTTTCCGCAAATTTCTTGAAAATGGTGGACGTTATAGACTTCAATAATAATTATTAATTTAAAGGAAATCTAATTTACTACCACACGTATGTTGGATGTTTTTTAATAAAACAAAGTTTTCAGTAAAAACATAGGAAAAAATGGAGTGTGTAATGTATGCATATTTCATAGCTTTTTTGTATCAATTAACTTCACTCGCCTGTAGAAGATGACTTGTTCGCTTCAGAGTAAAATAGTACTTTTAAGTTTATAAATCTTTGAATGATAAATCCGAAAATGACCTTGTTTGCATTCTATCAACTCAGAATTCAGTACGATCTGAGTTTACATCATATGATTCAGAGCCTGTATTGACCTATAAGAAATCGATTATGAAAAAATAAATAATAATGTGTTTCTTAGATTTGCGTCAAGGTATCCTCTCAAAATTTTACTTTGTCTCTGACGCGTTTATAATCCATTATATGCGTCATTTTGTACGCGAGATATGCTTTTTTAATGTACATATAACTCTCTACTTATTAAATTGACATGATTTAGTATACCAAAATATTAAAGCTGGTTACCAAGCTTTAATTTGATATATTTGGTGTTCTAAAAATCGCTATAGCTATACTTTAAAAGATATACTCTCCCAAAAAATTGATCTTTTGATATGAGAATATACAATTACCATTTGGTAACTGCTGTTACTGTTAGCTGGATAGAAAGAGAAAAAAAAAAGAGAGAGAGTATTTTGCCTCACTTCTCTCCCTTCTTTTTTTCTATCCAGCTAACAGTAACAGCAGTTACCAAATGGTAATTGTATATTCTCATATCAAAAGATCAATTATATATATATATATATATATAATCCAACAGCTTTTATCAGGTGCATAAAAATGAAAAACTTTGAAGAGATATTACTTTCCTATTGTCTTCATTTCCACTACACACATTTTGTCATTTGACCTGTCTTCACACTATCATTAAATAAAAGGTAGATTTATTGTTGCTTTTTATTTTTTCTTGCATGAAAAACAGTCTTTTAATTTACATAAATATAATTGACTACCTGTCAAATTATATTTATAACTAAAAAGGTAAATTTGAATGTTAGTGTATCTTTTATCATTGAATATATTTTCCAATAAATAATTCAAAGTGGCCAAAATATAAGGAAATATATAGAAATATTCAAATTCTCTATGCTCACCTCAAGTTGAGTAATACGAAATAAAACAGTCTTTGCAGATTTTTTTTTGTATTTATAAATTATAGCATTAGTGCTTCTTTGCGGGAGACCTTTTTCCTCTTGCAAGGGTCGAAGGTATAAATTCGCAAACACACTTCTCTTGCAATTTTGTGAGAAATCAAGGTCAGATTAGTCTCTCTCCAAAGTATAAGGTCATTATCAGAAGGAAATTCAATGATATAGAGAAAGACGGCTAGGGACCAACAGACAGTCATACTCTTGACATCTCCAGTAGATGAACAATACTTTCAGTAGCATTTTGTTTCAAGAATGGACTTGCTATTCTACGTATCCAAACGTCTAACAGGCACCTCACCCTCAAAATCGCTACATGTATACTAAGATTAGCAATTCTAGTTAAGTTAATTTTTGGCCACCTTCATATAGACGGAAACTCAATCTGTTTTTAACAATAAAAGTAAAAATGGAACCATGTCATCAGAAAAGAAATGGCTTGCTGTATGCTCCTGAAATACATTTTATAATGGTTTTTGTATTTTTACATGATATTGAGAGCTTCCATTCACATTTTTTGGTTATAATTTTTTATTTCTATTCTATCTTAAAATGCAAATGAAATATATACGTTGATGGTTATGTGAAAAATCAGTCGATCTGTAGATTGCCCGGACTTATGTTGAAAAAATATCATAAGGGTAACTAGCTCAAAGTCATCGCATTAATAACAAAAACAATTTCGGCGGAGGTAAAGTACACACAATGTCCGTTATAAAGGGCAATCTATATATTGCCCTGACATTCAGTAGACTTCTCACTATACCAGGCCAAATGGAAGTAGCCTAAAAAATGAATTAGGGTATATTAAAAGGTATGCAACTTGATTTGAAAGAATATATATATATATATATATATATATTACTTAAAGGTAGTAACTAAAATTGTTATAAACTTATAATTATAAAACTACATATAAAAGTAAATGTGACTGACTTCACCATAAAAAAGTATTTAAAAGGTCAAAGGTATGAACATAACATTCCGCCTAACTCAATAAATCTCCATTTTTTACTTGCATGACACTCAAGGATTCATTGAATTTGTATTTAAACAACATACATATGTATTTCAGTCAAAGAAGTAAAACGTTCTTAGAAAACATGTTTAATGGTATTAGATATAATAATGAACAGAAATTTGTGACAGATTTTTCACTCTTGAAATTTATATAGCTGGCTGGCTTATATGTAAATAGGTTATTTCTAGATTGATTGAAACTGCAAATATATTTGTTAGTATTAAATGTGAGCTATTTTTGGGCACTTAGCATATCTTTATTTGTTCAGTTTAAATTGCATACAT
>CP045910.1:98699-122765 GCA_013387185.1 Caligus rogercresseyi
AGTCCCTCAAGGAGGGCTTTTTTAGTGAATTACATAGGGACTCAATGTCAGTGGACTTGAATCGCTCACCGGTCCATCCCAATGGATCAGCACTGCCCGACGGGAGGGCTTTGTGGACTTGTGAAGAAGTCTAGTGGTAGAGCCCTGGGATCTTGTTATTGAAGAAGTACTGGCTCGAATAATCTTTAACTGTATTATTGTATATATTATCTAAATCTATGTATTATAATTATTACTAAAAATAACTTGTGAAAAAGAAGAAAACCTACAGGACTCGTTCAGGACCAAAGGGCTTCATTTCATGTAAGAAATTATCTATGTTATTCGTGTGCGGTATTTATCATTTATTTTTTGTATATTAAAATATCTCGTCGGAAATAAATTCTTCATCCACCGAGAGGATATTATTCATTTATATTGCCAGTAATGGCTGGCGGTGGCCGTTTGTGAAGTGGGTATAAGGTCATCCATAGAGGTAGTCAGAGGGACCAGTTGAGATGATTGTGAGCATGTAGATAGTCCGGGAATGGGGCTCTATAAAACGGCTATAGGAGTTGGGGACGGGGATGCCCTCCCATGGGGCCAACCTAAATGTGGCAGGGCGGAGGACAAAAACAGGAATTCGTCTTGTGATAGACGTGGTGACAGTAGAGGAGAGGTCGGCAGGGGGCAGAAGCTCATCAATGGGAGAAATCGACAATGTCTGCCTACCTAACCGGCGGTGGGGTTGGTGAGGGTTTTTTCATAGACTTTGGGCATGGCTTCCTCTGTTGAGGTGCCCGGCAGTCCTGTGAGGTTGTCAAGTCTGATTGACACATGCCAGCATCAATGTCCAGTTGCCGCGGGACTGGAGCGGACGGAGAAGGGGCAGGTGTCTCGGCGTAGGTGTCTGACTTTGCAGGCATATTGAAAGCTTGCGGAGCGCATTCTTGCAAATGTTCCAGCGTTGCTATCATCGAGTCAAGCATCGGTGACAAAGATGAAGTGCGCTCGTCGTCATTCAACAAATCTCTGACAACAATGAGGCTCTCGCGAGCGATACTGATGGCGGATGCAAGCGTCTGTGCTTTTTTAAGGTCTGCTAGTTTCGTTTCGTAAAATTCCGTTTTACGGCGGTTCTTTATAGACATAGAGGGCCTATAAGAGAACTTCTCCGTAAGGATTTCGAGAGTACGGCTCTCGTCAGCTCGAATGGGAAAGGGGAGGTCGAGTTCAGCTCTAGCAAGAGCTGTGGTCTCCTCGTTAGTCCAATTGTCAAGACTTTTAAGGTCGATTATTCTTGCCAGGAGCTCTGGGGTAAGCTCTGCAGCTGAAACCTTCAGCTTTTTGTATGGCTCGCCCTGACGCATAGCCTTAATGGCGTCAGCAGAGTGCCGGGTCAGTTTGGCTAACCATACATTAGCCTGGGTGTGATATTCTGCAGGGCGATGGGCTTTGAGTACCAGTTCAAGGGCTTTGACCTCCTTGTAATCATCCACAATATAAAACGAGCACACCCTTGACTTTTGTGGAAATGAAATTTTGTGGGAAGCCCATTCGTTAGGGTGGGCTTGAGGGAGATTTTGAGTGGGAGAATTTGGCGAAAGGATATTCTTCCCACAGAACGGACACTTTGTATCGATGTCACGCTTGAGGGAGGCGAGTGGATGGGGTCCAGGCATTCTTGGTTTCTGCAAAATAAAACACTTTACACTGCACTAACACAAATCCAGGAGCTCTGAAAGAGAGAACACTGTAGGGCAAACACTAGGGAAGTTGGGTAAGGGAGAATCTGAATAAAAATCAACGTCTATTCTACGAAGGCTCTCGTGATTTGGGTCCTGGATAGGCTCCCTCCCTAAATTGTTCCTTGCGTGGTGGCGATGATGGCAGGGGACCAGCAGGCCAAGGGATTGAGCTACTGATAGAACAGTCACAGGAGATGTCTCTATTGGCTGGTTGAACAAACGTCTTGGGTGGGGATTTATCAATATTAGCTCGGGCACAACTGCTTCATAACTGCAGCATGAGGAGGGCGAGAAGGAGGGGCTTCTTCCTCTTGGATTTCGAGCATGGAAAAAGACAACAGCACTTGGTGTTCCCAGGCGGTCACCCATCCAAGTACTAACCGAGCTCAATGTTGCTTAACCTCAGTGATCGGACGATAACTTGTGTTTTTAAGATGATATGGCCGATGGAGGTGAGTTAGACGATTCAAAGCGGTTAGGTTAAGGACTATTTGGCCTAGATCTATGGTGAGCAGTCTCAGCAACGGTTGTTTTGCTTGCCAGTTCCGCTGCTGGGTGATCAGTAGAGGAGGTCAATAGATAAAAAGATTCCTGAAAAAGAAATAAAGAAGAAAGTTTGCTTATTATATACTATCACTAAATATTAAAAAGTGCATATGATTTATTAGTTCCTTGCAATTTAATTTTTGGAGCTATGAGGGCACATAAAGAGGCCCTGAAAAAACTTTTAATAATCAGAGGTACATTAAACAATTAATGACATAATTCCGTCCAGCCTCCACAATTCACCCGTATGCCCTTATAGATCTGAAAATAACTGCAGCTTCCATGGAAATAGTTACATGCATTATATACTTCTAGACCGCCACTGAGTTGAAGGAATCGCACCGGACTCTAATATAATAGCTAAGAATAATTAATCCTGTTTCTTCTTCGTCTGCTGCTTGACCTCAGATCCTTCTTGTGCCGTTCGACCATGCCCGAGCGCTGATTGATGTATTCTCAGATGTTTGCCTGAGGATGAAGGCCAGACGCTTGTCGTCTTTTTTCCTGTAGGCGTTTTTGTCTTCCACCATGAGGGCGCAAAGACCTTCTGAAGCCGTTCGACCTCCTTCACCGACTCACGCTCGGCATTCGCATACAAGACAAATACGGCCTTGTTCACATTTGTATAGCAAATTCTGCTCACTTTGTGGAAGCTCACAAAGTATCATCCGTGGATCAAAACGGCGTTCAAATACTCCTGATGCCACTAACGTCTCTTTCTCTCGGCCTCAATCCGCAGCTGCTCTTGATGCTTCTCTGCGGCGAGGGCCTCCCACAAGTCTTATCCCTTCGTCAGCTTGTAGGCCTTTAAGTTATCTACCGTCTCCAGGCAGAATTCCCACCTGTTGTAGGCCATAAACTCCGCTAGGAGCTTCACCTAAAAGATGAGGTGTCGCAGTGCAAGGAGCTCGATCCCTGGCTTGATCCGCGTGTCTTCCTCCAGCGAGCCCGGGAGGCAGGTTGCTCAGTTCTTCAATACGGCTGCCAGATGGTTTTCCTATTCTTTTAGGAGGGAAATGGAATCCATGCTGGGTGGTTTGAAAGGGGAAGTCATCAGAGAGAACTTATTCGGTGAAGGAACGCAGGACGGTGACGCTGAAGCTGGAGTGGAGGATCTAGTGAGGAAGAGGCGGGTCACCGGGGAGGAATCCAGTCATAGGTATGGGATCTCTGTTTAAAGATGGAGGAGGAGGAGGTCCAACGTGATTAGACTTGATAATTCGACTTGATTTCTGTAAATGCAAAATAAAAAATAATTTTGATTAAAAAACGCTAATAGATAAAGTAGTAAATAAATACATGCTTTAAATCATGATAATGAGGAATTCATTATTGAAATGATACTATGATGAAGATGGCCCATCCTGGATCAGATCATAGAGATAAAGAGATATCATTGTATCTCTATGGATGAGATCAAAGAAAATATAAAAGAACTAGTAGCGAAGGAAACACATGAACAATAGAAGAGAAGAAAAACTTAGTAACCATAATGAAGAATGAAAACTGAGATTTTGATTTAGTACGATTTTAAAGGATTCGCTATATTTTTTTTACTATTAGTCCTATAATAATTTTTGTAAAATAGAAAATATTATTAATATATTTAGTGAAATCATGGTACAATTTAAAAGATATATAATTATTGTATACATATATTTGCATAACATAAATAAACATGAGAATAACAATGTGAAAGGTTTTTAATAATATTAATGAATACTTTTACTGTCCTTTGAATAATACTGTTTTATCATGACTTTTTCTTATGTAGTTGGAGGATAATTTTATATTCGTCACTCTTCCTTGATGATAAAGTCTTATTCGGGAGTAAGTTGCTGCCAAATCTTTTATTAATTTATAAACGTGATTGTTTGTTGGGCTAACATCTAGCATATGTTCATTGAGGTCATTAAAAACCTACCGTTGCTTTTCACAAATGTTTTGCAAAACTTGGGCAGCAATATGCAAGTGAATTTTATCTTTCTTTAATAAAGCAGCTTTGTCAATGATTAAAAAGTGACAAAAGACTCTTACTGCTTCTTGACACAGTTATTGCATCTTGTGATGGATAAATTAGGCTTCCCACATCTTTCTTTTTAATTAAAGCCAAATTGAAATGATTTTGCTTAAATGGATCGGTTAAAACTGTTAAAACAAATCCAACAATGTAACTAATATCAGCTTCCTTAAAAGACGATAGGGTAGGAGGAAGAGGAGGTGGTATCTCGCAGTAGTCGTGGTCCTCCAAAATTGAAGAGCAATCCAATTGCTTTTCTCTAGATATGGCCTCAGAGTCAACAACCCTGTGATCTTCTGCAGAAAGTATTACCACATCATCAACAATCAAACAATTTCTGTATCCATCTTTTACTTCCTAATGAACAAGAAGTTTTCTATAGCTTGTCTGAAATGATTATTTTTACTCAAATAAACAATTATATCCTTAAAAAAATTAAAATGGATTAAGGAGCTGATTTGATTAAAATACTACTATTTGTACCTTCAAAGACCTGATCTCCTTTTTATATAGAGAGTTTTGAGTTGGAACGATTCGAAGCTTGTTAGCCATGTACTTAATCGTTTTTCCATTCTCGATGGATTTCCTTTTGCAAGTACTTTCATTACCAACAAAGTAACAAGATCGAGACTAATATTTTGTCGAAGGATTTGCATTTCTTCTTCACTCCTCTTTCGCTTCATATGCCTTTCCCTTTTCCGTTTTCTCATTTTCTTTGCCCATTCATTAGACCTAAGGTCAGAAAGAATATAATAATACATTCATTCTATGTTTATAATTACTGATCAAAAATCGTAGGCAGGGAGGCAAAAATCTTCAGACGATGTCTCATAGTTCCTTTCCTTGTGTAGCAGTGAGCCTCAAAATGTCTTGAACATAGCATTGCATTAACAGATGGATCAAATGCAGCTCTTCCTATGTTTTGGATCCATTTCCTTATTTAAAAAAGTAACAACTATGTTTTAATTAAAACATTCAATTACCTTTTGAGAACCTCGTCCTTGGGGAACTTATGGAAACGTAATCCCTTCAATGTATTATCTGGTCTCGAAGAGCACTTATATGCGGAGCAGCTTGGCATTTTTAATCAATAAATATAACGCTGATCTGAATATGGGAGAGTCACACTTAGACTGAAAATAGTTCTTAACTCAATTTGTTTACATTTTTGTGAATATTATGAGGTCAGCTATTAAAGGCAACACAGCCAATACTCCTTTCCAGCCTGCATTGCGCTTTTAGTTCTATTATATTTTCTTTGGATCAGAGCCCTATAAGTAGAGATAGAAAGTCGAGGGATATTTTGGGCGTGTGAAAGGGAAAATGTCTGAAGGGTGCAATTGAGTTCAAGCTCCTTGTTATCACTATTCTCTTTCCTATCTTGAGGATATTTATTTCATTTATGAAGCAGGCCAAGTCGGCCAGAACGGAAGGTATTTATTTATATATTTGAATCTCTGTTTTTGCTTATGTTCTGAGGAAAGAGAATAGTGATAACAAGGAGCTTGAACTCAATTGCACCCTTCAGACATTCTCCCTTTCACACGCCCAAAATATCCCTCGACTTTCTATCTCTACCTCTAAGCATTATAGGGCTTTGCTTTGGATGAGATGCATTGAGCAAATGTCAACACAACTGATTGTTTAATATTATTATTATTAATTTCACTGATTATATTTTTTTCTCTTCTTTTCCACTGAGGTACTTGATGACACAAGGGAGACTGCTCACCTTTCCGGTGTGTGTATAGTTTATTAACTGATTCGATGTATTTTATTTTTTATTTCTTAGATCTTACGTTTCTTTTTGTTCATACACTCGTAGAGTAATGAGTACTTCTTTTTTTGTTAATACGTAGTGAAGAAAAAGAAGATTTCTAAGATTATTATATTATCAGAATGTTTAATATTATAGTATGTAAAAATTAAATATTCTGATAAAATAATATTCCACAGTCTTGAATGTTTTCATTTAAAAAAATATTACATGCTCGTAAAAAATTACAGTATTACTGCTACGATTCAACCATTCAGAGATGATTGACGTTTTGAAACATTATATTGGAGTTGCCATTGCAGCTATTGAAGTTCACATAATCAAAAATAAATTGAGAAAATGGGTAGACAGAATAGACCACGGTGGTCATATGATTGAAGCGGTGTTCCATCTGAACCAAAAAAGACTGCAAATTTTAAAAAAGGCTGTGGATGATTTTAATACCGACTTGACATAGAAAGAGAAAAAACTGAAAACATAGAGATCTCTCTGGCCTCTCTTATATTATAGTATTAAACTTTCCCTTTTTCATAAGATATTTTTTACTAATTATTTTATTTTTTACATTTATTACAAAAAATTCAATACATTTTGATGCGTTGTTTCTTTTATCTTCTAGATGAATTATGAGGGCGGTCTTACTGTCTCCTCCTTCACTTTCGTCGTCAAATCGGCCAGAAAAAATGCTAAGAGAATTAATAAGCTTTGAGAAGAAGCCTAGAGAGCCTTCCGTGACGAGGGAGGCATTGAACTACTTACCATAAGAACAAGTCAGTCCCGACAAGAGACGATGGAGTTCCTCTCGTCCAGGAATCCTGTCGAATAAGTGACTCCGGACACAGGGGGGGAACTCCGTATAAAGGTTCCTCCTCTAGAGTTAAATAACTCAAGCTGTTTAATGTAACGCAATAAAATAATAACAGCTTTGTTATGAAAAAGGGAGAAGTTTGTGAGGTTTAATGCTATAATAAAAGAGAGGCCAGAGAGATGTCTCTATGTTTTCAGTTTTTTTCTCTTTCTATGTCAAGTCGGTATTAAATCATCCACAGCCTTAAAAAATATATTGAAAAACATACGTCCGGCTTTTTATAGCGATATCAAAAGAAAAAGTTTCGTTTTGTCCTTTTTATATTGATATTAATATGTGAAAATTTAATTGAACTCACGTCATCAGAAAATTATTATTCTCTTTGTTTGGGGGATAACATGTATTAAAACTATTTTTGGGGGAGCTTAAGAAATACAATATATATTTATGCTATACTCATTAGATTTTTTATTTATGAGTATCAAATTGAATTAACAAATTGGATGATAAATTACAAAAGTAACATATTATAATACATATTTTAGACATTTTCAAATATGTATATGTGAGAATAATCTAAGGTAATAAGAATGAAAACAAAAGACACTATCATTCTATATCATACAAATCATTTATAAACGAACTTCTTTTTTTCACAGTTCATGGAATATACATATACAATAACTAAAGTATAATGTATATAATTAGATGCTAATGCGTAAAAATACATCATTAAACATTATACCTTAAATTTGTAAACGAACTTCACCTCGCAAAAGAAGACCCTCTAGTTTAATTATTTTAATGATTCAATGACTACTAGGTTCTTATGATGTGTTTTCTTGACTTTTTTTTTAATTTGAGAACTTATATGTAATTAGTATCAATATTATTCTTCAACCCAGCCAACTTGATTAGACTTTATGCAAAAATAAATTGTTGATTTGCTCTGTTAATATAAAAACAGGTCCGCAATCAAGCTTTTTTGCTTATTTATGACATTATTTTGAGTGAGCAAGCTGGCTACTTCTTTGTTAGAGGGTAAGATCGCAGAAAGTGACTTAGGGTCGAGTCTTTGATCGAAGTCGGAATCGGATATACGATCTTAGTGCATAAAGAAATATTTGAAATAAAACACCGTAAATATCTTTATATTCTTAAGCTCGGTCAAATTGATTGAATTTATGCCAATTAAAATAGCTTATATATTTTTTTTAATGAATAATGATATTTAAAAAAAAGTATTATATAAAATAAAATCTTCAGGTCCACATTATGGTGTGCGTAGTGATATATTGTTAAGTGTTTGTATTATTTTATTCAAATGCATTAGAAAAAACCCTGTTTGTGGTTCTCCAGTAAATGTTACGGTATAATCTTATATTAAGAATTAGATATATCATTTAACATATGTTATTTTCAGAGAAAACATATATAAATCAGTGTAAGTATGGTATTTTTATATTCTAATACAAATATTGAACCGTAGCCCCTGTATTAAAAGGTTAATACAGTTACAGCTTTAGCCAAGGATGATAGGGTAACTTCGTACACCGTCGATCATGATTGTTGAAGATCCATTGAATAAAAGGGAACGGATGGGGTTAAAAAATGGAGGTGGCAGATATATTTTCACTGCCTTTAAAATAAAAATATACCTCATTGAATCGAAGGCTTTACTAGAATCTATTGCGATTATAGTACCAATCTTTCTGCTGGTATTGACTGAATTTATGGAAGCACTTATGTTTCTATGGATGTCCGCTACAAGCGATGGGTTTGAAACCCCTAAGCGATCAATATTAGATTTAAACCCAAAATTATCACAATTTGCTGGAAGGGCCTGCAAGGCTTTTTCAACTATTTTCTTACGGGCAATTTTCCTGTAGTTTTCGTTTTAGTAGTCCTGGTTAATAACCTACGTCGAAACAAAAATAGGAGTAAAAATCATTGAGATCTCATAACATGATGAGAGGCAGAAAATCAAAAAGGAGCGCAATATTTTAATTCACTCTACAAAACCTCTTAAGCTTTTTACATCTCTACTCATTATTACCAATAGGTTCTTTATTACTTGTTTCAAATTATCCTTTGTGTTAGAAATTTTCTATTGATCTGTGTATTATGTTATTTATTATTTAAAATAATAAATAAATAGAAAAACTAAAGGTATATTATATTCTATAGGTATACCTATGCAATCTTTATTAACCTTCAAGTCATTTTATACAGGGCTACGGTTTTCTGCCTCTCACCATGTTATGAGATCCCAATGATTTTTATTCTTATTTTGGTTTCGACGTAGGTTATTAACCAGGGCTACTGAAACGAAAACTGCAGGTAAATTGCCCGTAAGAAAATTGTTGAAAACGCCTTGCGGGCCCTTCCAGCAAATTGTGATAATTCTAGGTTTCAACCTAATACTGATCGCTGACTGGGGTTTCAAACCCATCGCTAATTGTCCCTCGGGTTCCATAGAGCAAATATGAAATAAAGGGATTTTTAAAAGCAACTGCCAAATGGCCCATGGGTTCCCCAGTTACAATTATAGCATATTGGGGTTTCAACCCAATAGTCAATGTGCCCTTGGGTTCTTCCGATAACAACTATGGTATGAAGTGAAGAAGTATTACTCTTTTTCACTCAAGTGCTTTATATTTTAAATCTATAACTAAGGAATTCATTCTGTTTGCTTAATTTTGAGCATTTTAATTCATGGTAATGGTAGGATGTCCCGGATGTAATCTCATTATCTGTGACCTTGAGCTGGTTGATGATGGGATGGCGAATAACGTGCACCCAAAAAAGTGTTGTCCAGGGGGTTGGAATCGGGCGAGTAAGGGGGAGGACCAGAACAAGAGATTCTTCTCCAACAACTTCCGGACCTTCTTGGAGGTTTGGGCCTCTATCCTTTTGAAACACCACATTCATGTCTGGGTAGTTGGTTTGTAACCTTGGAGAAAGTTGTCATCCAAGACTTTTTTAAATGCCCTATGGTATGACACTGGCAGGATGCTTGGCGGTCCTGGGGGCGCAAATGGACTCATTGATGTTTTTAAAGGTCAAATACTTGTCGTTCTGCTTAGACGCCCAGGTCTCCGCATTTATACACGCAGAAGCAAAAGTTTTAAATTTTGAAATTTCACATCAATAATACTTATGCACCATGATGTAACCAAAGAATACAAGAAATGTTTATTCCTTGTTTTCACCAATAGTGAAACGTCATAAATCTTACTATTATTTCTCACAGAATCCACAAACTATTTTATGTAATGTAACATTACAAATGCTATTCTTTCCGCTTGCTGGTGTGATGCCATTAAAAACCACCGGCAAGCTAAGAGTCAGTTCTTTTGGTAATGTGAACAAACCATGTACTTCAATATACCTTGGTTATTATAAGGAATACATTATTTTAGAGCGAGCAGTATATAAAGATTAATTACACCTCTTGTATATTTTTATGTCTTGTTTGATGTCAATACCAATCGAAACAAACTATTGCTATATTAAAGTTGCTCTAACGAAATGTTGTTTTCAATCAAATTAAGTTTCATACATCGCCGAATACTTCAAAGTATAATATCGATTTAAAAAAATGATTAAACCATAGGACATGCCTTTTTCACATTAGCAATTACTTTATTATGTGTAACGTGTATAAAATACATATAAAAGGAAAGTAGTCTTACGTAAAAAACATAAATAAACACTATAGGATATAATTATTGTTCTTATGAAAACTTTAAATTACAAAAGTAAATATTAACTAATTTCTAAACATAAATTTTGTTTATGAAATATATAAAAGTATCTAAATGAACAAAATAATTGTAAAAATATGATTATTATTTTTTAAAGAATTGCTTGTTATACCCCCTGATAATATCTAGGGTCTTGGAGATGAGTTAGCGAAATATACAATAGCCGTCTCAGAATAATTCCATGACGAGCCTTGTAACTTTGGGATCTGCAAGTAAATGCCATGTAACGAGTAGCGGACGATATCATTATAGATCTGAGACCTGAATGTTTTAGAACGTTGTTCGGTGTTGAAACCACCGAAAATAATAAGGCCCTTCATATTTTCCTCTTCAAAGTTTGTGATAAGCTCAGCATTCAGATTAATAATATTTTTAATTATCATTAAACCGGATCCTCACAGAAGGCGTGTTTGTTGTTCATATATCCTCAATTCATACCATAAATATAGTATAAATAAGTATAAGTTCATTGGTTATCAAGTAACTTGTATAAATTGAAGTATAGAGAGGTATTTAGCCCATTAGAGAGAATGTGGTATGGGAGGCTTTCAACGGCCGTTTATGTTTCTTGAGGCCAGCGGCCCACCGGGAATAGTCCCGTACTCCCGGTGGCCACTCCACCCCTGGTTCCCACGGATGGTTTCTAGTTTTTTTAGTACATGGGTAAACAATTTATTATAATAGTTCAGTATCGGCAATTATTCACGGTTCATCTAAACATAAAATATACCTTTGGTTTTTTGTTTCAGCTATAATATTACGTTGTTTCTGTGAATCAACCAAAGAAGAAGGCATTAATGGAACCCTCTTCCCTTTTTAAGGATATGAAATTTAAAATTGTTGTTCTTTTGAAAGCTCGCTATTTGTAAAAATAATCCCCCAGTTGTTAATCTGCCAAGAAACCCTATTTTGTTTTTATGGACCTGTTCAACATCAAGTTTAATAGTTCATTTGCTATAACTTATTACTGACATTCCATTTTTAAATAATTTGGTGGACTGAGTATATAATGTCCCCACAACAGCGATAGAGCTATTTTCACAGGAACACATTTTACACGATTTAAAACGCACGCCTTATATAAACATGAGGGGGGAGAGTGACGTCACCCATCAACAATCGACAAATAATAGAGCCTCCACAGATCATAGTTGGGAATCTTTTTTTTTTGGGTGTCATGAAAGCATTCTGGCCTAGACTTCAAACTTGTTGGAGATCCCTCGATCCCTTCCTTCCTCCATCCCTCCTTCTTTCTTCCCGGACCCGGGCCTTGGATACCAAGAAACGAGTCTCCTCCCTCCCTCCCATTAAGAGACACATTCCCCTCACCTCGACTTCAAGAGTGGAGTCCTACCCATCGTCGGACTTCGTCAGTCAAAGGACTTCCTTCCTCATCTTCGTTAGAGAGCTCCCCGTCCCTCCTCTTCGTGAGTGGAGTCCTACCATCGTCATTCTCGATCATTGTTACTCTGTTGGTGATGAAAGTACTTGCAAAAGGAATCAATCGAGAATGCAAAAACGATTGAGTACATGGCTAATAAACTTCGAATCGTTCAAACTCACAGTTCTTTATATAAAAAGGAGATCAGGTCTTAGAAGGTACAAATCATCATATCATACAAGCTATAGAAAACTTCTTGTTCATCAGGAAGTAAAAGGTGAATTGTTTGACTGTTGATGATGTGGTAATACTTTTCTCCAGGAGATCACAGGTTGTTGACTCTGAGGCCATATCTAGAGAAAAGCAATTGGATTGCTCTTCAATTTTGGAGGACCACGACTACTGCGAGATACCACCTCCTCTACCTCCTACTCTATCGTATTTTAAGGCAGCTGTTATTAGTTACATTGCTGGATTTGTAATTCACAAATTGCAGCAGACCATATCTTGTGTTCCTTGTAAAACAGTTTTAAAACCGATCCATTTGAGCAAAATCATTTCAATTTGGCTTTAATTAAAAGAAAGATGTGGGAGGCCTAATTTATCCATCACAAGATGCATAACTGTGTTTCAAGAAGTGGAAAGAGTCTTTTGTCACTTTTTCATAATTGGCAAAGCTGCTTTATTAAAGAAAGATAAAATTCACTTGCATAATGCAACCTAAGTTTTGCAAAACATTTGTGAAAACAACGGTAGGTTTTAGTGATCTTAATGAATATATGCTAGATTTAGCTCAACAAACAATCACGTTTATAAATTAATAAAATATTTGGCAGCAACTTATTCCCGAATAAGACTTTATCATCAGGAAGAGTGACGAATATAAAATTACCCTCCGACTACATAAGAAAAAGTCATGATTAAACAGTATTATTCAAAGGACAGTCAAAGTATTCATTATATTATTAAAAACCTATCACATTGTTAATCTCATGTTTATTTATGTTATGCAAATATATTTATACAATATAATATATCTTTAAAATTGTACCATTATTTCACTAAATATATCAATAACATTTTCTATTTTACAAATATTAATATAGGACTAATAGTTAAAAAAATATAGCGAATCTTTTAAAATCTTACTACATAAAAATCTCAGTTTTCTCTCTTCATAATGGTTACTAAGTTTTTTCTTCTCTTCTGTAGTTCATGTTTTTCCTTCGGCAGACGCGTTGCGCTTCTAGTTCTTTTATATTTTCTTTGTTCGGAGCGCGTTCAGCTGTGTCTCCTGTGAGAAAAGGGGGATGAGTTTGAAGTATTCAACTGGTTAATAAGATTGGTGAACCCAAGGTTGGGGCAATACAAAAACAAACATGTAGCAGTGTGACTACTCAATGACGTCACTGAGAACGATTATATCTATTATATATATATTTTATTCATCATCTCTCTATCTATCTATAAATAAATGTATATATACAAAATATATATATATATATATATATATATATATATATATATATATATATATATATATATATATTATATATATATATATATAAATATCTATGTGTGTGTGTTTAATAAATTAATAAATAAATATATATGAAATATAAATTACATAATATATTCGTTCTGCAGTGACGTCATTGAGTAGTGTACTGCCAGGATTACATGTTTGTTTTTGTATAGCTCAGACCTATTATACAGACCTCCAAACGAATAGTCCTCAAGCCACTTTCCACTTTCCCTGCCATTTATGAAGAATTTATTGTTCATTTGACTTCCTAAAATACTGTATATTGCTTGTATAAATATTCTTATCGCCTCTCAACAACTTGGATTCTTGATTTACTTCTAAAGAAAAATAATGGAGGAGATTGTGCAGAGCATTAACATAAATTTTGTTATTAACAATTGTGGTCTGTATTATATAATTTTCTGTATTTGCTCTTTAAATATTGTATATTTTTCTTTATTTGCTCTTAAATACTGTTTATTTGCCTTTATACACATTCACATCGGGGACATCCTTGAGAGAGCAGGCCTTCCCTCCCTCAACGAGGTGGCTGCCAAGGCGGTAGCTATGGAGACCTGGAAATGCTTTTACTCCAACGACGGGGCGGCGGTGCCAGGAACCCGGTTCGTCTTCTCCATCCCGAGAGGCCCATGAGGTCCACAGCCCCACTTGGGAGGGAGACAGTTACTTTTGTATGCCACGCAATATCAGTGTAGAACTTGTTTAAGGCCTTGAGGTTTGAGTTTAGGAGTTTATAATTTTGAAGAGATAATCAGTTTCCTATTCATATCCTTGAGTCAGTTTAGACGGGTAGACAATAGTGTTGTCCATCGGGCGCGATTTTCAAGCCCGAGCCCGCCCGAAAGACTAATAATTGAGCCCGAGCCCGATTAGTTTGATATGCGCCCGACTTGCGCCCGCCCGACCATTGGGAAAAATATATTAATAGAAGAAAGAAATTCAATTCAACAGATCCGAGAAAAAGTGAGACGTTTTTTTTTTTAGAAAGAGCTCCGGGAAAAAAAAAAAGTGATGACGTTTTTTTTAGAAAGAGGTCCGAGGGAAAAAAATGAAGACTTTTTTGTTTTGAAAGACATTTAATTAAATATGTAAAAATTAAAAAAGCCCGCATAGCCCGCCCGACTTTTATAATTTTTGCGCCCGAGCCCGGCCCGTCGGGCGGACGGGCATGCCCGCCCGATGGGCAACACTATTGTCCACCCAGCCGCCCGCAGGACCTAGCCTTAACCACGGAGCTGAAATGAGCTAGCGGAGGTCACTGCAATCACTCAGTCGGTGATAGCTCTACTAAACCAAGATAAACCATCAAAAAACCTGATAATTCGATCGGATTCTCAATCAGCAATTGCTTTATTCTGAATCCTCTCACAAAGAGTGAACAGTAAAAAAGTGTAAACAAACACTAAACATTGGTAAATGTGACATTAATATAAAACTTGATTGGTGTAGAGGTCATTCAAACATTACAGGAAATGAATATGCTGACTACTTAGCAAAAAAGGTATCGAAAGTGAGAGCCGTTTGAGTGTTGGAGCACCTCCTAGCTACATAAAGAAGGTGATACATTAATTCTTTTTTTATGAGTGGTGTAGTAGATACAAAGATGATCAACTAATGAAGCACACACATCGCATGTTAAAAAAAACCAAAATCCAAGACTACTCAACTGTCGCGCCAAAACATGAGTCTTCTTGTTCAAGCTTATACAGGCCACGGACCATTTTTGGCTCATCTAAGTAAATAGACAAATATTGACGGAATCTGCAATATTTGTATGGAAGAGCCACAAAGCGCAGACCACTTAATCAACAGATGCCCATCACTCTCTTATGAGAGACATCAATTCATGCTAGAAGAGGATGAAGACCTACGTATCCTTATATTTATGAAATGCTCAAAAATGGAAAAAATAATTAGTGATAACTTTAATATTGTATAATACTTTAGATCAACTCCTGCTGTAGTAACACATATACCCCTCTGTGTGGTCGTGTTCATTTGCTTTATATATGTGTGTATTGTTTTATATCTTTGTTCTATATTGTAATGCATATGTGTATAATGTGAAACAACAATAAATTATTTTCAATTAAAATGGGATAGTTACTTTCATCCTTTGTATTCTCGTACCCAAATGAAATTTACTTATTAATTTGTATTTAATTGGGAAATGCTATTGCTTATGCTACTGCCGAATGTCAAAAGGATTTTTTATGTTTAAAACTACATCAGTCAATATATCTATATATATATATATATATATATATATATATATATATATATATATATATTATATATATATATTATATATATATATATATATATATATATATATATATATATATATATATATATATATATATATATATATATATATATCAGGAAACGACCAGGTACCCAGCCCGGTATCCTGGTTTTTTATACACCGGGCCGGGACATCAATATTTTTATACATTTATACTAAAATCTACAAATTCCAAGCTTATAAAAAGGACTCTAGTTGAAGTGTCCTGAGTTGACAGTGACTTTGTGTGAAAAAGTCATAAATGAACTCTTCTCAAATGCATATCTCAGAAGGAATAGAAGGTCATCGTTATGAACAGCTATTAATCGATAAACGCAACAAGTTATATATATTTTATGAGCTGATTTATCATTTGGGATTCCTATTCTTTTATTTTTGAAAATTTATTAATAAAAATATTTACTCAAAGAGCAGTTCAGAAAATCTAATCTAACAAAGGTATTTAGTTCGTCGTTATTTAGTTTGTTATCTTAGGATTATGTTATAAAAATAAAGTAATTTTTTTCAACAGTTCATGATAAAATTTGTATACAAAACAATATATAAACAGATGCTAATAAGTAAAAAATACAACATATAAACATTATAGTTAATATTTTTAGCAACTTACATGGGCATACAAATTAACTTCTCCAAATAAATAATTTAACTATTAAAACATAAACACTAAAAACGAAGTGTAAAAGATCAGGTTCTTTGAAATATAGTACAAAGAAGTGCATGCTTTTCTATAAGGGTTTACTTAATATTCAGAAAATTTTCGGTAATCGTCTCTAGACAACCAATATATGATGCTATTAATTTCATCAAATAATCCTAATATTTTATATATTGCCATATTTATTTTATATCCTATCAATGAAGCTTAAATGAGTATTTTAAAGATTGCTTTACACAACTAAAAAAATATATTCTACCAGATATAATAAATAATGGTCTTTCTGGATGTTTCCTATTAGGACTGGATGCATATTACTCTTTTGCACCACCCAAGAATTGATTGTGTTCATAAATCCACTCTGAGAGGGTCATGCTCACTTTTTCTCATATCCGTAAAGATGGCATATGACTCCACACTAAAGATAGATGTAGTCGGGGAATTGATCCCAAAACGTGATGCACTCCAAGTATCGTAGGAAATTAGGTCATCAGCTTGAAAATCACCAAAGGGAGAACTCTTGTAACGACCTGGAAGGCATTGACGTTTTCAGTAGTCTATGGAATCTCTCAATGATTCTATTAGCCTTTAGATTATATGTGTAAAGACAGTGCAAGGAAGATCAGAGATTTGTTCTTCTTCTGGTGGATGAGCTTCCGGTAGGCGTATCGTTCTCCTCCATGATGGCACACAGAAGCTCCTTCACAAGACGCAAGGCCTCCTTCTACTCAAGCTCTGCATGCTCCTGTCAGATGAGCACGGGCCTCAAATAGCGACTACCATTCACATGAACTGGCTGGTTGATGGATGTCTTGAGGTCTTGAAGGGCATGGGAAAAGTTCCTCATATTAAGAAGCGGGCTCCTGTCGAGATTGACTTCTCACGATGGAAACCTAGTTGAAGAGCTCCGAGACTTTGGCGTTTATGAAAGATAACTTTGGAGCGCTGAGCCTCCGGGCTAAGGAGATACATGGAGGACCCGGAATTACGGTCACGTTTTGGACTGGGTGAAGAATAAAGACATGGGAGTCTAATTTGGAAAACACTTCTAATAATTGTGGGGATGAAGACGGAGGATTCTCAACTATCTTGAGTTTCTAGATATATGGTGCATGACGTCAGTTGATTAATGTTCAAAGTACAAAATGGGTTGAACGTAAAAATTTCAATGATACCCGAAGTTGTCCAGCTTCAAATTTGGGCAAAATCCTCCTAAAAGGGATGATTTGTTGTTTTTTGGAAGACATTTCGAGGAAATCTATTATTTTTTATAGTTATATACTGAGGAGGTAATCCTGCTGGGTAAAACTTTCACGCTATTAAATACACTATATTATAGTATAAAGTTATATGATATTTATTTAGACATTTAAAAACTCCATTGTTTCTTATGTATATATTTTCAAATAAAAATGATGTACAGGAAATAAATATCATGTAAATTAAAAATAAATAGATATTAAACTGATCTATCCTATCAAAGATTTTTTGCAGACCATATTTTTAACCCATTAAATGGATTAATTAAGAATAAATAGAACAACAATCTTGGATTCAGACCTCTCTAATTTCTATTTACATCACAGTTTGCAGATCTGTTATATCCTGAGATCATAGCTCCTTATTAGGTCATCCTTTTAACCAATCACTATCCTTAAGAGCAAATAAAAAAAACAGAGCATCCTTTAAATCAGACCTCTCTCATGTTCTTATATGCAACACGGTTTGGGGACCACTGATTTATACAATGATCACAACTCTTTAATGGAACATTCTTTCAACTAAATAATGCCATAAAGAAAGAAAGACCAAATTTGGATCCAATATGTCAGACTTCTCTTCCATATTCTTATATACGCTACAGCTTCCAGACCACTTATCTATCGTGAGTCACAACACTTTAAATAATCATATTTTTGACTTATCAGAGCCACTAAGAAAGAATAAAAAACAGAATTCCAGTTTGTGGCATTCCTTAAATAAGACATCTCGCATGTTCTTGCATGCATCATAGTTTTCAGACCACTCATCTAGCCAACGATCAAAGAAGGATAAAGAAAAAGTAATTTTTTCCTCATATAACGGTTTCTATATTCTCATCTGATGATGCAAGAGCTAAAAAACTAGTTTTTATATCATAATTAACGATTTTCCTTACAAAATAAAACTAATAAGATATCAATACATGATTTTATCTATTAGTTTGTGTTAATATCCATTGTTAACAATATTAAATTAATGTAGGAGGAGGATAAGTGGATCCTCATAGATGTTTATTACTGAAGGAGCTTGTCAGATTTGCACGTCTATGTAGGGGAGAGAGAAGTCAATAGTTATGTTGATTTACGTGTTCAACAATTCTAATACCTAATTAAGTATCTGTCAAACCAAAAAATACTCAGTTGATATTTTTAGAAGCTATGCCAACATTTTTCTCTGAAATGTTAAATTACAATGATTTCATAAATATAAAAAATCTAACAAAACATTTTACTAATTTATCATATTATTATCATCTCCTAAGGAAATGAAATAGCAATCATATAATTTTTACAAAGGTGCTTTGCTTCTAAGGTACTTTTAAAAAAGTACAGCATTTTGTCATCTGGACCAGTAGCTTTATTTCCTGAAATATTCTTAGCTAATAACACGATATTTTCCGTAGTATTAAAACTTAAGTTTTACATTTTCTTTTGGGAAAATTAAGCTGATTGCCACATAATCAGGCTTGTGAGCGATCAGGAAAAAAAGCAATCCGATCAAAAATAGCGATCATAAATTCTTTGCGATATAGCGATATAACGATCAGGGATTTTCCGATCAGCGATCCGATCAATTTAATTGCGATCAACAAAAAAATTACCTATGTAATACTAATTCTAAGTAAAAATTTAAATGTATATACAGTCAACCTTTATATGAATTCATCTTTATATGGCAAAGGAATGATTGTTTCCCATAGCCTATGAGCTCCAAATAACGACTTCTCCATAGTCGCCTGTCTGTATATTTTAGGACAAAAAATATCAGAATTAATGTTTCTCATAGCCTATGAGCTCTAACACTCTGGCTCCACAACTGACAAATGTCTGCATATTTCAAGATATGAGATGCCAGAATATATGTTTCCCATAGCCTATGAACTCCAAAACAATGACTTCTACATAGTCGCCTTTCTGTATATTTAGGACAAAAATATATCAGGATAGCACACACTAGCTTTTTAAATAAGTATTAGTCTGCATCAGTGGTGGGCACCGCTCACTTTTTTTGCTGTTCCGCTAACCGCTCATCCGCTCACTTTGGGCAACTGATCCGCTCCTGCTCATTCGCTCATTTTTTGAGTACTGCTGTTCCGCTCATTTCATTCCGCTCTTCCACTCAGGTTGGCGGAATAGTGCCAGAGAGAGAGAGAAAAACTTGTACGCCGAGTAAGTACTAAGCTGGTACTAAGTAGGGTCCCATATAGCCATTTAATGACATCATCAACATATGTGTTATGACGTCATTTTTTCAGATGGATTTCTAATCATACTACATGTAATCATTATTTAATAATTATAACAAAGATAATTTGATCTCTTTTATATTTAGAGAAGAAAGAGAAAAGTTATATTATAATAATGTAACTTTTCTCTCTCTTCTCTGAATATAAAATGAAACTCTATATAGACCATGAACGTAACCTTTTTGTTATGACGGGGGTACTCATTTTATATATTAAGAAAGGACTGATTGTCACTTATTCTCTCTGCGTATACACAATAACTGCACGACGTGAACTGAGTGGCTACGCGTGGCAACACTGCTGCCACGTGTCTAGACAAGAATAAACAATTTCTGGCGCACCTTTTTAGTCCATGCCACGTTAGCAGCATTACATTTAGAGCAAAAAGCGAGAAAAAGTAGTCTTTTTCTATGAGTAATCCTTTTTAATAACGGAAACTTTTTTATGTGAGCGGATGAGCGGAAGTTAATTTTAGAGGGTCCGCTCACCACATTCCACTCACTTCTCACAAAGATGATCCGCTCACCAATTGCTCATCCGCTCAGAGCGGATTAATGAGCGGAAGTGCCCAACACTGGTCTGCATTTTGTGTTTTCTAAACAAATATTAGTTGCTGGAATAGATTTTGGTCAATGTCCAGCTAGTTAAGTTTTATGAAATATAGGGTTTGTTTCAAAAATCCTTATGACATTTTTTTTCTTTTTTAGTTATTTTATACAATTGATCGGATCGCTATTTTTTAGTGATTTTCTTACGATCAAAAGATATAAAGATCAGGACCTTTTGCGATACTCCGATCAGCGATCAATATCGCTATAGATCGCCGATCAGAAAAACTCCGATCAACAAGCCTGCACATAATGCATCGGAAAAACGCTCATTAAAATATGTAGATATCTGAAATCGTTTCCTTCAAACTTTAAAATCGACAATACGTTAAAATAGTTGAAGTGAAGCAACCGAAAGACATTCAAAGTCGTTTTGGAAGAAAAACAAAAAAATAGAGGCCGCTTTGAAAAGAGGCATATTTAAGCAATTCCAACCTGCAATGACCAGTTAGGGAAGTAACAGCGTTTCTTAAAGGTATGCCCTTCTACCTTAAATCAATGCGGTGTAGCAAACTGGTGCAAATCTCTGTGCGGAGTTGATAATACATTTTCGGACAAAATAGCATTTCACAAATCAAAGTTTTTAATGGAAAAAGTTCTATAAATTTAAACCCATATTATTCATAATTATAAATTAGTTGTAATTAGACTCAACATGTATGTTTATTGATTTTCTTTATTATCATATAAAACTCAAAAAATCATATTTTATGCTCACAGTAAAAAAATAACTTGCATACCGAATAGTAAAATATAAATTGACTGAAACCGAGATGAAAATAGTTGGAATCCGGTTTTCCTTCACATTGATATGGCCAAGAGGATCCTTTCATCCGAGCGACAGATGAATCCAACGATGAACGAAACTCAATTTCTTCACAATTGTCGGACTAAAATACCAGACGATTCTCCTCCTCGATGCAGGAAATGTTTGCCCCTCTCAGTCAGTCATCCTTCGTGGAATAGCATTTTTGTTCCACGCTTGATCCGAGATTTAGATCGTCCTCGTTGTCATGGATCGCGTGTCCTTTGGGAACAATCGTTAATTCCAAGAGGGTCTTAGCTTGAGCAGCAAAAGTGAGGCGAAGGGAGATTCAGAGCACTTCATATGGAGTACGGCCCCTGAGGTCCACCAACGGCACAAGGTATGGATTCCTGGATCATTGGAAGACACCGAAAGAAGGAACTCACTCAAATTCATCAGGTTGTTATTGATGTAATTATGACGTAAATAATGACGTCACTGATCTTTATCTTTCTCTCTCTATCCATGTTGCTCCGGATCTCAAATACACTTTCGGTTTAATCCTGATATTTGAAGAG
The DNA here is from genome assembly GCA_013387185.1 of Caligus rogercresseyi. NCBI lineage: Eukaryota > Metazoa > Arthropoda > Copepoda > Siphonostomatoida > Caligidae > Caligus > Caligus rogercresseyi. The sequence continues at coordinate 120,674 of CP045910.1, forward strand.
AAAAATATTAAATAAAGTTATTATATTTGCTAATTTTTAAGAGCATCAAACATATCAAATGAAGGCTTGGTATTTCAACTTTTATATATTTTGTTATATTCAATCAAGTCAAAGAAGAGAAGTGATAGGAAGATGTAAGTTGAAGATAATTGAGTTCAAAAGAAAACTTTTTGGTTTTATATATTTAAATTACCAATACCAATAAGACTAAAAAAATCATTTAAAAAATCATTAGGATATCAGTTATGATGGCTATTATTTTTAAAACCATCCTAAATGTAATTATACGAATCATTATATATTTAAAATATCTCCTTTTTAAATAGGTTTTATTGTTATGTTTTATAAAAAAGGTCTCGTACTTTTTACAAAAAGGAATAAATCTTATCCCAGCTCGTCACCAACCCTTAGCGGGTAGTGATGGTGGAATAGGAGCCCCGTAAAAGAGAAGTGAAGAAGAAGGAAGACATCGAGATACTGTATATCTTATATGTTATCTTCGCCAAGAACACATTCAGAAAAATACTTGCTCGCAAAAGATCAACTCAGAGCCTTGTAGAAAAAAAATATTATTGGCGTTTGAAAAGTACCAGCTAGAGATTGAACCTTGGGAAAATGCTTCGTGCCAGAGTACTCTCTTTTAACAAATTATTGCATGCCAAACAATAATATTTTTCCTAAAAACCTTACCATCATAAAATAAATCATAACCCGATTTTTTATAAGGCGTTCTTTATTACTCTAAAAGATATTTGCAAGTGAGGGATGAGCTCAGAGCATTATTGGGAAGGATTCAATTGGCGTCTACTGAGGTGATTGTGGGTTGACAAGGACCACCAAGAGAGTGAACTTTTGGAAAATGTTTTGTGCAAGGTATATGCTTTATCTTCTTACAACTAAACTGCGTGCATAATGACTATATTTCTCGTACCAAACTAGTACAATATAATAAAACCCACACCAAGTTTGCTGTCTTTTTTAATATACCATGAACAACCATGGATTGTCGCCATTTTCTAACATTTAGAGGATACATCTGTTACCACTATTATACATATATTTTATATTATTTTAACAACGCTTAATCTATGGTGTTTATTGTAGAGTGGCGTGACCCACTTAGATCCCCCATTGTCATATTTGAGAATTAAACGGATCAAAATAAATGAGAAACTTTATCATCATTCATTATGGGAGTGAAAGATAAAGAGATATAAATAAAAGACAGGTAAAAATGTTCATATCCTTGATAACAAATATCACGAAAATATTTCATCATACGCTGGAACGATCAATGCTTTTCTTGCAGTTTTTAGGATTCGTTGATATTGGCAAACATTTAAAAGAAGAACGAATATTAATTATTGTTTGAACTTTAAATAACTACCAAACAAACAAATTTAACAAACAATTTAAAACTATATAGTAAAAAAGGGGCCATCAATCGTTAAGATCTTAAAAAGTGATACTCTTTCATGGATATTATGAAGAAATGTACCAAGAAAAACCGGCATAGGAAAAAAATACCACGATGTTCCAGTAATAAATGAGCTAAGATAGAGAATGAAAATGGTGATGCATGAAGAAAATGGCCAATATAATTATTAGCCCCGTTAAATAACAAAGACAACGATGAAATTGTTTGTCTATAATTACAACAATAAAACTAATTTTTGATATATATTTACTGATTTATATGAGAGATAGTATTTGTACAATATTTGTTGAAAAGCTAATTTTAGTATGAAAAATAAAAGGAAGATGTTACTTATTGATTAAATATTAAATATATAATTTGTATATTTTTCATGGCAAGCCTTTTCTTTAACCCAATAATAAACTCAATTTCTTCTAATTCGGCACATTCACTGAGAGTTATCCATGTTTTTTGACTAATAATTTATTGGAGATTAAGATATTACTAAACATAACTAAATATTTAAGGACAATATTTTTAGGATCCCTCTGAAATATACGACCATTTCATTTCCAAAGATGCAACTTTTGACGGGCTTACAAGAAGGATGTGGCCTTTGTGGCCTATAATACCCAGTACATAGTACACATACATTATGAATAGGGATAGAGAAAA
>CP045910.1:122865-175145 GCA_013387185.1 Caligus rogercresseyi
TTATCGTAAGGAATACTTCAGGGTAAATGTATGAAATGTCTGTTCAATTCAGCGGATTGGATCAGACAGATCAAAAGGAGAAAAGCCAAGAAGTCGATTCAAATAAGTAGTGAAATGAATGAAAGTTTAGAAAAAAAATTCAAAGCGAGGAGATAATGAGTTACATTAAGAATTATAAAAAGAAAGATAAGTCCCCCGGACCGGATGGTTTTCCGATGGAATTTTAACAAAGCTTTTCGGACACTGCTCGAAAAAGTATTTGAGGAAGCTAATACAAATGGGTATTTCGAGAGAGACATCTCTTCAGGAAGATTATTATTAATTCCGAAGAAAACCAAAGATACGAGACATGTAGAAAATCTAAGACCCTTAACTATGCTAAATACATCTCTGAAAATCCATAACGGAATCATAGCAGCGAGGCTAAGGAGCTGTCTTCCTCATATTTTATATTCGTCTCAAAAAGGGTTTGTTGCAGGCAGAACAATGGAGGATGTTGGACGAGGCCTTAAAGACTCCATGGCGTACGCAAAAAAAAACAAAATTCAAACGTAGCCATTATGAGTATAGACTTTAGAAAGGCATTTGACAGTATTTCTCATCATTGGATTATACAATGTTTGAAAGATCATGGAATAGGAAACAACTTTTTAAGATTGGTGGTTTGAGTTTAGCAGATATTTTACGTTTTATGAAAGAGAGGATAATACCTTTAAAATTGAAAAAGGATGCCGTCAAGGCGACCCCCTTTCGCCAGCTTTGTTTATTATTAGTTTGAATTATTTAATCGAAGAAATACAAAAATGCAATAAAATATAAGGGGTAGAAATAGGAGAATACGAAAAGAAAACAGAGGCATTTGCCGACGATATAAATTTTATATTCTCAGGAGGCCAAAATAATATAAGCCAATCTTTTAATGAAACTTTAGATATATTTGAAAATTTTAGAAAAGAATCGGGCTTAACAATTAATTTTAAAAAGACAACTTTCATAGCTGATTTTAATGTAATTTTTGATACACGGGGAATACAAGTAACAAATAAAATTAATGTGCTCGGAACTTTTATAACTATAGATGATCAAGATCAAATTGAAAATTGTAAGCTCATTGAAGATACCATTTAAATGGCAACTGGCTATTTCTCAAAGTTTATCAAAAAAGACGTTGCAGCAAGAATTTACATATGGAACGTTAAAATTTAACCCAGAATCATCCATATTTTAAAACTGACGCCAGTGTCAGAAATTGTCTGTACATAGGTGAATAAGATTTGTGACTCTTTTTTATTTCCAAACGGACAACCAAAGCTATTTCATGGAAACGTGTCAAAACTACTTCAAAATTGGGTGGATTGGGTCTACTGAATTTGGAGTGTTTCTGGAAGGTGATTCTTTTCAATTGGTTCCGAAGAGTTTTAGAAGAAGGCACTGTATGGACAGAAGTGTTGAGGGAAGAATATTTTAGGGATTCGGGGCGTTCTTTGGGGGTGGAAAGAGGAAATGGGCCTTCTATTATATTGGGGCTGTCTAAAGGAATTAGTTCATTCTGGAGAGAAAATTTTCATGTTAATACATACTTTGTTTACTCTCTTTTACCAAAAATGGCATGGCAGGAGCCAGTAATGGGAAATAAAAGATTACTATTTCTTGATGGGACTTCCATGAAAAAGAAGCTAGATTGCTTGGGGGATATTTTCAATAGTTCGAATAATCTTACTAATAGTGAAATTCTAGAGAAAAATACAATTTGATATATATCATACACTTTCAATGAGACTATTATATTTTTTACTCTTTTACTCGTTATGACTTTTACTTGTACATATTTGATCTTTATCATACTACATTATCTGTAAAATGTCTATAAATAGATATTCAAACACTATATGCTTCTTTATGGTCCTTTATATGTGCCTTACCACTCACAATTAGTGTAAAAAGCTTTGAAACTATTAACGGAGGCGTCTGCAAAAGCTTATGGATATAATCAACGTCAAGGATTTCTATAATAAACCATGGAGTCAAGAAAGAAAATATAAAGATAAAGTAAGAATATATCATTTAATTTCATGTGACAAATCTTTGAAGACAAATTAATTTTATGGAAATTAAAATGTGAACAATTAAATAATATAACTACAAAACATCTAAAAGAGTACCCTTCTTTTTCTTTCCCCATCTTTAAACCCCAAAAGATCCCTTGGAGGAGCTGTTGTTTAAAAAATGGTTGGTTTATCAGAACTTATGTTCATTTATTGACGTTTAATATCATTTAATGAAATTTGAATAAAATAATAAAGTTATATAATAATAATAATATCTTTATTTCGAGTAATATTTTTTTTCAAAATGAGCAAAAACAAAAAAGTCTTGTTTAATAACGAAACCTTCGAACGCACAAATCCATTTGTACGATCATTTAGTTTCCAATCACGGAACTTTCGTGGGAGGGATGCACGTTTGATATCTTAATAATTGCTTTCTATAATACTCCCCCATATACATGTCCTTCAACAAGAAATAAAATTATTTTACATAATAAAGAATGTTTCATTTCTCCACATTATATAAATCATTTCAGTAAAATATTTTTTTACGATTACATTATGTTTTATTAAAAAGTCTAATACCGTATTAAAATAGATCTAAAATATCACTCAAGGTGATATTCGTTATAACTACAAACTTTTTTTGAAATGAATGGATATAAATTAGATAGTTTTATTAGAAAAAAGTAAGTCATGAGAGGGCTGGGCTTGTGTTGATGGGTTAGGAGTATCTCTTCTCATAGAGCCCCATAGAACACTTCTTGTGGCCTTCCATTAATTCAAAAGAAAGGGAAACAGGGATGAGTATGGTTATATAAACTTTTGGTATTTAAGAACACAAACAACACTGTCAATGATTGTTCAATAAAAATAATTACAAGAGGCATATGCAAATTCAGAGGGAAATAATAAAAATGATTTAGGAGCGCCAACGTGGAAATGGCCTGGTGATATAATTAAATATGTTCTAGCAAGATCGAAGCATGAAAAATATCATGAGGATTTTAAAAAGACATCACGAGTTTTTAAGCCAATTTAATAAATGATGCGTCCTTTCATATGAGGTGATTCTTCAGGGCAGTAAATGTGAACTAAAATGTTAATTTATGTATTTTCGCAACTGCCCTGAATAGTTTTACTCTGTTTCTGTATATAATTTTAGTATACTTTATTTTTACACTACATAAAATTTTCATAGTTAACCGAATTAAATGTTTTTAACCAAAAAAAATGAGTTAAAATTCAAAATTAACTTAAGTTTTGGGATTTGATCCTTGATTAACATGCCTTTTGTTAATGTTCTGTGTATTGAAGGATATTATATACAGATATTCATTCGTTCAATGGTTGCCAGCATCGATAATGTTGATATATCTGCATAAAAAGTTATTTATAAAACCTTTAGTACCCTAAAGGATCGCGATGGATTAAAGTGGTTGTGGAAAAAGATATCAATTTTTTGCATCTTCTTGATTTTTTGAATGTCATTGTAGCCAGTCATTATCCTTATGTTGTAGGAGGTCTATTAGGAAAAATGAGGAAAGGATCCTCTGTAGGGAAGTGTGAAACTCAATTGTGGATCCCTTGAGAGGAGTATAGTCTCAAAAACTCAATTCCACCAAATAAAAGGTATCTAAAACATTTTTCAGAAGAGTCTTTCAGAAATATAATTCTGAGAGCTGTTTATTATAAAACGCACGCCGTAGTTTGAATACTGTTTGTTGAAGCAATCACTTGAAACTGTAAAATTCCAATAGTCTGGTCTTCTAAAGTATTTAAGAATCCATTATGCTAAAAGCGGCTTCCAGAAACTCTTTAAGTCCACGGCTCCAAGTCCACCAAGGTTTTTGGGTGTCACGACTCTTTTTATAGAAATGTTTCGTTGTGTCTTTAAGTCCAAAAACTCCATTAAAATGTCATCAAATGATTTTGCAATTCCTGAGTATAATTTGCCAACTCGTACAAGTCACTTTCGGAATAACATGTGAGTTCCATATCTGAACTCTCTCCCATCTATGGGACCCTAGGCTACTTTAAAAATTGATTTCTATTTCCATATATTTATATATAATTTTTGATTTTCATTTCTCCGGAATCACTTACAATGCAGTGATTACTTTACAAAATCCACTCTATCATTGATAGAGTTCGTAGCATTTTTTTTGTTTTTAATTAAACACCACATTTAAGATGTATAACTAGGTGTTTTTATGGTCAAGGATTGTAAGTATAATAGTTTAAACATGATTAAACATATCCTCTTTAAGATAAGGAAGATTTGTCCTCCTTTGATTATAATTTGCATTTATTTATTCATTCTTATTGTAATCAGATTTACTTATTGTGGTGATATATATATTTCAAATACTTAGGAGTAGGAATCACTCCTTAGCTTTTAGTTACTTATAATAGAATGACACAGCAAATACAAGCAATCAATATAAACAAGAACACGTTACACAAACGTCAGAGAATAACATAACAATAATTCATAACACTTATCACGTGATGTGGTTTTAATTTTGTTTCCTTGTATCATTACAAGCCTAATCCTTATTCGTATTTGACATCAAGTAAGAATAAGGCTTCCAAGGACATTTATTTGGAAAAGGATATAAGGATTTACCAGTAATGTTATTCTTGATTGTTCTCAGGTCACAAGCTATACGATGTAAAGGCTAACCATATCACTATTTCAGGTTCTGATAGATCACGAAAAACCATGACAACTGGATATACAGAGAATGTTAGCCATATTGGAGCTGACAGTACTGCATCATATGGACTTAAATTGATGTATTTAGCATTGTTAGCTGATACCGATGTTGAAGATATCAAAAGCTCCATAGATTTTTGAAAGACAGATCGAACTGTTAGCATTTAGGTTTGACGGAAGAAAATATTCTCAGATGCTCTACTCATATCATATTGGGTGCAGACCACGCAGCCGATAAAGTATTTAAAAATACTGAGCAATAAAACGGTGCTCAGAAATTACTAAACGTGAATGCTGGTGAAAAGGTGTTTACATCTCCAGGATCCAGTGTTCACATTCTAGCACTGATTGCAATCTCGAAGCTGCCATCCCCTATCCATGCAGCACACTCTATTTCCTTATACAATGAGTATACCTCGTGGATGGAGTTGCAAGGAGTCAATGATAATGGATTCAGAGGCTTTTTAGCCCATAGATTTGAAAAAATGGCAGAAATTGCCAATAATTCTTGTCACGTAGACAATCAGATATAGATTTATTTATCACTGTTGTCGATAGCAATGCAAACAAGCTAGTATTAGCAGTTTCGACATACATATAAAGTGACTGGTTTCTTTGCTGTGCTAAAATATATGCAAACCTCGGACGAAATAATGAAGATGACAGAAGAAATCGAAACTGGGGCGGAATACGATAATTCTTTCAACAAAAGTTATCAGACCTGAAGCAGTAAAGAGATAATCTTGTATGTGCAGATGATGGACAAAGTAGTCTTTATGGCACAGTACTTGATGAGGTGATAGATACACTAGAGCAACAGTTGGCAAAATTGGATTTTTTATGGCAAACCAGTCGTGAGGAAGGGTCTGTTGATATTGATGAAACCGAACTACAGTTCGCTCCACTCACAAAACTTGGGCTGTGAGTCTGAATTTGCGAAATTGTATGTCCGTATTGCAGCAAGTGAAGGATCTTCATCTGTCCACACTCATTCTTGAAAGAATGTAGTGATCACAAACAGGTTATTAATAGAATCATCCTTCTGAAAATTGAGTGACGATGAAAATCAGAAACGATGGAAATGGGCAAGAACATCAACAAATGTAACTGCTTTTATAACCGTTGAATCTAACTTTTTGCACACCGTCAAAATCTCCAAAAAAGAATTAACACTAATAAAGAAATAGCAGCTCAAAAAAAAAAAAACGGAAAGGACAATCAAGTTGCTTGTTATGTGTAAGGGACACCAAGGTCCAGTTTCAAGAGATTCTCTTGACTGCATTAAAGGTTGACAGAAAACAACTACTGTCAGAGATAGGCTACTTAAGAGCTACAGTGGTACCAAATATTTATCAAATGAGAAAAATCTAAGTTGATGGGAGATTTAAAATGGAAAAGTTTTCATGTGCTGAACTAAACCAATCAATTAAGAGTTCAATCAAGCTAGAGTCAGACCTAATTACAGACGTAAACACACTACTCAAATAATGTTTAAGTGTGAGTGAATAGTGTTATATAGGTATGTGATAGTAAACTCTTGTTATGGTGCTTCATGTTAATATTTTGAGATCCTATGTCTTGATGATATTGGCAAAGCACGGATTAATATTGTTATAATGCTTTCAACCACACAATTTTAACGCTGTAAACTGCCAATTTGGGTTAAAAAATCAATAAATATTCCTGGATCTCTTAATACGAATTATTTATTGGCTTAATAGGTAGTGTTATTTTGAATTCCTTGACCAAGAAACCCTATAAAAAGACATACTCGAAGCAACATTTCATTTTAAAAAATATTTTTTTGATCAAAATTAGGACATTTTGGTGACCATTTTGAATTTTGAGTGTTATCGACGTAAGACATCAACTGAGATCAAAAATGTTGCCAGATTTGGATTCTAAATAAAATTTGGCCATAGAAACATCTGGGCTTTAAAAACTTATGATGATTTGCCCAACCCTATTAATACAAATGGAACTAAATAATATTGTTATTTCAGGTACAAAAAAAAATGTTAAAATATATATTTGCATTCCATGCGCTACCTACAATGTCGACTTTTAAATATAATTATTTAAGCTACTAATGAGCAACGAAAACCTATTTGTTTTGATGAAATGTAATTCATACTTTTGATTTAATGTAATAAGTCAAACGACTGTGATGTAAGAATTAGTCAGGTTGCTTGCCCTATTTTGTATATTGAAAAATTATGTACTTAAGTTCGAACTAAGTCTTCGTTTTACATCATAGATGGTAATAGCTCTGACGAAATTTTTTGAACATATTTGACGGTATTTGGATCGACAAGGAGCTACTGCTTTTAAGAAACTTTAATGAAAGAGGATTTATAGTAAATTCTAGTGCCCAACCTTCTCCCTAAACATCCTATTTTGTCCACTCTCCGTTTTTTACATAGTTTTTATTACGAAGTATGTGATTATATATTTTATATTTTATTGAGCATTTTATGATATGTTTCATGTCCTTTAACAGTTGCTCTCTCCCATCCTTACAGATGTATTTTACTTTAAAAAACTGTAAATTTTATTTCCTCGAAGATGTGAATAAAATAATTATTTAAAAAAAACATATTTGACGGTAAAGGAAAATTACCATCAAGTAGTTTTTTCGTATTATATTTAAGAAGGAAACAAATTTAACATTATCATGAAAAGCAACACAATTGTGCTGTTGGAGACATTGCTATCCATAAAAATAAATAAACATTCCCTAATTCCTATTTTGATAAAAACATATATTCGAGGTATCAATTAATTTAGTACTTATAATTAATGTCAAAATATGTGAGTATTTCAACCTAAATATAAATGATCGTGAATGAGCAGGTGAAGATTATTATTATTAGGCCTACTAACCTCTTTTAAAATCAATTTCTCGCACGACCTTTTCCCTTTCAAGGACTTCATTAGGAACGAAGTCATTGTTATCATTAAAGATTTCACCCAGAAATTCAATTTTTCTTTTAATCGAAGTCGATACCAAAAAATCAATCTTTTATTATCTTTTGTTGGTTCCTGCCAGTTCATTTTAGCAAGAACTATGTTAGAAATTTCAATGTTAGACTGGAAGCATTGACGCCAAAATTCACGTATAAATATTGAGGATTCAATTACTTTGTGTGGTCCCCTACCTCTCAAATCATCTTGGGACAATCCAAAGATTTCACCCATTTTTTGCTCTAGAATCCCTGAACACACTGTTCCAGAGTCAAGCGATCGTTTGAACCACAAGAATATGATTATATTCCAGAAGGTTCCGAAATCGACCAATCCAAGTTCTCCATACTTTTTAGGGAGGATAAGTCTCTTCCAAGTAATCATTCTTGTTGGACCGTCCCTAAAAAGAAACCCAGTAACGATACCTCGGACTTCTGTGACTAGCACACGTGAGAAAGTGGTTGTTCTAAGTAAATGAGTTACCTGAGGAAGGATGAAGCTATTCCATACAAAAATTCGGGCAGGTAGGTTTCTGCTGATTATGCTGGAATACTTGGAAGTGACATTGCGTATTTTAGTTTCAATTTTTTTAATATTTTTGATTTCCCCTGCCGAGTCCAGAGAAATATAAGCTCCCAAAATCTCCAAGATTTTGACAGTTTTCAAATCACCTACCTTCAACCTATTTTTACAGTTTGACATGCACATAGACTTTTCATAATTTATTTCAAGTCCTGAGACTTCCGTGTATTTTCCCAAAATATTGAAAGCACTCTCAATAGACTTTTCAATCACTTCCTGTTCTCTGGAAAATAGGATTGACAAGTCGTCTGCATAGGCCTCAATCTTATGTTCTTTTTTTGTACTTTTATTACTTTTATATCTTTCAAAGCACCTATCTCAACCATTAGTGGATCCAGTGCAATTATAAAAAGATACGGTGATAATGGATCCCCTTGTCGACAGCCCCGGTTTATTTGAAACTGGCAATCTTTTGATCAAACTCGTGTGACAAGTTCCCCAAGACATATGCTAACCATTCGAATGAAATTTCGCCCAAACCTTTGGCCCTTAAGCACTTGATGATCCAATGATGATCAACACTGTCAAAGGCTTTTTTAAAGTCTATTGTCACTACAGCAATATTCTCACCTCTCTCTTCCATGGATGCAATGCAATCGTTTATACTCCTTATCACGTCCTCCATACATCGGCCCGAAGGAATCCTTTCAGAGCCGAATGTATAAATGTAGGCAGGACCTCTTTTAATCTTTTAGCTAAAATGCCACTGTATATCTTGTAAGACGTATTTAAAATTGTAAGTGGTCTTAGGTTTTGAACATACCTTGGGTCCTTACCACTTTTGGGTATTAAGACTAGATTGCCTTCATATATATTTGAGTTCAAAAATATACAAAGAAAACATATAAATTATTAGAAAAGCATCTCATTCTGACAAGAAAGATTAGCAAAGTTATCTTGCTTGGTGTATGGCTTACGTGCTTGTAATTTGTATTGTACCTATGTAGGCAGAATAGGCTATGTAGGTTTTCTTAGTTAAGTCGTAGCATATATGTCTTAGCTCAAAACGAATAATAATTATTAATATATCAATTAATTTGAATAAATTCCGAGAATTTTCAGTTTAGTTTGTTTGCGTATTTCTTATCTCATTTTATTTAAGTGTGAATATGACACATTCTATCATAATATATTGGTTTTAGAATATATTTTGCTAAATATTTTCCCTTATGATCGTTAAAAATGCTTGTTCTAAAAGTCAATGGAGAGTTTAGTAATTATATTATATAGCATAATGTTTTCAAACTAGGATGAGATTAAAATTATCCCAATATAATGTATAATAATCCTACTTACTTGATGCATCATTATTTCATTTTGGAGTTACATATCTACGGCTAATGGGTTATTGGATTCTATAGATTACGAATGTGGAATTTTGGGGCTACAAATTCACCGCCGATAGGCTCTCGGGTTCCGCTAATTACAACTATAGTATATTGTAGTTTGTAATCCTTGGATTCTGACGATCCAACCAATTGTATATTGGGGCTTCAAACCCACTACCAATGGGCCCTTGGGTTCTGCCGATTGCAACTAAGTCATATTAGGGTTTCAATCCCATCGCCCACGGGCGCTGTGGTCCTACCGATTATTCAATATACTTTGGACGTCTTCACAATTAGAGGAACTAAACCACAGACCCTTCATAACATTCAACCGGAGTTAATATTTTGAGATCCTAGGTCTTGACGATATTGGCAAAGCATGGATTAATAGTGTTTGAATGATTTCAACCACATAATTTTAACCCTGTGAACCACCAATTTGGGTAGAAAAATCAGTCAATATTGTTTATATCTCTTAATAGGAATTATTTATTTCTCCTCCTCCTCCTTCGCGCTACAAGTGTGTTATTTTTGAAATCCTTGACCAAGAAAACCTATATAAAGACATACTGAAAGCAACATTTCATTTTAAAAGTACATTGTAAGCTGATCATAGAGATATATTATATCTCTATGATCAGCTTACGATGATCATGATTTTCGGTCAAAATTAGGACATTTTGGTGACCATTTTGAATTTTGAGTGTCATCGACGTAAGACATCAACTGAGATCAAAAACTTTGCCAGATTTGGATTCTACACAAAATTTGGCCATAGAAACATCTGGGCTTTAAAAACTTATGATGATTTGCCCAACCCTATTAATACAAATGGAACTAAATAATATTGTTATTTCAGGTACAAAAGAAAAATGTAAAAATATATTTGCATTCCATGCGCTACCTACAATGTTAACTTTTAAATATAATTATTTAAGCTACTAATGAGCAACGACCATCTATTTGATGCAATTCATACTTTTGATTTAATGAAACTAGTAAAATGACTCTGTTATAAGAATTAGTCAGGTTTGAAATTTGCTTGCCTTATTTTTTATATTGGAAAATTATGTGCTTAAGTTCGAACTAAGTCTCATTTTTTACATCACAAATGGTAATAGCTCTAGCGAATAAATCTGAACATATATGACGGTAATGGAAAATTACCATCAAGTAGTTTTTGGTATTAAATTTCAGAACGAAATAAATTTAACATTATCATGAAAATCAACACGATTGTGCTGTTGGAGACATTGCTATCCATAAAAATAATTAAACATTCCCTAATTCCTATTTTGATATAAACATATATTTGAGATATTATTTAATTTAGTATTTATAATTTATGTCAAAATATGCGAGTATTTCAAACTTAATATGAATGATCGTGAATGGGCAGGTTAAGATTATTATTATTATTATACGAAAGAAACTATCTTAGTTTTCAATTTTACCCTTATACATCATATCGATTTGTTTGGCTCTATACAGAATACTCTTTATGTATGTACATAGATTTTCTACTATTCCCTGTAGGTAAATAATTATATCAAATAAATCCAAGATCTATTTTTGTGCAAATGAATATGACTCTCAAGTGGAACCAACTTATAATTTAAAGCATTAAGAAATACCCCCCACTATAGAAATTGATATATAAACTTGTTTGGATATCATTCATATCTCAATATAAACTCTATAGTTCAGATCATATATTTTTTTATATTTGAACATCGGATACAAAACACGTTTAATGCCACACACATATTAAACAAATTAATAGAAATATAGAGGGAGGAAATTGTAAATAAAAAACATTGTGATATAAATGTAGAGATATCTTGCCCACTACAAAAGAAGTTCATACATTCCCGAGTTGATATAAAGTATTTTATGCCTCTAAAAAGTTTTCCAATTGCTATATATTCTGTTTCTTTTTTAAAGAAAAAAACCCCACTTGTAACATAAAATTAAATTTTTTAATGCCCTTCAATGTTTTGCTGAACAATTCGACTTCATATGTTTCAATATTTGTCTCCATATCAGAGTATTTACATACCATGATTAAGAAATTGAGAAATGATAAATTCCTCAAGAAACATCACTCGCATATTTGGCCGCCTACGGCGCCCATATATTCACCCTTCAGGGATGAGTAGGTTTTGGAGCTAGTTTGTGAGTGAAACAGACCTTAAAGAATATAAGAGAGGAGAGAGAAAATAATTTTTTGTTTTGTACAAGCATTCCAAGCATTTCTCATAAAAAGTTTGACTTTGTACAAAGAATATTTTTTAAGTCACATCAGATGCTTTTTTCTTTTTCCATTTCTCTAATTCCTCCTTTTCTTTTTCTTTTTTCCTCTCTTTACCTTGAAAAGTAGGTAGTTCAAATTAGACAAGGTCTGATTTTTTTTCTTCATTTCTGGTCCAATCACTTTGTAATTAGTTTTATTAGGTCCGTCTTGACCCAAGAATTCCATAGGTACCTTCAAAGTTCAAATCTGACCATAAATGTGGGAGGAGATAGCGTGCAGACATACAGACGGACAGAGATTGGTGAATTAATATATAGATTACACTGAACAACAATATTTTTTTACTGGAGATGTGTAAAATGATTTAGACTAATTTGGGTACGCTGATTTCAAAAATATAACCGTTTTGCTGTATTAGGTCAGGAATTTCAGTTACATAAATATTCCCATTACCTAGAAGTCAGGATTTCAAGGAAATTACAAAAATTCATTTATTCTTTTATTACATCATGAATGCTTCAAAATTATATAAATTGCAGAAAACACTATTAAAATGTAATTAAAATGCTTTAGGAATTTGGCTTGGCGTTTGTGCTGCTCTGTGACAGTTTCACGATGCAGGAACCAGCAGAAGGTGCCCATCATATTCGGGTTGTGCCGCCCTTGGTAACGTGTCTCCATGAGTGAAATCTCTTGGTGGAATCGCTTACAGGTATGTTCTGATCAGCTGGAGGTGTTGGAACGGGGTTCTCGTCATCATGAGGCACAGGTTTACGAGCAGAAACGCAGTCAGCATACTTGATGTGGCCTTTATTCTTCTTGTTGAAGCCGGCGATGTTTGTGCAGCAGAAATAACACCATCATGATAATTCTGTTGCTCACGCCATATCATGGGCACCGCACATGGCATGCTCGCGCGCTTGCCCACCAACCGCTGAGTCAAGCCTGTGTGGCAGCTTGTGCAGCAAATGTGTGGTGCCCAGCTCTTTTCTTGGTCCCTCACCTTACACCCGAAGTAGTGAAAGTAGGTGGCCTTCATTTTCACTGCTATAGATATACGTCGCTGTTGATCTTTTTTGGTATACCGACCACAGACATTACAGAAGTTGTCAGGATGATTGGCACAGGAACGCCGACTCATGTTGACCTGAAAGGAAGAAAGAATCAAACATTAGTATTTTCTAATCATTTTACTAAAAACAAGTATTCTAATGACCAACCGTTGACTAGTCTACTTGTCATGATTTTATGACTATAAAAATAGTATATCTAAATACTTAAATTTTTGGTCGTATCAACTTGTTCTTCTGTTCTGAAGATAAAGTATATTTTACGCATTTGAAAAGTAAGGTTATTTTATGGTTATGAGTTTTTGGTTTATGATAATTACGAGCAAAACGCGATGGTTTTACTTTAAAAGTGTGAATACAGTCATTTTCTTTTATGTTTTAGAAGTATTTTTGTTTCGTCTTGAATTTAAGAAATTTGCTTAGGAGTATTATATTAAGTTATATATATAACACATGGGCTGAAAAGTCCCGGGCCTAACAAAGAAAACATTTTTTTTTGTTCGAAATTAGCTTTACTCATCAACGTAATCTCCATCAAGAGCAAAGCAATCATTCCAGCGCCGCTCTAACATTTCAATACCACTTTTGTAGAACGATCCATCTTTTCCCCCAAAATAGGCCTCAGTTTGAGCGACAACCCCTTCATTCGTGCGAAATTACTTACCGGCGAGCATTTTTTTCAGGTCAGTGAACAACCAGTAGTCGCTGGGAGTCAAATGTGGCGAATACTGTATATGTGGGAGCAACTCGAAGTTCAATTCACGCCATTGTTTTGATTGACTTGTGACAGGGTGCGTTGTCTAGATAAAACAAAAAAAATATTTGCCATATGCGGTCGTTTCTTTGCAATTTCGGCCTTCAAACGCTCCAATAACGCTATTTAATATTCACTGTTGATGGTATTTCCTTTCTCAAAATAGTCGATGAATATTAAACCACGCATATCCCAAAATACCGAGGCCATAACCTTTCCAGCCGATTGTTGTGCTTTCGGGCGCTTTGGACGAGGTTCACCAGTTGCTGTCCACTCAAATGACGATCGTTTTGATTCCGGAGTGAAGAGATGGATCCATGTTTCATCCATTGTCACATATCGACGCAAAAATTCCAGTTTGTTACGTTTAAACATGGCCAAACACTTCTCAGAATCATCAGCACCTTCCTGTTTTTAGTCAACAGTAAGCAAATGCGGCACCCACTTTGAACAGAGCTTTCTCATAGTCAAATGCTCATGCAATATAAAGCCAACACGGTTTTTTGATATCTTTACAATGTCAGCTAACTCACAAAACTTCACTTTTCGATCATTAAAAACGATTTTGTGGATTTTTTGATGTTTTCTGGTGTTACCGCCTCATTTGGACGTCCACTGCGTTCTGCGTCATTGGTGTTTCTACGACCACATTTGAAGTCAGCAAACCAACGTTTTATTGTTGTTTCTGATAGAACGGAATCCCCATAACACTTTTCAAGCCATTGCTTCGCTTGAACAGTATTTTTTCTCCTCAAGAAGCAGTGTAAAATTAAAACACGAAATTATTTTTGATCCCTTGTTTTAAAAATAACAACAGTAGCGTCACTCTTAGCACAATAACTCAAAAACTGATGAATAGAATATTATGAAATTTTAACAGCTGTCTTTTGAAGGTTAGTATTAACTGATAAAAAGGTTATTGCAATAAAATACCGTCATATATGTGTTAGGCCCGGGACTTTTCAGCCCATGTGCTATATATACTCGTATATATATTATTACCATAAAAAGAAATTAGACTTTATAATAACCTTATTAAGTTGCTTCTGCCAGCTTTACTTCAAATTTTCACAATCCAGTGCGATGTGTACGGTATAAAGTCTAGCTAAGCATCACACCACCTCTCAAGCCGGTATTTCGTGGGACACTGAAAGCAGACACAGACGCGCAGACGACACTGAAAGTAGAAGGCAGAGTATTTCTGTAACTGAAAATCCTGACGTGATACAGCAAAACAGTTATGATTTTTGAAATCAGCGTACCCGAATTGGTCTATATCATTTTACACATCTCCAGTAAAAAAATATTTTAAAATTTGTTATTCAGTGTTATTCATGTTTTATTCCCAGTTCTAAAACACGTAATACTTAAAATAATGGATCTCAACAACTAACTTTTTTGTTAAAATAACTGATAATTTGAACAATCTTTATAGCATAGGAGAATAATATCTTATTAAAATCTATAAATCTTTTTAAAATTCTTGAAATAAATTTATGTACTTAGTGTAACCAACAGGTAGGCTTTTTCAGATGTTAATGTCTACAAATTGTCGAAAAAGAAAGATATTTTGAGATCCAAAGCGGAATATCTTGCCACAGCCGATAATAAAATTGCTTAAATTTCCAAAGGACGAAGGGTTTATTAGTGGTGACCATTTTTGCAATGAAGGCTTTTGCATTGAGAACTCCAAATTTGATCGTCTTTGCAATCGAAGAACGGCTACCATTGCTTAAGACAGAGTCCTATAGCTTTACAATAATTTTCCCTTCCAATATTATAAGATTCTTCCCCACAAAGCCTTTTAAAATGTTTATTACTGGATAATCAACAAAAGTATGAATAAAATGATATTATTGAGGGTTCCTAAATGTTCGCAAGGCCTGAAGAATTTAATTAGATTAGCTTGAATCCAAACTTGGACTGTAAATATATATATATATATATATATATATATATATATATATATATATATATATATATATATATATATATATATATATATATATATATATATATATACTATATATAAATAAGACTTTTCAGTTCAAACCAATGACAAAATTTGACGACATCCAAATATCTAATTGTTACCTAAAAGTGTTTAAATGTCAATTAATATTATTTATCGTATATAATAACTTTTTATTGATAAATCAAGAAGAGAAAAATAATACTTCATGCATAACAAGAATTTAATATGCAACAATACATGTTTTTGCATCACCCTTTTTTTAAATTGCATACATAAGTTATGATGGAGCATATGATTAATTCAAGTGTTATTTTCATTGTTCCCGCTCTTTCAATCACCTTTTTAATAAATAAATAAAATATTCTCATGCCCCTGTTCATTTCGAATGAATTGATGAGTGAATTCAATACCTGTTGATAGAAAATATCTATATATTCCGAGAGAAAGACCGAAATGGACATCTAATGGATTAAAAAACAGTCCTTTTCTGAAGCCAGATTGTGCAAAAAAATACTTTTTCTTCAGTTTAGTAAGCTTTACATTTATAACTATTTCAGAGGGTTTGTTATATTAGTATTCTTTAGTCTTTTATTTTATCATGAAGAGATGAAAAAAGAATAAAAGGATTTAAAAAAATTACGTTTAAGGGTGTCCAAAAGAAATGCCCAGACTAATACAGTTTGGGAAGAAAACATTCTAAAAAAATAAATTAAGGACACAAACTAAGTCTACTTCATTGATGTCCTATTTTATAATTAGCGCTGCTATGCATTTTTAACCCTTTCCTATCACCGAATAAATACCTCGAATTAGAAACAAGAACTGAAGGTTGATCCAAATATGTGAGGGGCACTCACATCTCTGCAAATGAAGGTATCAAAAGGATGGCCAACAATAAATAAATAACAATAACTAAGTGTATTGTATTAATGCTTTATTTTGCAAGTAGCGTGTCTATACAGGTGTAATTAACATTCTCAAAGTTTATTCTAGTACCCGGTCATATATTCCGATATAAATACACCAAAAAGCAATCGTTTGAAATATTTTTATTATACATAATTAGCAGACAATGCAATACATTAATTTTTGTAGTAAGAATACTTAAGGCCATCAAGGCTGTTGTGAGCAGGGATGATATCACCTCATCCCTGCTCACTGATAGTCATCCTGATACATTGAAAGGACGAAACCTGATTCATTAAGATTATTAAATGCTCTGGGTGTTTTTATTACTATCATCCACGATAGTCATACACACGAAAACGCACATATAACACTAAAGTAGAGAACACAACCACACTACGGGGTATCTGAGCAAGGACGATATCACCTGATAGTCCTCTTGAGACATTAAAAGGATGAAATCGGATTCATTAAGAGCATTAAATTCTCTGGTAATTGCGCTAGTTTTTAAAGAAGATAAATTCGGATCCCAGTGGTCCTTGAATTCTGCCGAAGACAGATTCCGTTGTAGTTGTAGAATTCCATACTCCACGTATCTTATGGGCAGTCCCATGTTTGTGACGAACATATATTCATGTGAGATTTGTCCTCTTATTGAAAGATAGGTTATCATAAGTCTCTTTGTGAGTCTAGATTTCACGAAGAGGACAATACCCGAAGGATACTTCTTACATCTTACGTTTGCCGACAAGGACTCCCAGGTCCCGTCCTCCGTAGTCTTCCTGTTGTTTAAATCCTCCAAAGTTAGGGACACTAAAGCCGACTCTTCTTCTCCAAGAGTATCGATTTGGAGACAATACAAGAGAGCATCACGGATTGTACTTAAGCTGAAAAAACATTTGGAGATTAACTTTAGAAATGAACTTTGGGCGAAATTTGATAATAGCTTTAGAGTATCCTTAGGGTATAATTGTCGAATCGCTGAAATAGTTTTAAGGTATTTTGAGGTGACAACAGTGATATTTGCTCTTGGATGGTCCGTTCTTGAACTTCAACAAAAGAGAGAACAAGGTGTTAAGTGGAATTGAAGAGATAAAAGCGTGATGGGGAATGTTTATCACCTTGATTTTCCATCATTGCTTTTCCAAAGAGAAAAAAATATTTTAGGATCGTGATTAACTCTGATTTCAGTTGACCTTTAGTAATTGACAGAAGGCAGTCTTGAACGTTGGAGGCTTCAATGATTAAATCAAAGTGATCCGTTGGATGGAAGAAATGACCAAGGGTGAAGGACCAGAGACTTTCCATATATCTAATAAATATCTCAAGTTTCCTGATATAGACTGAGGAATCAATCAAATGGTTTGAGTGTAAGAAATGAGCGAACTCCTTCTGAAGTACTTTGTTAATGAGTGGGCCATCAAGGGGATCATTGGAGGCTTTGGGGGACATATTTTTTTAAACAGCAATATTTTTGAGTCCGTAAATTAACAGATTATTTCCCACATGATTTGCAGGGATTATTCAGATGGGACTTTGAAATATGTTTCCTTGCATCCGTTGTAGAGTAGCCATGCTGAAGAACAAGATGAAGCCGCGCATTTCCTAGATAAGTGCTTATAAAATCACATTCACGCTCAACACAAAAAAATTGCAAATCATTTTGATTTTTGTTCTTAGAATTAGTTACAGGGGGAGTTATAATTGTGTAATGACATCCTATCATGACAAATGAGTTGTGGAAGGTAATAGAGCAACTTTAAAAGCGTACGCACAAAAACTGGACGCTGTATTACTTTTATTCAAAAATATTTTAAAATTTAAGCTTTCGCTGCAATTATTCATTTTGATCTTCAAAAAAACTTCTATAATGACTGTTTTTAGAGTTAGTTTCAAACTTTTGGTACATTGAAGAAACGAGTAAAATTAATATCCTAGGTTGTTATAAAATTTAGATGACTTAGACATGAAAAATACAAAACTTTTACATTAAAAAATTTAAAACTACAGTCATTTTGTCATTATAATATAAAAAATGTTACAGCTACAATTTTTTAAATTTAGAATCAGATGGTTTTTATCCAAAATTATATATTTTCTGGCTAAGTTTTTTTTAATAATCTGTGAACATTTTACATTTTCAGAAGGTCATTCAAGAATAATTTCGTGGAACCTAAAAAAGCTCTCAAATTTGGGTGGACTTGTTTTGTTTGACGTAAAAAGTTATTGGAAAATAAGGCGTTTTACTTGGCTACAGAGATTAACGAAAAGAAACATATGTTTGTTCTGAAATTTTGAAATTACAGTTATTTGAATGTACACTCGTTGTGTGAGGGAAATTGGTGGAGGACCTCATAGATGAATGAAGATATCTCAACATATAACCCCCTATTGGAATGCAAACAACCAATTATTAGTCTAATTAACTAACAAATTATTTTAAAAATGGAATGTCAGTAACAAGTTATAGCAAATGAACTATTAAACTTGATGTTGAACAGGTCCATAAAAACAAAATAGGGTTTCTTGGCAGATTAACAACTGGGGGATTATTTTTACAAATAGCGAGCTTTCAAAAGAACAACAATTTTAAATTTCATATCCTTAAAAAGGGAAGAGGGTTCCATTAATGCCTTCTTCTTTGGTTGATTCACAGAAACAACGTAATATTATAGCTGAAACAAAAAACCAAAGGTATATTTTATGTTTAGATGAACCGTGAATAATTGCCGATACTGAACTATTATAATAAATTGTTTACCCATGTACTAAAAAAACTAGAAACCATCCGTGGGAACCAGGGGTGGAGTGGCCACCGGGAGTACCGGGACTATTCCCGGTGGGCCGCTGGCCTCAAGAAACATAAACGGCCGTTGAAAGCCTCCCATACCACATTCTCTCTAATGGGCTAAGTACCTCTCTATACTTCAATTTATACAAGTTACTTGATAACCAATAAACTTATACTTATTTATACTATATTTATGGTATGAATTGAGGATATATGAACAACAAACACGCCTTCTGTGAGGATCCGGTTTAATGATAATTAAAAATATTATTAATCTGAATGCTGAGCTTATCACAAACTTTGAAGAGGAAAATATGAAGGGCCTTATTATTTTCGGTGGTTTCAACACCGAACAACGTTCTAAAACATTCAGGTCTCAGATCTATAATGATATCGTCCGCTACTCGTTACATGGCATTTACTTGCAGATCCCAAAGTTACAAGGCTCGTCATGGAATTATTCTGAGACGGCTATTGTATATTTCGCTAACTCATCTTCAAGACCCTAGATATTTTCAGGAGGTATAACAAGCAATTCTTTGAAAAAATAATAATCATATTTTTACAATTATTTTGTTCATTTAGATAATTTTATATATTTCATAAACAAAATTTATGTTTAGAAATTAGTTAATATTTACTTTTGTAATTTAAAGTTTTCATAAGAACAATAATTCTATCCTATAGTGTTTATTTATGTTTTTTACGTAAGACTACTTTCCTTTTATATGTATTTTATACACGTTACACATAATAAAGTAATTGCTAATGTGAAAAAGGCATGTCCTATGGTTTAATCATTTTTTTAAATCGATAATATACTTTGAAGTATTCGGCGATGTATGAAACTTTATTTGATTGAAAACAACATTTCGTTAGAGCAACTTTAATATAGCAATAGTTTGTTTCGATTGGTATTGACATCAAACAAGACATAAAAATATACAAGAGGTGTAATTAATCTTTATATACTGCTCGCTCTATAATAATGTATTCCTTATTATAACCAAGGTATATTGAAGTACATGGTTTGTTCACATTACCAAAAGAACTGACTCTTAGCTTGCCGGTGGTTTTTAATGGCATCACACCAGCAAGCGGAAAGAATAGCATTTGTAATGTTACATTACATAAAATAGTTTGTGGATTCTGTGAGAAATAATAGTAAGATTTATGACGTTTCACTATTGGTGAAAACAAGGAATAAACATTTCTTGTATTCTTTGGTTACATCATGGTGCATAAGTATTATTGGTGTGAAATTTCAAAATTTAAAACTTTTGCTTCTGCGTGTATAAATGCGGAGACCTGGGCGTCTAAGCAGAACGACAAGTATTTGACCTTTAAAAACATCAATGAGTCCATTTGCGCCCCCAGGACCGCCAAGCATCCTGCCAGTGTCATACCATAGGGCAGGGCTATTCAATTAGTTTTCCAAGTGGGCCACATTTGGAATCCAAGAACTTTAGCTGGGCCGCAAAATTTCCGCGGCCACTTTTTTTCAAATAAGTCTATTATTATGTTTTTTATTTAACATTAGTAGTATTACTATTAGTATTATTAGGCCGATGGTTACTATGCCTATTATTATTATTTTTATTAGGCCTATTTTATATGACCTTTTTAGCTTTCAAAATTGAATAGGCCTATAAAATGCTCACAAACAACTCTCTGCTCCATCTCCTTTATTTAAAACAAACAAAAAATAGAACATTTAACTCAACATTTCTCATTGTTCATGAGGCTGGCTGCTAAACAGAACAGGGCTATTTTAGCCCACTGCTGCCGGTGAATTTAGTGAGAGAAGTGGCATTTCTTGTTTTGCACAAGATCTCTGATGTTTGGCTCATAAGATGTCAATGCAATCCTAAGGCACTGGTGAATTTTGTTGTCTGTTAGGGAACACCGATAACTGTTCTTAATTGCATTCACGTGAGAAAAGCTCGATTCGCAAGTGTATGTTGACCCAAAAATGTTGGCCGTGTCCGGGCCGCATCTGGCCCGCGGGCCGCCAATTGAATAGCCCTGCCATAGGGCATTTAAAAAAGTCTTGGATGACAACTTTCTCCCAAGGTTACAAAACCAACTACCCAGACATGAATGTGGTGTTTCAAAAGGATAGAGGCCCAAACCTCCAAGAAGGTCCGGAAGTTGTTGGAGAAGAATCTCTTGTTCTGGTCCTCCCCCCTACTCGCCCGATTCCAACCCCCTGGACAACACTTTTTTGGGTGCACGTTATTCGCCATCCCATCATCAACCAGCTCAAGGTCACAGATAATGAGATTACATCCGGGACATCCTACCATTACCATGAATTAAAATGCTCAAAATTAAGCAATCAGAATGAATTCCTTAGTTATAGATTTAAAATATAAAGCACTTGAGTGAAAAAGAGTAATACTTCTTCACTTCATACCATAGTTGTTATCGGAAGAACCCAAGGGCACATTGACTATTGGATTGAAACCCCAATATGCTATAATTGTAACTGGGGAACCCATGGGCCATTTGGCAGTTGCTTTTAAAAATCCCTTTATTTCATATTTGCTCTATGGAACCCGAGGGACAATTAGCGATGGGTTTGAAACCCCAGTCAGCGATCAGTATTAGGTTGAAACCTAGAATTATCACAATTTGCTGGAAGGGCCCGCAAGGCGTTTTCAACAATTTTCTTACGGGCAATTTACCTGCAGTTTTCGTTTCAGTAGCCCTGGTTAATAACCTACGTCGAAACCAAAATAAGAATAAAAATCATTGGGATCTCATAACCAGAGTTGAAGAAAAAAATTGAATAAACCTAGCCACATGCTACATTTTTTAATACATGCAACAAAGTCAGCAATATTGAAGAAAACTAAGGAAATGCTTTATTTTATATATTTACTCACTAAACCTAAACACTAACAATCTTTGCAATGTTATTTTAGAATAATAATCCTTATGCTTCTTATTGTTATGATAATAATAAATAGTGTTAGTTCATAGCAACAAAATATAAATGTGAAGTCAAATCCTAGGAAGAATGTTTACTTTTCTGGGATCCTATGAATCCTACTCCGTTTATATTTAGGATCCTCTAAAGAAGAATTCGTGTTCCACCTTGAAGTTTCTGGAGCTTCAAGAGCTATGCCCTGAACTCGAGCTCGGGGAGAATCCGGATCAATTACGGGAAAGAAGAAGGCAAACCTGACTGGATGGATCCGGAACAGGCCCGGCGGGATGGGCGGGCCTGAGGGGGCCAGGCCCGCCCACCCACTGAGTGACGTGGGCCCGATTTTTTTATGAATGTGCCAAATTGTGCCCCCATAACATCTGTAGGGCCTCCCAAAAGCCTGGGCTTGATCCGGAACTTTCTGTTTTACTGTGGAGTTCCAGCACATATAAGTTCGTAGAGGCCGAGGAGCCTCTAGTCATGGAAGAGTTCGAGGAAATCTTTAAGGCTGAGCCTATCGACGATTTCCTTACCCATCGGATGAGGGTTGGACACTACTAGTGTGGCAATACGATACATCACTCGATTATTGTTGGCTTCATTACAATGCCGCTCGACAGTCTTCTAATAGGGAAACTCAACCCTAGGGAAGTCATCAAGCTCGAGCGAACAATGGAGTCGGAGATGGTAGGGAAGGATTCAGCTCTCTTATCGAAGTAAAGAAGATCCAAGGCGTGGAGTCGCCCCAAAGGCATCCCCAAGACACGTGACCACAAGTGTTCTACATTTGAATGGAACCAAGGAGGATAAAAATGCCCAGATGCGGGGTGGAAGTGCAACTATAGAGGAGTGGTGGGTCTTTTCGCTTTCTATTGAGAGGAACCGAAGCCGACGACTGCAGCTGTTTCTTTCAGCCTCGTTGGTGATGAGGGCGACATAATTTTCATCGAATTCGTTGTTGATGGTTGTATAATTAAATTCATTATCGACCTCGAGTTGTATGAAGAAAACTAGACAATAGGGCAGTCTTCCCCCAACTTCTGGGGGTCTTAACTTCTCGACTCCTTTACATACGCCTTCATGATGAGACTGTCTGTTTCGGAACCTGATGGGATTTCTCCAAATTCAATATAAATTACTAGGAGGACAAAGCTACTCCCGAGGAAAAAAAGAGAGGCAAAAGTATAATGGAACCCTGAAGAAGTAATGAAATCACGATGTTTATTACAATATTTAGATTATATTATATATATATATATATATATATATATATATTTAATATATATATATATATATATATATATATATATATATATATATATATATATCTTCTGACATGAATGGCTTATACGTAGACTGATGCAACATATTCAGTTTATACCCATATATGAATTTTAGATGAATTGTTCTCAGAGTTGTATCCATTGGTTTTTATTGTGTTATGATTTAATATATTTTTTTGCAAATAAATAGTAAAATCAAGTGAAGGTTGTATATTTCAAGAAACTCAATACTCCTTATTGACACGCATTCCGGTCCCTTTCTAATCGACACAACCTACCTTTACAAACATTTTCATTATGAGCCTGTCTGTTTTGGATCCTCATGGGATGAAGAAGTGCAGCTACAAATTTTAATACAGTGTAAAGGGTCATTTAAATTACTGTTTATTTAATAAAATACTTAAATAAAATTTTCTTCATAAATATATATTTTTTAATATCTTATATTTTATGTAAACGATTATAAATAAAACTAAATAAGTATTCCTTTCAAAGAAAAATTTGACAAACATGAATATTGGTTGAATTTATAACCGTACATGCCTTTTAGATGTATTGTTTTCAATTTATATTAGTTTATTACTTGAGTAATATTTTTTTTCGCAAATTAATGAAAATAATAATCAGATAATTCAATTAAATGTTGCCTAGAGAAATTATCAGTTCTCCTTCTTGACTAACAAAAATTACATCAAACCAAGGATATATTAAGGGATGTTCATTTAGAATATACGGATCCGTAGATGAATCGAGGTATTGGATATTAGATGAGACATTAAGAAGTTGAAGGAATGAATTTGGCTTTCCTTTTTTGAGTTTAAACACCTACTACGAGAAAGAATCCAGTAAGTACTCGCATAGTATGTTTGTTTCATTATTTACATATACTATACAAAATAACACATTTTGATTTACTGATTAATGAGAATACTTTTATATCAATTATATAAAGATAAGACAAAAAATATAAAAGGAATATAAGAATAGATAAATTGATTCTTTGTTGACCCCCTCAATTTTGCGATCAAAGATTTTTTTAGGAAGACATTTATTATAAAAACATTGTGTTGTCATTTTTTATGACAGTAAGTGACTACTAAGTTCTACGCGCCAACTACTTTCAAATAACAATACATACTATAAATAAAATGGTTTATTTTTGGATTATTTTAGAAAATTTATTGGCATTTTTTTAAATAATTACCGAAAAATATGCCTTGTATTGCCATTAATAAATAATTTCTTAAAAATGAAAAGGTAAAACTATTTGTATAAATTGGTTAAAAGTGATAGTTTGGGATGTGAATATTTATTAACATTTTTTATATGCCGCTTAATATTTCTGAACGCAGAGTTGTTTCCATTTTAATCCTTTAAGAGTTAATCATAGAATCCTTAAATGAATTATAGCTCAAAACTATTTGAATGTTACTTTTTTAAATTGTTGATTACATTTAATGTCTATTAATATATATATATATATATATATATATATATATATATATATATATATATGATATATATATATTATATATATATATATATATATATATATATATATATAGATATATATATATATTATATATATATATATATATATATATATATATATATTGTGCATATATTAAATGATAATATATATATAATAATATTTTCTTTTTCGAGAGTCATAGTAGTAGTCACTTGAAAATTAACTTTGCGTTCACTTACTGTCGCAAAAAATAGCACCAAGATTTTTGAAAATATTATATTCCTAAGTTTTTCTAAAATCATTATTAACTAAAACGTTTTGTTACATATCAGAACATAAGATCGCAAAATGAGGGAGGGAACAATTTTTCTATCATCATTTATTCAAACGTCTGATCCGAAAAATCCTTTGATGGTCATGGAACGATATTATGAAATGAGTTTGCCATTCCAACGAATGAATAAAATATCTTCAAGATGAGCCTCCGTTAATCTTCCTCTCTTTGGAGAGTTAACATCCTTTAGGACAGAGAAAGACTTTCCACGTCGCATGTCACCATCGGAGCATTGGCCATCAAGAAGGTATTGGCATCATATTCTTCATTTCCTTTAGCACTATGCAAGGAACTTGCTGTTTCCATCATTGTCCTATATCCAGGATTCTTATCCAGCAACTCTTTCAACTTGTTGGCAAAAGGTTGCAGTGTGAGAGTGGTCTGGACCTCTTCTATCAATTTGAAGCTCTCGACCAGAGGAAGCCTCTCTTGCAAAGCCTTAATTGCCTTCACAAGTATTGGGAAGTTGTCTTTGATGACTTCAAGCTGAGTAAGGATCTCTTCATCTTCAAAGATTTCTTTGGCTTCAATTATTGCAGCACTGTCGTTCTTCAATTCCTCCACGAATTTCTTGACATTAAGAAAATTTCTTTCATAATAGAAGGCAGCTTCCAACCAAGTTCCCTAACGACTAATCACCGGTTCGGGCTGCAGCGGAATTTTGAAGGAAGCTGCGAAGTGGCGCTTTCTAATTGATGACTTCACAAAAAATTCTTGACTTCCGAGATGAGATGGTTTACTTTCGGAAATTGCGTCCTAGCGAGGTCAGCAACACGATTGAGAGCGTGAGCTATACAGGTAACGTGTATTACATTAGGAAACTGCTGCCTCAGTCCACGACCAGCCTTGAGACAATAACTGGCTCCATCAGTGAGAAAAAGACGTAGCTTCTTATTAGCCAATTCACTTCCAAGGACTTTGCGTAAAGCCCTGATAACCGCTAACTGGAGACTCTGATTATTGATGTGTAGAACCTGTAATAAGATAGACCGTAGGGAGAGGAGTCCTGTTTACAACTGCCTTTATTAAGGTGACTTTATCTTTAACATATACAATGGGGGAGGGGTATGGTATGGTGTACAGTTAAGGACAGGTGATCGTTGTACAATGAACTTTCACATACTTTTAAGGTATATGTTGACTTCTGTCCAACATCCCTTCCCACGTTATTAGAATGAGGAATTGGGGGGGGGGGGGGGGGGTAGAATGGGAAAATAGGGCGATATTACTTATTCATTTACAATATTAAGGTTGATTGTAGTTGTATATTCTTATTGTCTTCGTCTTTCGAAACTAAAGATGTCGTCTTCGTCGCTGTCTCCGTTCAATCTGATGTCGGCTGGTTCGTTGGTGTAGTTTCCTTGCTGGCGAAGATCTCGTATGGAGTTGAAAGGCCTATTTCTATGATGTTGATCGCTGTAATTAGTGCAGCTCCGGATATGATAAATAGGAGGGTTATGGTGAAGATCTTTGAGCCCTCGCTTCTTTTTGTATAATGGTGTCGGCAGAAGTTCGAGCATGTTCTCCTTTTTCCGTGTTTTGTCGTTGTATCGGCCCATGACGAGGCTGATAAATTCTTTGTTCATCTTGTTTGTTGCAACATCGCTGAGGAGGGTATTGGAGGGCCTTGGATTGTCTTTGGGTGTATTTTTTCGCTTTTGAGGTGAATATTAAAATAAGAGATATCTGTAATTATGAATTTATTATTTGTAAATAAGGGATATTTAGTAGATTTTTGTCGATCGTGCTGATTTGTAAAAAAAAATGTTTCTTGCTGTACTCGTTTGTATAATCCTCATGAGTGTTACCGTATAGATGACGATGTTCATTTTGTCGGGGTAGCTATGGATGAGTATGATATATTAGTAATGGTATATAAAGATATCTACATGTATTATTATCATTTTTTTTTATTATTATATTTTGCATGTGATTTCGCTTTAACAATAAGGTATTTGTTGTTAGGGTTTATCGGCTATGGATTTGTGAGTGGTTTGCGATATTTATTTATTTTGTTATTATTATTCGTATTATTAATCTTGTTCTTTCATAATTTTTGCCGATGTACTGCGGGTTTGTATTTTGCATGGTTACGGTTGTATTTTAGTAGTCACAGTTCTCGAGTTTTTCATTTTCTCTGTTCCCTCTTAATTCTAACTCTGTATGGCTTTTGTTTGGCTTTTCTTCTATCCTTAAAAAGTGTTTACGTTTAACTGTATTTATTTGTTCTTTGAGGAGGGGGGATATTTGTATTATACAGGCTTGGGATTGTCTCTTTCATATGTGAACCCATTTGAGACATGGGATTGTCTCTTTCATATGTGAACTCATTTGAGACTTGGGTCTCTTTCATATGTGAACTCATTTGAG
Organism: Caligus rogercresseyi; assembly: GCA_013387185.1. Classification (NCBI taxonomy): domain Eukaryota; kingdom Metazoa; phylum Arthropoda; class Copepoda; order Siphonostomatoida; family Caligidae; genus Caligus; species Caligus rogercresseyi. Next base: position 150,647 of record CP045910.1, read on the forward strand.
ACTTGGGGGCCTTTTCGATTTCTCCTCCTATACTTTCTGCCTCTTGTAACTCTGATATTTTTAAATTGTCATTAGAGAGCAATATATCATTTGATTCCTTTGTTTTGGATCTCGGGTTTGAGCGTGATCTGGCATGCTTTTGTATAAAAACACTGCCATCCTGAGGAGAACTAATTTCACTATTATCTTCGGTTTCTTGGATTTGATTTACTTCATTAGTAGATTCCTTATCTTCAGCACCAATGGACTTATTTTCTTGTGATTGCGACCGAGGAGTAGACCTTTTATTGGATTTAGGTGGCTCTGTATCAGTATTCTTTGTTTCTCGAGATGTAGAACGTCTTGGCCTTTATATTACCATTGCTCGTGGCAGCTTCTTCTTTATCATCTACATCTTGTAATTTTTACTTCCTTTCGGTTTCGTTTTCACTTAAATATATCCTTTTTTTTTTAGAGGAGAAACTTCACTTGTGCTACCATGAACACATTGCTTCTCCTGTTGACTTGACGAATCAGTCCTTGGGGTTTCATCGTTGTTTGTTTTAGCTTCCTCTTGAGCCTTTTGTTTCTGTTCTAAGCCTTTTGCTTCTCATCTTCTTTTTGTCGTCCAATTTATTTTTCTTCCCGTCTTCTATTTTCTTTTTATCCTCCAATTTATTTTTCTTTTCTTCCTCTTTTTTTTTTTTTTCTTCCAGCTTAATCTTCTTTTCTTCCTCTTTTTTTTTCGAGCTTCTTTTGCTTCTCAACCGCTAGCTTCTTCTTTTCTTCAGTTTTGATCAGTTTCCTCTCTTCGACTTGTTCTTTCAACTTCTCTTTTTCGATCCTCTTTTTCTCGGCTTTAGCTTCTTTCTATTGTTTTTCTTGGTCTTCGATCCGTGTTTTCTCTTCTTCCTGTTCCTTCATTGTTTCGGTTTCCAGTTGTCTTTCTTCCTTTGAAATTCTTGCTCTTTCGCTCTTCTCTGGATTTCTTGTTCATCCAAGGTATATAGAATACCAGGTATGTGATATTTAAAAAGTAGCGCAGACACTTAATAAAAAGAATGTACCGATGATGTCATAGTCTCTTTGATGATCATATTTTAATACAAGATGTCGGTCACAAAACTTCAATCAACAATAAAGAATTAATTCGTGTTCATTGCGTAATTATTTAAAGTTAGATTGTTGTTGCAATAAATAAAATCAAAACAAGTTACACACTCGATATACTTTATTTAAGCTTTAGGTTAGATCTAACTACAAATATTGTCTTATAACAATTGGCTTAAGTTATAAGTTTTGCGATATATAAATAGCTCTTTAAAAAATATTTGTAATTTCGATAAGAAGATTAGATTTTATTCTTTTCTAAAGCATCAGTGAAAATAGACTGAATAAATATTCTTCTAGTTAGTTGAGTTGATTACAATAATCGATAAAGCAAGATGAATGTAAAAAGTATTAAAACATAAGTAGATTTCTCTGAAGTAATACTAAACATAATATATTTAAGTGTTGCAGCAATACACTTTTGGCTCTCCAAACCTATTACTTATTGTATATATATATATATATATACATACACACACATACACACATTTTATTTATATATACATATAATATACATATATATATAATATATATATATATATTTTTTTTCTTCTTTCAATAATGTCGTTAATAAAAATTGCTAGATAATGCAAATATATATATATATATATTTTTTTTTTGAAACTATATTTACTATTTTTTTATCAGTGTATTTAATTGATTGTCAATTTCTATGTAATTATAATTATTGTATGATATTTTATATATCTATAGAACAAATGGTACTTTTTATTTCAATAATCAGCGTATTTAAATATCATGGGCTTAAGGATAAATAATTGCTAAAAGGATATGAATATCATATTTGGATTCGTTGGGTATTATTTCATATTTCACTTGTTCAATCAAGTAAGTTCAACTAAAATTTGTCGATCTGTGATATTCAAGTTCCGTATGATATATCAATTCCATTAAAATATAGCAATTAAGAATAATTATTTTATGCCCAGGGTATTGCTTTCTAAGTAAAAGTTATATTATTATTTTATTTAAATCATCGTATTAGACTTAGTAATTCGGATAATATATATTTTAACGATGTAAAAGAGCTTCCATTTATTTTGTTAAAGTTAATACTTCAGGGATAAATACAATGTATGAGGCATATTAACTTCACAGTTCATCTACTTTATCAGAATATTGGTTTTTAAGGCTTTTGGAAAGTGGAGAATCAATTAACCCATATTTGCATCTTTTCGTTCGATTAAATAGATCTGAAAAGTAGTTTTGAATATTTATTATCTATTGATCAAGTTTGTTGTCCGAATAAAATAATTAAAGTTGTCATGATCCGTGGAAGATGTTTGTCAGTTCTATTAGTTGATTGGTATATTCTGTATCGTTGTCGGTAACGAGAAATTTTAAATCCAATTATTTAATAATGCGTTCACTATGTCTGTGGCTACTTTTGTTTTTAACCGTACGAAGAGGGTATATTTAGAATATGTGTCGATTATATTCATTATGTATTGAAAGCCATTTGAGGATGTTGATTTTAGGACTATTAAGTCTGAGTGGATTCTTTCGTTAAATTTGCATAGGATCCATAATGGTTTTAGGGCTTTTTTTTTTGTGGTTGGCCCTTTCTTGTTAAACTGGCATTGTCTACAAGTTTTTATATAATCTGCGAAGTGTTTTGCGTTTTGGGGTATATGGAAGTATTCTTTGATCTTTTTTGTGTGTAGGTAAATATCCTCTATGACCTCCCAACATTTATCATGATAAATCTTCATGACTTTTCGTCTAAGACTTTTTGAGACCACGATTGTGAGTTGGTTTGTTTCTTTGATCATAGGTATATTATTGTATAAGGTAACGTGTTGTTCCTTTGTATTGTTTGTCAGCAAGTTATTGTAAATTGGTCAACATTTATGGCCATTTTTCTGGGCTTCTATGAGCTCCTTTGCTTCGAAGTGGATAATTTCTCCATGTTTGAGTGCATATATTTCGGTTTCGAGGATTATTGCTGCTATGTTGCAGGGAAAGAAGTCTGGGGCACTCATTTCATTTGTAATGTATTGTAACATTGTATAAGAGGGTTTAATCTTGTAATCTTTGACGGGTTTTTGCTTTTATTTTATTGGATTTGTTTGTAAGGAGGTTTTTATTTTGACATTATTGTTTGCCATTCTTTCTTTGATATCGTGTTGCCCCTAGACCTGGGGGTATATTTTCTTTTGTATTTCTATTACGGGTCTCCATTTGCCGTTCTTTTTCTTGACGCAGAATATTGGTGAGGTCTATATTGATCTTCCCACTGTGGGGGTGCCGATATTTGTAATTCATTTAAGGATATGTTTGCTGAAGTATTTGTTTTGTTTTTGAGTTTGTCATGCCGTTTATCATATCAATGTTACGTTGCTCGGGGTCTTTGTATAGGAAAGCTTCGCCGATTTCTTCATTCCGGTCGAATTTAATTATTGAAGGGTTTGTGTTTATTACCGATATGTGTCCGTGTCCTTTCTCGTCGTATGAACAGATAGAGTTGATAATGCGTACTCCGTTCCTGGTTCCTTCGGTGGTCATCATTGATTGATTTCCATTCTTGGAGGTTACTTCGAGTATTTTGACGGAATATGCTGGTATGGTTTGCGCTCTTCGTGCCCTGATTGTGCCTCCGTGTCCTATTGAGTGTACGTCCTTGTGGAAGTTCACCTCTGAGCCGTGGATGCAGATGTCGTGTTTGGAGTGGAAGTCCGTGCCGAGTATGACATCTGATGCTAGGTTTGGGAAACAGAATACAGGGTGAGTAAATTCGTTATTATTTATTGAGAATGTTATTGAGTACTTCCCTGACGTGATGAGAGAGCTTCCATTTGCTGTACGAAAGGAATATGCGTTATTATTCGCAATTCTTTCGTTTTGCAGCTTTTGGAGGCAGTCTTCTTTGATGCAGGACACGGAGGCACCGGAGTCGAAGAGCGCATATATTTGGTTTCCATTTTGCCCTTTTATTAGTAGCTGCGGTCGATGTGTTGCCATTTCTGATACTGTTATAATTTTTGGAGTGATAGGTGCAGCTTGTTCATCACTCCTTTTAAAAAAACCGTTTCTTCATTAAGTGCTTGGTTAGTTGTATCTTGGCTTCGTGTTTCGATTTCATCGACGGACCGGTAACATTTTTCTTTTTTATGCTATCCCCATTTGTTACAGTATGTACAAAATACTTTCTTCTCTCTTCTTTCGTCTCTGGTTGTTTTTGAATCTGGTCGACCTCTTCCTCTCCCTCTCCCTCTGAACCTCTGGGGTGTATTGTAGCTATGGCTTGTATTTTGTTGCTGTGGCATTGGTCGGTGTGAGACGGCGTCGATGGGAGTAGATAGGCTTAATTTTCTTACTTCTTCTCCTATTTTTATCATGACGTCGGATAGGGGTTCCCTGTGGTCGACGTTTTAAGGATTTTTGTAGTTCCATGGAAAATTCGTTTAATATTATGAGCCGGCAGAAGTCTTTTATTGCCTTGGATAAGGTAATTTCCGTAATACTGGGTGAATGATTCTTCGGGTCTGAGAGGTTCCTTTGCTCCCGGTCCTCTTCCAGCTTGTAGCCGTCTTGTCATCTTTTTGGTTTTTCATTATGGAGTATCACTCCGAGACTTCTCCGGTCATGTACGAATGTGCCAGTTCGGCTGTGTTTGCATCGGATATCTCTTGTACCTTCTGGATCCGTTCTATGTTCGAGATGAACATGTTGAGGTTCGATCCTTGCTGTCCGTTAAAACGGGGCATTGTATTCTTCAGTTCTGAGATCCGTTCCATGTCGTTGTAGAGAGAGTTGTTAGCGTTTGCGGAGGTCATGGTGTTCTAAGAAAATATCATTTTTTTTTTTCGCTGCTACCAATGTAGAACCTGTAATAAGATATGACCGTAGGGAGAGGAGTCCTGTTTACAACTGCCTTTATTAAGATGACTTTATCTTTAACATAAACAATGGGGGAGGGGTATGGTATGGTGTACAGTTAAGGACAGGTGATCGTTGTACAATGAACTTTCACATACTTCTAAGGTATATGTTGACTTCTGTCCAACAGATGGTAGTAACATCGCTCAGACCAATCGAGAACGGACGTTCCAGGGTGACTCCATTCAAAGTTCCAGCCATGATTGCGGTCATGGCCCGTCCTTGCAAATCAGTCGTCTCGTCAGCCTGTACAAAAATATCCTTCTCCTTCAATTGCCCTTTAATCTTGGAGCAAATTGTTTCACATTCCTTCTCCATACACTTTGTTAGCGTTGTCCGGCTTGGAAGTCTCTTGCCGCAATGCTTCTCGAAGAAGTTGATGAACTCAGGTGTTCCACCTTGGCCAAAGGGATGTTGCAGGCGATCATCACTCTTGTCAGATCCATGGTAAAAGTAGGACGTGTAACCGATGAAGTCTGTTCCTCCAACTCATAGTCTGTGTTTTGTTGAAGAGATCAAGATGTTTCTGGTGTTTATTGGATCGGACATGATGGAAGAGGTTGCTCCTAATTTAATATTGAAGGATTTGGAACATAGCCTACAGCAGAGAGATTCTTTTTGGGAGTCGTAAACCCACACTCTGTTCCCACTGAGCTCGTGGATGAGACGGATCGGATCTATAACTTTGGGCATCTCAAATATCTGAAAGTAATAAAAACGTTAGTGATATAGATGTTTTTTGATAACAAATTAATTTGAAGCTATGAAACAGTATGATGATATAAATTACATAGTCTTTTGTTTTAAAGTTCTTTAAATGGAGAATCATCAATTAAAAGATTATTTTCCATTCAAACAATAATAAAAAATAAACCAGCCAATAATCAAAACTATATTAAGTGCAATTCCATGCAGGTTAATTTAATATTATTTAAGGGTCACTACATTAAATAAGGAAAGGTTCTGCAGACATATTTGCTCAACCAAATCGGCCCATTACACTTAAGGTATCATTCCCTCCTCCAGTCTCCAGGAATGCCTTTACATGGAACATTCAATCATTTGCGGAGGCCAGTGCCCTTCCAGGAGGAAGGACTTGACTCTGTCCCTGCCTGAGGAGGAATGACTTGGACTCTATTGCTACAACACGCTACATGAGACCACAAGGAGCAATCCTAAATTGATGACAGATTTCTTGAGGGCAGCCAAGAGCCTGGGGTCCCTCTTCTGGTCACTTTTGGGTTGTGCTGAGACCTGCTGGAATCTTCCTCCCTCGCTTCTTCGAAACAATGCTTGAGCTGGACTTGAGGAGCCTCAAGAGAATCTCTTGTTCAGCTCGAGACCCATGTGTCTTAGAAAATCTACCAAAGTTGCGCATAGATACCTCCCTCCTAGCAGATCTCATGTTCTTTGCCTTCACTCATTCTTTCTGCGTCCTGGGCCTCGGACATTGAATTAATCGAGAATGAGAATTAGTTAGCGAGTACTTACATCTATATGGGACGAAATAGAAGAGAAATGAAAAATCTCTGAAACGTCTCTGTGGATCCCAAACTGCACGTGTTAGATTATATAGAATAAATTAAACAAATCTTCTTTTTTCCGTCCAGATTTTTATTTAGTTCATATCAACCCCCCGCCATTTCATAATGTATAAACTTAGGTTCCGAAATATTTTTCGTGTGACGTCACGTCTGGCAAAAAACATAAACAAATAATTTTTACTATATAACATCTCTACTCAAATTATCATTAGTGCATCGTACTCTTATTAAAAATGGCTTCAATTAATTAAAAAAAGAAAAAAAGACAGTGTGCAGTTGCTGTTTGTCCTTCATTGGATCCCAATGCTCACAATGTATTGTACCACTCGTTTCCAACCAACATCAAACAGAGAAAAAGCTTGGACCATCGCATGCAAAAGAAGAGATTCGACATTTCAGCCTGTATCATCCCTTATGTGTAGTCTGCACTTCACTGAAGAAGACTATGAGAGAGATATAATGCATGAGCTTCTTAACCTTCCTATTAGAAAGAAACTCAAGAAAGGAGTAGTTCCGACACTTAATTTAAATGAAAAAATTCAAACAAACATGTCGGAATATACGTCCATGGAACCATCTTCCAAAAGGAATGATAGAATAGAATATAGGATATTAGAATAGGATTGATAAGAACGACAACCTTGTAAAAAGAGTTTCTAAATCAATGTCTAAGGTGCCGTCAGTTCCATTGGAAGCTCTTAATAAATTTGCTCAAATTCGTGTATTTCTCCAAATAAAATTTGAAAAAAAAACGCCTTCAAGAGCAAAAAGCTAGACATAGAAAAAGTTTAAGAGAGAAGCGAAAAATGAAAAAGTGGTTTAATTAAATGCTCCAATAAATGATTTACTTTTTCCTAAATATGTATTTCTAATAATATTATATAATATATGATATAAACAGTATTTTGTTTTGTAATATTTTTAAATTATATATTTTTTTCTTAATATGTATTTCTAATAATATTTATATAATATATGATTATAACCATATTTGTTTTGTATTAATTCATAAATTATATACTTTTTTCTAAATATGTCTTTGTAATAATATATGATTATAAATAGTATTTTGTTATAATTTATTTCGTGTTTTTTATGTGCTTTAACATATAATGATTGAAGCAGGGGTCACCAACACGTCGCCCGCGGGCGCCATGGCGCCCTCGTAGACTACTTGAGTCGCCCGCAAAGGCATTCTCAAAATAGTAATACTTAAGTAAAGTTATCATGTCTTTTAGTTTTGTATAGTTGTGTGACTGATGTATGTATATTTTTTCGTTATGTCTTTGTTATTGTCAATTTGTGACGTCAATACAAATTTGTTACTAAATACAAATACCTACTAATTTATGATATGAAATCTGTTTTGTTTTGGAAGTTAGTCAGCTGTTTGTTATGACTCATCAGTAGGTCGTCCAGACCAAGGTCTGTATAATAAGGTCTGGGCAATACAAAAACAAACATGTAATCCTAGCAGTATAACTATTCAATGACGTCACTGGAGAACGATTCTATCTATCCATTTATATATCTATCAATCTCTCTATCAATCTATAAATATATATTGGTTTTAGGAATATTTATATATAAAACTTATGCACAAAGAAAATCTGATAAAGCATTTTTTTGTTGGGAATTATTGATAGTAGGAATTTTTCCTTAACGACACTTTTGTATAAAATGCATTTTTAAAGGAAACTACTGACTTTTGGGCCTAGCTTATCAGTCAAAATAGCTTTATTGAGCATTAATGAGCACATTTGGTTAGTTTTATTTTATAAACTGAGCCCATTTTGAGTACTTTTTCGCTCATATATAAAGGAGTATATTCGTATATAATGGACCAATAAGGGTACCTATAAACAATAAGCTACGGTAAGGTAGGCTTCGTGAAGAATAAAAATAACAATAACATAATAACTAATAATAAGCGGAGCTTTGTTATATTAATGCGGAGAAGGTCTGGGTCACGAAACCTACCTTACCTTACCGTAGCTTATTGATCATAAGTACCCTTATGGGTCTATTATATGCGAATATACTCCTTTATATATGAACGAAAAAGTACTCAAAATGGGCTCAGTTTATAAAATAAAACTAACCAAATGTGCTCATTAATGCTCAATAAAGCTATTTTGACTGATAAGCTAGGCCCAAAAGTCAGTAGTTTCCTTTAAAAATGCATTTTATACAAAAGTGTCGTTAAGGAAAAATTCCTACTATCAATAATTCCCAACAAAAAATGCTTTATCAGATTTTCTTTGTGCATAAGTTTTATATATAAATATTCCTAAAACCAATATATATATTATAGATTGATAGAGAGATTGATAGATATATAAATGGATAGATAGAATCGTTCTCCAGTGACGTCATTGAGTAGTCACACTGCTATATGTTTGTTTTTGTATTGCCCAGACCTTATTATACAGACCTTGGTCCAGACTCTCCTACTCTAAGGCACTGGTTCAGAAGAAGAGGAACAGATTGATCAAAAACATGACAGAAAAAAGAAAGAGAACATACAATTTTAACAGTGACTGGGAAAATGAGTTCTTTTTTACGACTGTAAAAGATTCATGTGTGTGTCTCATTTGCCGGTTGACTGTGGTGATACCAAAGCGCCACAACGTTGAGAGACACTTCAAGACCAGGCATCTAAGCTACGATGCTAACTACCCACCGGGCAGCGCTCTACGGGTTGAAAAAGTAGGTGAGCTAAAATCAGGCTTGTGTAAACAACAATCTTTTTTCACAAGGCCTGCGAAAAAATCTCAAAAAGCTACTGAGGCCTCGTTCAGAGCAACAGAACATTAATTAAGAGGAAGAAGGCATTTACAGATGGAGACCTTTTCAAAGAAACAATGATGATAGTTGCCAACACCTTGTTTCAAGATGAGAAATATGGGAAGGAAGTGTTCTCGTCTCTGTCTGATATTCAAATGGGGGCAAGGACAATGGCCAGAAGAGTGACAACTATGTCGGACAATTTGACTGATCAGCTGGATCGGGATCTCGCGGAGTGCAAGTGGTTCAGCATTCAATGCGACGAGTCCATCGACAGCAGCAGTACGGTGCAGCTTATGGTGTTCGTTCGCATGGTCTTTAAAGATTTTTCTACAAAGGAGGAACTTCTCACATTACTCCCTCTAAAAACCACAACGAGGGGTGTTGACATTTACAATGCAGTGAAGGAGTTCTTTAACATCAAAAATATCCCACTGCAAAAGTTGGTGTCAATCACGACAACGGGGCTCCTGCGATGACCGGACGGCATGTAGGGTTCATTGCGCACTGTAAAAGTGATCCAGCATTCCCGAAATTCGTACAGTACCACTGTATCATTCATCAACAGGCGTTGTGCGCAAAGGTGCGTTTTTTAAATTTTGTATTTCATATATTTCATCCTTGTTGCTGTCCTGTTCAAGGCCCAATTATAATACCTATTAAATGCGCATATTTCATTTTTCAGGTGATCGGCTTTGAGCACGTTATGACTCCTGTTGTGAGGATCATAAATAGCATACGCTTCAAAGCCAAACAGCACCGAAGTTTCAAAGTGCTGTTGGAGGAGCTGTCGGCTGAATACAGGGACCTGCTACTCCACACGGACATCCGATGGCTCAGCAGAGGGCGGATTTTACTTCGGTTTTTGTCGCTGTTGAGCGAGATCAAGGAATTCATGAAATCTAAGACGAAGACACCTCTATGCTGGAAGACACTGCGTGGCTACTTGACCTGGCATTTCTGTCAGACATTACTGGAAAACTGAACAATCTGAACCGTATGCTGCAGGGGAAAGGAAAGACTGTTGCAGACATGATCAGTGCTTTAAATGCGTTTAAAGCCCAGATGAACATTTTCTCTGCGCATTTACAGAGGAAAAAGGTCCTACATTTCCCCTCTTTGCAGATGGTGCTGAAAAACAATGTTTCTGCGTCTGAGAGTTTTGACAAAGTTGCTGAGAAGTACTCTCAAGTCATAAACAGGCTAGGGCAAGAGTTTGAAAGTCGGTTTTGTGACATTGATAAGCTGGAGCCATGTGTGTCGTTCATTTCAAATCCTTTTATGAACGTGGACACAACGTGCATTGCTGAGCAACTAAGTGAAATGCTTAGCTTGGATGCTGGGCAGGTTGAAATGGAAATAGTGACATTACAAAATGACATCCACCTCAAGGCCCATAAGGCTACAGAAAATTTCTGGGGCCTTGTTGATATAGAAAGGTTTAGTGGTCTATGCACAGCAGCTATGAAGGTGGCTAGCCTGTTTGGTTCAACTTACCTTTGTGAATCAGCCTTTTCTGACATGAATTACATCAAAAATAGACACAGAACAAGGCTCACAGTTACACATTTGCAAGATTCACTCAGAATTGCAGTTTCAAGTTACAGCCCAGATTACAATGCACTGGTGGCCAGCATGCAATGTCAGGCCTCCCATTAAATGTATTTCTAAAGATTGTAAGATATTTCAAAAATATAAATAGTGTAGTTTTGTTGTACGAGTATAACTTTGATGGTTAATTCATTTCTGTAAAAGATCAGTAAAATGTCATTTGTTTGTGTGCATAAGTAATAGGCCTATGTCACACATGTTAGGATACTAACCTATAATTTTGTTTTAATGTAAATGGTGCATTGTTATCCATGATTTCAGTTCCTTCTGCAAATCTAAGGAGTTGTTTGAAATGTTTTGAAATAAAGCAACAATTTATCTTCCTTTTAAAGTCATTATTGATGATTATTGTGAATTTTTTATTATGAAAATAATCTAAAGCAGGCGAATATCACTAATTAGTATTAATAACATACAGGTAAACCGAGTAAATTTGTTATATCAGAAGCGCATATCAAATTGGTAGCCCTTCACATGAATCCACACCCAAGAAGTAGCCCTCAGTTAAAAAAAGGTTGCCGACCCCTGGATTGAAGAGTTTGCTTTTTCATGTTATATTTGGATAATTTCAGCAACTTTAACTCATCAAAAATTATGATTACTCACAAAATTTAAAAAAATTTCATTTTCTAATAGAATTGTGATAATTAATTCTTCTATGATCTAATTAAAGGCTACATTCGATTATATTAACATATTTACTTATACAATATACCCTCTTTTGCCATACATGACGTCATGCTCATGAGGTAGGTTGCGTGGCGGTGTATTTTTTTTACTTTCATTGGTTAAAATGGCTCTACCTTACTTTTAACTACCTTGGTTCATATAACTTTTTTTCTTCTTTCTCAAATGAAAACAAATCAGTGACAAGAAGATCATGGTAGAACTGTTTCGTTCTTCCTTTCTTGTTTGCATTTAATACTACATACTTCATAAAAAATAATAGCAAAATAATATAATCAGTTGGTGTACATGAAGAAAGAACGGCCAAAAGCAACAATTATTTACAACTCGTTCAACAGCATCATTTGAAACCCATTGAAGCAAAAAATAGATGGAGGTTGGTGTTTCCAATTGAATGAAGCCTTTTTTAGCACTATTTTCATTTTGTTTGGCCGGAAGGATAAGAAATTACACTGTTAGGGCTATATCATGTTTTTGTCCATGTTTGCTCATACATGGTGAGAGGCAGAAACCGTAGCCCTGTATAAAATGACTTGAAGGTTAATAAAGATTGCATTGGCATACCTATAGAATATAATATACCTTTAGTTTTTCTATTTATTTATTATTTTAAATAATAAATAACATAATACACAGATCAATAGAAAATTTCTAACACAAAGGATAATTTGAAACAAGTAATAAAGAACCTATTGGTAATAATGAGTAGAGATGTAAAAAGCTTAAGAGGTTTTGTAGAGTGAATTAAAATATTGCGCTCCTTTTTGATTTTCTGCCTCTCATCATGTTATGAGATCTCAATGATTTTACTCCTATTTTGGTTTCGACGTGGGTTATTAACCAGGACTACTAAAACGAAACTACAGGAAAATTGCCCGTAAGAAAATAGTTGAAAAAGCCTTGCAGGCCCTTCCAGCAAATTGTGATAATTTTGGGTTTAAATCTAATATTGATCGCTTAGGGGTTTCAAACCCATCGCTTGTAGCGGACATCCATAGAAACATAAGTGCTTCCATAAATTCAGTCAATACCAGCAGAAAGATTGGTACTATAATCGCAATAGATTCTAGTAAAGCCTTCGATTCAATGAGGTATAATTTTATTTTAAAGGCAGTGAAAATATATCTGCCACCTCCATTTTTTTAACCCCATCCGTTCCCTTTTATTCAATGGATCTTCAACAATCATGATCGACGGTGTACGAAGTTACCCTATCATCCTTGGCTAAAGCTGTAACTGTATTAACCTTTTAATACAGGGCTACGGTTCAATATTTGTATTAGAATATAAAAATACCATACTTACACTGATTTATATATGTTTTCTCTGAAAATAACATATGTTAAATGATATATCTAATTCTTAATATAAGATTATACCGTAACATTTACTGGAGAACCACAAACAGGGTTTTTTCTAATGCATTTGAATAAAATAATACAAACACTTAACAATATCTCACTACGCACACCATAATGTGGACCTGAAAGATTTTATTTTATTTAATACTTTTTTTTAATATCATTATTCATTATAAAAAAATATATAAGCTTTTTAATTGGCATCAATTCAATCAATTTGACCGAGCTTAAGAATAATAACGATATTTACGGTGTTTTATTTCAAATATTTCTTTATGCACTAAGATCGTATATCCGATTCCGACTTCGATCAAAGACTCGACCCTAAGTCACTTTCTGCGATCTTACCCTCTAACAAAGAAGTAGCCAGCTTGCTCACTCAAAATAATGTCATAATATAAGCAAAAAAGCTTGATTGCGGACCTGTTTTTATATTAACAGAGCAAATCAACAATTTATTTTTGCAATAAGTCTAATCAAGTTGGCTGGGTTGAAGAATAATATTGATACTAATTACATATAAGTTCTCAAATAATAAAAAAATCAAGAAAACACATCATAAGAACCTAGTAGTCATTGAATCATTAAAATAATTAAACTAGACGGTCTTCTTTTGCGAGGTGAAGTTCGTTTACAAATTTAAGGTATAATGCTTAATGATGTATTTTTACGCATTAGCATCTAATTATACACCTTATACTTTAGTTATTGTGTATGTATATTCCATGAACTGTGAAAAAAAGAAGTTCGTTTATAAATGATTTGTATGACATAGAATGATAGTGTCTTTTGTTTTCATTCTTATTACCTTAGATTATTCTCACATATACATATTTAAAAATGTCTAAAATATGTAATATATAATATGTTACTTTTGTAATTTATCATCCGAATTTGTTAATTCAATTTGATACTCATAAATAAAAAATCTAATGAGTATAGCATAAATATATATTGTATTTCTTAAGCTCCCCCAAAAATAGTTTTAATACATGTTATCCCCCAAACAAAGAGAATAATAATTTTCTGATGACGTGAGTTCAATTAAATTTTCCCATATTTATATCAATATATAAGGACAAAACGAAACTTTTTCTTTTAATATCGCTATAAAAAGATGGATGTATGTTTTTCAATATATTTTCTTAAAATTTGCAATCTTTTTCGGTTCAGATGGAACACCGCTTCAATCATATGACCACCGTGGTTGACCTTACGGTGGTCTATTCTGTCTACCCATTTTCTCAATTTATTTTGATTGTGTGAACTTCATTTGCTGTAATGGAGGCTCCAATATAATGTTTCAAAACGTCAATCATCTCTGGATGGTTGAATCGTAGCAGTAAATACTGGTAATTTTTTTACGAGCATGTAATATTTTTTTAAATGGAAACATACAAGACTGTGGTAATATTATTTTATCAGAGTATTTAATTTTATACATACTATAATATTAAACATTCTGATAATATAATATAATCTTAGAAATCTTCTTTCTTCTTCACTACGTATTAACAAAAAAAGAAGTACTCATTACTCTACGAGTGTATGAACAAAAAAGAAACCGTAAGATCTAAGAAATAAAAAATAAAATACATCGAATCAAAACTAAACACACACCAGGAAAGGTGAGCAGTCTCCTTTGTGTCATCAAGTACCTCAGCGGAAAGAAAGAGAAAAAAATATATATATATATATATATATATATATATATATATATATATATATATATAATATAATATAATAATAATAATAATATTAAACAATCAGTTGTGTTGACATTCTGCTCAATGCATCTCATCCAAAGCAAAGCCCTATAAGAGCTTAGAGGTAGAGATAGAAAGTCGAGGGATATTTTGGGCGTGTGAAAGGGAGAATGTCTTAAGGGTGCAATTGAGTTCAAGCTCCTTGTTATCACTATTCTCTTTCCTCAGAACATAAGCAAAAACAGAGATTCAAATATAAAATAAATACCTTCCGTTCTGGCCGACTTGGCCTGCTTCATAAATGAAATAAATATTCCTCAACAAGGAATACTAGAAACTAACTGGAAAGGAAGGGAAAATTGTAGCTTCCAACTTAAGGCCATGATACGAAGATTAACCCATTAAAGCCGAAGATTATTTTGTCGCATAAATCAATATTTTTTAGAGAAAATAAAGTGATTTTTATTGTTTGTTGATATATCCGAAATTTTTTTGGAGAAAAAATACTGAAAACCCGGTTTTTTTGACCGGCAGGATTTCCTGCCACTGGGCTATAAAATCATGTTTTTGTACTTTTCAAATGTAACTTTAAAAATAATTGTCAACATATATATGTACGAGATAACTGTAAATGATTTATTTATCCTAACATACATACACATATAAATATGTATTTCTATATTTTCTATTCTAAATTAATTTACTTATTTTGTATGGAAATGTTCAATACATTCGGAATGTAAAGGTACATCAAACATGGTAGTGACATATTTTAGAGGAAAACTGACGACATTTTGAATTCGATCTACTCCCTTTTGACCTACTATGTTGTCCTCCATTTTTTCGAACAGTCATTGCAGCAGGCCCGCTGGGATATAATAGGATCTGTTTTTCTTTAAAAAATTCCAAACTTTTTTAAAATACCAATTGCAATAGTTATCTGATTTCCTCAAAATGATATATCTTTCTTCTTTTTGATATATTCTCTTTGGACAAACGGTTTGGGTATTTACATTTCATGCAAAAATTGGCCATCACATCATTTGGAACGAATTCTCTCTAAATAATAGGATTCATTCTGGTCAAAAAGGTCAACACCGCCTACGAGTATATTGTAAATACTAATAGAATAGGCAATTTCGACATTTATGTGTTATCCTTTGACCTTATTCCACCTAGTAGCTTTTAGAAATGGATTTTAATTTTTTATTTGAGGCTACCGTAACAAAATTGTTATTTTTCCAATAAACAAGTGAAATATTAAAAAACAATTCCATGTAGCCTCGTTCTTTTTTCATCATGGTCATTCTTAGTATCAATGGAACCTGTCTTCTCTAAGAGTGCCTGTAGCACCGATTCCTAATTTCGTTCATTTTTAAGAAGGTGAATACAGGTATAAAGTTATTATATTGAGCGATCAGATTATTTATACAATTTTCTTATGTTTCCCAGTGCATTCGTCTGTTAGCATCGGGTTGTTCTATTGGAGGTACACTTCCTAACATATTGCAGTTTTCTGTATGAATATTTTTTGCAATTTTTTCAAATCGAAGATGGAGAATTTCCTCATGAGTTCGCTTTAAGATAATTAAAAAAGCGAGAATACATACTTTGTTCGATTATGTTAATGATTTTATAAGGAAATGATCCAAAACCCTAAGTTATGTCATAAAAGTTTATTTCATGTACTTATAGAAGAGTGGCAGGATATCCTGCCACTAAAGTTTGTTGCACCACAAGTAAAAGAAAATAATAAAAAGTGACCAAAAAATTAATGTCATGTTATTTTTATACAATTCATGAATCCGATTAGCTAAATTATTGGAAAATTTTGCTCTGAACTATACTAATACATGGCCATACTTATGAGACATAGCAATTCAAACCATTCTTACTATACTAGCTTGTGTTCAAAACTGTATTGACGAAACAATATTATATATATGGCAATGAACATTATTACTTAGTTAACCTAAAATGTATAAAGAACAAGTTAAAACTTAAACAAAGGAAAAATATTAGATGGAACTTATTTTACATCATTTTAAAGTGAATGGCAGGAAAACCTGCCACTGGGCTTTAATGGGTTAAGATAGCAATAAATTAAAAGTTTAATACATATTTTCTTAACTAATTGAGTCATTTTAACTTCAATAATTCATAATTTAACGATCAAACAAGTAGCTATTATATTTAACAAAAATTAATAACGATTGTGATACATATTTTAATACTTCTTATTTATCAACAATAGTTTCCACAATAGTAAATATAATATTATTTAGATACGATACTTAGTTTAACAGTTCCAAACAAGTAATTCAAGATTATAAGTTTTCATTGTAAAATAGACTGTAATTAAGAATTCTTTTTTCAAATTACATTTCATATCTGACGATCTTTGATTCTCTGAAACTACACTGCCTCATTAAACTTATAGTTTTGGAGGTGCCATGAGTTTCAAATCGGAGGATCTTGACGACGTTACAGCGGGGCTGAGGGCGGCTCCGGTTCGGCTTGAGGTTGAGCCAGACTATTTTCATCCACGGAAAGATAAGATTCCGCCACAGCGACCCCGATAGTATTTGCCTCTTCCGCCCCTATTACAATATGAATAATTTATATTACATATAGGTGATATTAAATTTAACGTCATAGCGTAACTCTATCCTGTTTTATCACTACCTTAACATTATTTAATTAAAAACAGATGATGCAATATGCATTTCATTACAAAAAAAACAAAGTCAATAACAGAATATAAGCTACGTATAGCTACGATAATATTAAAATTGGACAATACACTCAACATATTTAATGTTTAGTTAATACTTATTTACTTATTTACTGTCTTGATATTGTAATAAAGTAAAAATCTATATCATAAAATAAAATAGTTATGATTAATATATATATATATCTTTTAAATCATTCATATTTTAAATTGCTTTATAATAAAAATGGTACTTTTATTTTAGATGAATAATTAGAAACTCTTATAAAAAATAGTTAGAAACTCTTACTTTGACTTGGACATCCATCCACCAATAGACTCGATGCTCGAGCTAAAATACGGAAAATCCCCAGTCTTCTTAGCTATTTAGAAACGAAGCGTATTCCTTATCCTACAAATAACTCAACCGTTGGTCCAAAAAACTCTGGTAAATTGGGATAAGTTCCTCCTCGTAGCTCTTGTATCAAAGCTCCTTCATATGAACAATGTCCATTATTTCACCCTTGGAGCAAGGCAGCTTAATAGCCATTTCACGGTAGCAGTCCACGGGAAGGGCAGCATAGCAGTTTTGGATGGGCTTCTCTGGTTGGACCTCATAGGCCAAATTCTGTCTGTTGAAGGAGGAGAGAAACCATTTTAGAGACTTCATTTTTAGATGATGTAGAATGTGCGTTCGGACGCGGGCCGTCGCAGTGACCGTTAGTGCAATAAAAGGGACTTGGGGGAAATCCCTTTGGAGCTTATCAAGAAACTAGTAGTCCGGGTGAAGGTCGTGTCCCCACTGAGACACACAGTTGGCCCCATCAATAACGAATCGCTTGAGGGGATTCCGCGAATAAAGGCTTCAAAAGACTGTATTGAGCTTCTGAGAGGCAGATACCTTCTCGGGAGTCATGTAGAGAAGTGTGATTTTGGGTGTGAGGAGACATAACTTTTGGTATGTTTTCCGCTGCCGGCCATAGTCGTCCCCGATAAGATGATCTGCAGGGATTCCCAGACCGTCGAGGTTTGTGAATTTATCATATATGAGGGATGCCAGGAGGGATAGGACTACAGTGACTCCGCCTTGGACCGCGGTTGGTAACTGATAGCAGCGACTCTTTCCGCCTCCGTGGGCATAAAAGCAGATGTGGCATTGTTCAAGAGGGCCGCATTAATGGCTGACAGATGATTGAGGCGAAAGCTGTGGATATCAATGACTTTTGAGCTTCACTAAGAGATCGTCCGAGAAAGAGTAGTCCCTCTTTGGCATATTATTATATCCCTGTTTAAAACGGAAGCAGAGCACTTTGCAACACAGAATATAAAGAACTTAAAATAACATTACACAACCACGTTTTTTGAAATAAATATTACGACTGATAATGATGGCCTTTAGGTGTGCATAAAGGGCGTGCCCGTAATGACGTCATCCTTCCAGTTAGCTTCTAGTATTCCTTGATTCCTGCATTGAACTCTTTTGCATGAGGGTATTATTGTCGGGCGGCGGTTTCGCCCTGGGATTGTACCTAGGAAGGATTTTCTACCATGGAAGGTTAATTTCATTTTTACTCTATCTTAGCCATAAAAGTTCGAGTCGGGTTAACTTTTTTAAACTCGTAACAGGACTCCCCCCCCCCCCCCCTTGGAATAGCACCCCCTGGGCTTTTACCGCCCGTTATTATATTTTTATCCCTTAAGGTACACTTAACTTAACTATATTTTCTATTATGAACAAAAGTGACGTCACTGGTAAGCACGTATTCACGGTTCATTAGAATTGAAATATGTATAAATTAAACGTGTATAACTGTTGGCAAATTTCGTATATATTAACCTTATATCTGGGCCAACTAAGTAAGACCAGACAAGCATACAGTTTTGTACCTATCACATCAATCAAAATCTCTTATTTATTGCATAAAAGGTTCTAAGCTATTTTCTAAGATTTCACTAAGGAACCGCCCTGTCAAGAGACTATACTTGGCGACCATCAGTTGGATCATCAGCTGCCTAACAGGAAGAAAATGTGCAGTTTTCAGGACCTTGGATAGATTTGGAGGTTCTCGAAGAACGCATTTAATTCATACAAATTCCAATTCTTTAACTGTGACTGCGTGCTAACCAGTGACGTCACTTTTGTTAATAACTAGAATCGAGAGCTCATATATTATTTCCAAGGACCTTGCAGTTACAAACTCATAAAAACAAAGTTTACTTTAGAAAAAGACTTCAATGGATAGATTTGCAAAGTAATATTGTAAGGAAACGAAAAGAATGAAATTTCTGTAATAGTATGTAACAATTATATTTTTATACGACCGATATTTGGAACACAAGTTTCAAACCAAAAATGCAATTTTGTCATGAATAAAACATAGTTCAGTAATGGGACTTAAAAGGATAAAAAATATTATTAATCGGGGGTAAATGACTCGGGAGTAAAAGCCCAGGGGGGCGATTTTTTTTTTGGGGGGGGGGGAGGTTGTCTGGGGGTTGGTAGTCTACTCATTTTCACTCTCTATGGCATAACATGTATTGTACAGAAAATATAGCTTAAGGCGGGTAGTCAAACTATTAGAATTTGTGTTATTAAAGAGTAAAATTTTAAAATTTCTCCCCGTTTATTATTTTAGTAATGCACTATATAACAAAGACCTTATGTTGGCGTTATTTTTCATAAAAATAATTATTTTAACGTATACATTTTAATGATTTTGGCTCGGTAGTTACTTTTTTTAATTTTCACAATTTACTGGAAAACCCATATATGCACCAGCAAAACTCAACGTTGCGAGTTTTATTGTCATTGACAATTTTAAGGCTTAAGGCTTTGCAAGACTTCGAAGCAGCTGGTATGTTAAGGTTCATCTAAGGGGTCCTTCTAGTTCTTCAATTAATTCAGCCAAGAGTTGCACTGATATCATAGTCCCATAATCACTATAACAAATCCAAAGACGGTGGGTGTACTATTACTAATAGAGAAAGGTCTGAAGTTTTTGCAACATATGATAGTTATTGAAGTGATCAAATATTGACAAAAGTAGTATCTCATATGTAGGTGTGAAGAATATTCTTATTTTATTTGTTTTTAATCAATTGGTGTTGTTGAATCTCTTATTTCAAAGATACAAATGTCAGTTTTTCATTTAATCTCTCAGTTACCAAAACCTACTTGGTATCATTTAATTGCTTAGTTACCTATTTAAACTTGATAATTATAAACTTTATTTTCAATATCGCAAAAGTAACCATAATAATATTGTTTTTTAAACTATTAATTATCGCAACATAATGGATCAATCATTTCAACCTTTTTGATTTATTAGACCTGACTCTCGAACTGTATCTTAAACAATGAAGTAAAGGATAGCTTAACCTTCCTTGGTAGAAAATCTCCTTCCTATGTACAATCCCAGGCGAAACGCGGGCCGCCCGACAAGAATAACCTCATGCAAAATAGTTCAATGCAGGAAACGCTAACTGCAAATACGGAAAATGCAAATTCGTTGCCCGTCGAGTTCGCCTAGAACCGCAGGCTGGAAAGGAGTATTGGCTGTGTTGCCTTTAATAGCTGACCTCATAATATTCAAAAATGTAAACAAATTGAGTTAAGAACTATTTCAGTCTAAGTTTGACTCTCCCATATTCAGATCATCGGGGGTTATCTTCTTGATTAAAAATGCCAAGCTGCTCCGCATATAAGTGCTCTTCGAGACCAGATAATACATTGAAGGGATTACGTTTCCATAAGTTCCCCAAGGACGAGGTTCTCAAAAGGTAATTGAATGTTTTAATTAAAACATAGTTGTTCTCTTTTTAAATAAGGAAATGGATCCAAAACATAGGAAGAGCTGCATTTGATCCATCTGTTAATGCAATGCTATGTTCAAGACATTTTGAGGCTCACTGCTCACAAGGAAAGGAACTATGAGACATCGTCTGAAGATTTTTGCCTCCCTGCCTACGATTTTTGATCAGTAATTATAAACATAGAATGAATGTATTATTATATTCTTTCTGACCTTAGGTCTAATGAATGGGCAAAGAACATAGAAAACGGAAAAGGGAAAGGCATATGAAGCGAAAGAGGAGTGAAGAAGAAATGCAAATCCTTCGACAAAATATTAGTCTCGATCTTGTTACTTTGTTGGTAATAAATCTACTTGCAAAAGGAAATCCATCGAGAATGGAAAAACGATTAAGTACATTGCTAACAAGCTTCGAATCGTCCAACAAACAAAACTCTCTATATAAAATGAGATCAGTCTTTGAAGGTACAAAAAGTAGTATTTAATCAAATCAGCTCCTTAATCCATTTTAATTTTTTTAAGGATATAATTGTTTATTTGAGTAAAAATAATCATTTCAGACAAGCTATAGAAACTTCTTGTTCATTAGGAAGTAAAAGATGGATCCATAAATTGTTTGATTGTTGATGATGTGGTAATACTTTCTGCAGAAGATCACGGGTTGTTGACTCTGAGGCCATATCTAGAGAAAAGCAATTGGATTGCTCTTCAATTTAAGGACCACGACTACTGCGAGATACCACCTCCTCTTCCTCCTACCCTATCGTCTTTTAAGGAAGCTGATATTAGTTACATTGTTGGATTTGTTTTAACAGTTTTAACCGATCCATTTAAGCAAAATCATTTCAATTGGCTTTAATAAAAAAGAAAGATGTGGGAAGCCTAATTTATCCATCACAAGATGCAATAACTGTGTCAAGAAGCAGTAAGAGTCTTTTGTCACTTTTATATCATTGACAAAGCTGCTTTATTAAAGAAAGATAAAATTCACTTGCATATTGCTGCCCAAGTTTTGCAAAACATTTGTGAAAAGCAATGGTAGGTTTTTAATGACCTCAATGAACATATGCTAGATGTTAGCCCAACAAACAATCACGTTTATAAATTAATAAAAGATTTGGCAGCAACTTACTCCCGATAAGACTTTATCATGAAGGAAGAGTGACGAATATAAATTATCCTCCAACTACATAAGAAAAAGTCATGATAAAACAGTATATTCAAAGGACAGTAAAAGTATTCATTAATATTATTAAAAACCTTTCACATTGTATTCTCATTTTATTATGTTATGCAAATATATGTATGGAATAATTATATATCTTTTAAATTGTACCATGATTTCACTAAATATATTAATAATATTTTCTATTTTACAAAAAATTATTATAGGACTAATAGTAAAAAAAATATAGCGAATCCTTTAAAATCGTACTAAATCAAAATCTCAGTTTTCATTCTTCATTATGGTTACTAAGTTTTTCTTCTCTTCTATGTTCATGTGTTTCCTTCGCTACTAGTTATTTTATATTTTCTTTGATCTCATCCATAGAGATACAATGATATCTCTTTATCTCTATGATCTGATCCAGGATGGGCCATCTTCATCATAGTATCATTCAATACTGAGTTCCTCATTATAATGATTTAAAGCATGTATTTATTTACTACTTTATCTATTAGCGTTTTTTCATCAAATTATTTTTATTTTGCATTTACAGAAATCAAGTCGAATTATCAAGTCTAATCACGTTGGACCTCCTCCTCCTCCATCTTTAAACAGAGATCCCATACCTATGACTGGATTCCTCCCCGGTGACCCGCCTCTTCCTCACTAGATCCTCCACTCCAGCTTCAGCGTCCCGCGTTCCTTCACCGAATAAGTTCTCTCTGATGACTTCCCCTTTCAAACCACCCAGCATGGATTCCATTTCCCTCCTAAAAGAATAGGAAAACCATCTGGCAGCCGTATTGAAGAACTGAGCAACCTGCCTCCCGGGCTCGCTGGAGGAAGATACGCGGATCAAGCCAGGGATTGAGCTCCTTGCACTGCGACACCTCATCTTTTAGGTGAAGCTCCTAGCGGAGTTTATGGCCTACAACAGGTGGGAATTATGCCTGGAGACGGTAGATAACTTAAAGGCCTACAAGCTGACGAAGGGATAAGACTTGTGGGAGGCCCTCGCCGCGGAGAAGCATCAAGAGCAGCTGCGGATGAGGACGAGAGAAGAGAGACGTTAGTGGCATCAGGAGTATTTGAACGCCGTTCTGATCCACGAATGATACTTTGTGAGCTTCCACAAAGTGAGCAGAATTGCTATACAAATGTGAACAAGGCCGTATTTGTCTTGTATGCGAATCCGAGCGTGAGTCGGGAATGAGAGGTCGAACGGCTTCAGAAGGTCTTTGCGCCCTCATGGTGGAAGACAAAAACGCCTACAGGAAAAAAGACGACAAGCGTCTGGCCTTCATCCTCAGGCAAACATCTGAGAATACATCAATCAGCGCTCGGGCATGGTCGAACGGCACAAGAAGGATCTGAGGTCAAGCAGCAGACGAAGAAGAAACAGGATTAATTATTCTTAGCCAATATGTTAGAGTCCGGTGCGATTCCTTCAACTCAGTGGCGGTCTAGAAGTATATAATGCATGTAACTATTTCCATGGAAGCTGCAGTTATTTCAGATCTATAAGGGTATACGGGTGAATTGTGGAGCTGGACGGAATTATGTCATTAATTGTTTAATGTACCTCTGATTATTAAAAGTTTTTTCAGGGCCTCTTTATGTGCCCCATCTAGCTCCAAAAATTAAATTGCAAGGAACTATATAATGTCATATGCACTTTTTAATATTTAGTGATAGTATATAATAAGCAAACTTGTCTTTCTTTATTTCTTTTTCAGGAATCTTTTTATCTATTGACCTCGCTCGACTGATCACCAGCAGCGGAACTGGCAAGCAAAACAACCGTTGCTGAGACTGCTCACCATAGATCTAGGCCAAATAGTCATTAACCTAACCGCTTTGAATCGTCTAACTCACCTCCATCGGCCATATCATCTTAAAAACACAAGTTATCGTCCGATCACTGAGGTTAAGCAACATTGAGCTCGGTTAGTACTTGGAGGGTGACCGCCTGGGAACACAAATTGCTGTTGTCTTTTTCCATGCTCGAAATCCAAGAGGAAGAAGCCCTCCTTCTCGCCCTCCTCATGCTGCAGTTATGAAGCAGTTGTGCCCGAGCTAATATTGATAAATCCCCACCCAAGACGTTTGTTCAACCAGCCA
>CP045910.1:175245-204358 GCA_013387185.1 Caligus rogercresseyi
GGCTAGTATAAAGAACTTAAAATAACATTACACAACCACGTTTTTGAAATAAATATTACGAATGATAAGATGGCCTTAGGTGTGCATAAAGGGCGTGCCCGTAATGACGTCATCCTTCCAGTTAGCTTCTAGTATTCTTGATTCCTGCATTGAACTCTTTGCATGAGGGTATTATTGTCGGGCGGCGGTTTCGCCTGGGATTGTACCTAGGAAGGATTTTCTACCATGGAAGGTTAATTTTCATTTACTCTATCTTAGCCATAAAAGTTCGAGTCGGGTTAACTTTTTTTAAACTCGTAACAGGACTCCCCCCCCCCCCCCTTGGAATAGCACCCCTGGGCTTTTACCGCCCGTTAATATTTTTTATCCCTTAAGGTACACTTAACTTAACTATATTTCTATTTATGAACAAAAGTGACGTCACTGGAAGCACGTATTCACGGTTCATTAGAATTGAAATATGTATAAATTAAACGTGTATAACTTTGCAAATTTCGTATATTAGACCTTATATCTGGGCCAACTAAGTAAGACCAGACAAGCATACAGTTTGTATCCTATCAACTCAAAATCTCTTATTTATTGCATAAAGGTTCTAAGCTATTTTCTAAGATTTCACTAAGGAACCGCCCTGTCAAGAGAAACTATACTTGGCGACCATCAGTTGGATCATCAGCTGCCTAACAGGAAGAAAATGTGCAGTTTTCAGGACCTTGGATAGATTTGGAGGTTCTCGAAGACGCATTTAATTCATACAAATTCCAATTCTAATTAACTGTGACTGCGTGCTAACCAGTGACGTCACTTTTGTTAATAACTAGAATCGAGAGCTCATATATTATTTCCAAGGACCTTGCAGTTACAAACGATCATAAAAACAAAGTTTACTTTAGAAAAAGACTTCAATGGATAGATTTGCAAAGTAATATTGTAAGGAAACGAAAAGAATGAAATTTCTGTAATAGTATGTAACAATTATATTTTTTTATACGACCGATATTTGGAACAGAGGTTTCAAAAAAAATGCAATTTTGTCATGAATAAAACATAGTTCAGTAATGGGACTTAAAAGGATAAAAAAATATTAGTAATCGGGGGTAAATGACTCGGGGAGTAAAAGCCCAGGGGGGCGATTTTTTTTTGGGGGGGGGGAGGTTGTCTGGGGGTTGGTAGTCCTACTCATTTCAACTTCTCTATGGCAGAACATGTATTTTAAGAAAATATAGCTTAAGTAGTCAAACTATTTAGAATTTTTAATTAAATAAAATTTTAAATATTCTCCCAGTTATTATTTAGTAATGCACTATATAAACAAAGAAACCTTTATGTTGGAGTTTATTTTCATAAAAATAATATTTTAACGTATACATTTTAATGATTTTGGCTTCGGTAGTTACTTTTTTCCAATTTAATGGAAACCCATATATGCACCAGCAAAACTCAACGTTGCGAGTTTTATTGTCATTGACATTTTTAAGGCTTAAGGCTTTGCAAGACTTCGAAGCAGCTGGTATGTTAAGGTTCATCTAAGGGGTCCTTCTAGTTCTTCAATTATTAGCCAAGAGTTGCACTGATATCATAGTCCCATAATCACTATAACAAATCCAAAGACGGTGGGTATACTATTACTAATAGAGAAAAGGTCTGAAGTTTTTGCAACATATGAATAGTTAATTGAAGTGATCAAATATTGAAAAAGGTATTATCTCATATGTAGGTGTGAAGAATATTCTTATTTTATTTGTTTTTAATCAATTGTTTGTTGAATCTCTTATTTCAAAGATCAAATGTCAGTTTTTCATTTAATCTCTCAGTTACCAAAACCTACTTGGTATCATTTAATTGCTTAGTTACCTATTTAAACTTGATAATTATAAACTTTATTTTCATATTAGCAAAAGTAACCATAATATATTGTTTTTTAAACTCTTTAATTATCGCAACATAATGGATCAATCATTCAACCTTTTTGATTTATTAGACCTGACTCGAACTGTATCATTAAACAATGAAGTAAAGGATAATTAACCTTCCTTGGTAGAAAATCCTTCCTAGGTACAATCCCAGGCGAAACCGCCGCCCGACAAGAATAACCTCATGCAAAAGAGTTCAATGCAGGAACGCTAACTGCAAATACGGAAAATGCAAAGGCGTGCCCGTCGAGTTCGCCTAGAACCGCAGGCTGGAAAGGAGTATTGGCTGTGTTGCCTTTAATAGCTGACCTCATAATATTCACAAAAATGTAAACAAATTGAGTTAAGAACTATTTTCAGTCTAAGTGTGACTCTCCCATATTCAGATCAGCGTTATATTTATTGATTAAAAATGCCAAGCTGCTCCGCATATAAGTGCTCTTCGAGACCAGATAATACATTGAAGGGATTACGTTTCCATAAGTTCCCCAAGGACGAGGTTCTCAAAAGGTAATTGAATGTTTTAATTAAAACATAGTTGTTACTTTTTTAAATAAGGAAATGGATCCAAAACATAGGAAGAGCTGCATTTGATCCATCTGTTAATGCAATGCTATGTTCAAGACATTTTGAGGCTCACTGCTACACAAGGAAAGGAACTATGAGACATCGTCTGAAGATTTTTGCCTCCCTGCCTACGATTTTTGATCAGTAATTATAAACATAGAATGAATGTATTATTATATTCTTTCTGACCTTAGGTCTAATGAATGGGCAAAGAAAATGAGAAAACGGAAAAGGGAAAGGCATATGAAGCGAAAGAGGAGTGAAGAAGAAATGCAAATCCTTCGACAAAATATTAGTCTCGATCTTGTTACTTTGTTGGTAATGAAAGTACTTGCAAAAGGAAATCCATCGAGAATGGAAAAACGATTAAGTACATGGCTAACAAGCTTCGAATCGGTCCAACTCAAAACTCTCTATATAAAAAGGAGATCAGGTCTTTGAAGGTACAAAAAGTAGTAGTATTTAATCAAATCAGCTCCTTAATCCATTTTAATTTTTTTAAGGATATAATTGTTTATTTGAGTAAAAATAATCATTTCAGACAAGCTATAGAAAACTTCTTGTTCATTAGGAAGTAAAAGATGGATACAGAAATTGTTTGATTGTTGATGATGTGGTAATACTTTCTGCAGAAGATCACAGGGTTGTTGACTCTGAGGCCATATCTAGAGAAAAGCAATTGGATTGCTCTTCAATTTTGGAGGACCACGACTACTGCGAGATACCACCTCCTCTTCCTCCTACCCTATCGTCTTTTAAGGAAGCTGATATTAGTTACATTGTTGGATTTGTTTTAACAGTTTTAACCGATCCATTTAAGCAAAATCATTTCAATTTGGCTTTAATTAAAAAGAAAGATGTGGGAAGCCTAATTTATCCATCACAAGATGCAATAACTGTGTCAAGAAGCAGTAAGAGTCTTTTGTCACTTTTTAATCATTGACAAAGCTGCTTTATTAAAGAAAGATAAAATTCACTTGCATATTGCTGCCCAAGTTTTGCAAAACATTTGTGAAAAGCAACGGTAGGTTTTTAATGACCTCAATGAACATATGCTAGATGTTAGCCCAACAAACAATCACGTTTATAAATTAATAAAAGATTTGGCAGCAACTTACTCCCGAATAAGACTTTATCATCAAGGAAGAGTGACGAATATAAAATTATCCTCCAACTACATAAGAAAAAGTCATGATAAAACAGTATTATTCAAAGGACAGTAAAAGTATTCATTAATATTATTAAAAACCTTTCACATTGTTATTCTCATGTTTATTTATGTTATGCAAATATATGTATACAATAATTATATATCTTTTAAATTGTACCATGATTTCACTAAATATATTAATAATATTTTCTATTTTACAAAAATTATTATAGGACTAATAGTAAAAAAAATATAGCGAATCCTTTAAAATCGTACTAAATCAAAATCTCAGTTTTCATTCTTCATTATGGTTACTAAGTTTTTCTTCTCTTCTATTGTTCATGTGTTTCCTTCGCTACTAGTTCTTTTATATTTTCTTTGATCTCATCCATAGAGATACAATGATATCTCTTTATCTCTATGATCTGATCCAGGATGGGCCATCTTCATCATAGTATCATTTCAATAATGAATTCCTCATTATCATGATTTAAAGCATGTATTTATTTACTACTTTATCTATTAGCGTTTTTTAATCAAAATTATTTTTTATTTTGCATTTACAGAAATCAAGTCGAATTATCAAGTCTAATCACGTTGGACCTCCTCCTCCTCCATCTTTAAACAGAGATCCCATACCTATGACTGGATTCCTCCCCGGTGACCCGCCTCTTCCTCACTAGATCCTCCACTCCAGCTTCAGCGTCCCGCGTTCCTTCACCGAATAAGTTCTCTCTGATGACTTCCCTTTCAAACCACCCAGCATGGATTCCATTTCCCTCCTAAAAGAATAGGAAAACCATCTGGCAGCCGTATTGAAGAACTGAGCAACCTGCCTCCCGGGCTCGCTGGAGGAAGACACGCGGATCAAGCCAGGGATCGAGCTCCTTGCACTGCGACACCTCATCTTTTAGGTGAAGCTCCTAGCGGAGTTTATGGCCTACAACAGGTGGGAATTCTGCCTGGAGACGGTAGATAACTTAAAGGCCTACAAGCTGACGAAGGGATAAGACTTGTGGGAGGCCCTCGCCGCAGAGAAGCATCAAGAGCAGCTGCGGATTGAGGACGAGAGAAAGAGACGTTAGTGGCATCAGGAGTATTTGAACGCCGTTTGATCCACGAATGATACTTTGTGAGCTTCCACAAAGTGAGCAGAATTTGCTATACAAATGTGAACAAGGCCGTATTTGTCTTGTATGCGAATGCCGAGCGTGAGTCGGTGAAGGAGGTCGAACGGCTTCAGAAGGTCTTTGCGCCCTCATGGTGGAAGACAAAAACGCCTACAGGAAAAAAGACGACAAGCGTCTGGCCTTCATCCTCAGGCAAACATCTGAGAATACATCAATCAGCGCTCGGGCATGGTCGAACGGCACAAGAAGGATCTGAGGTCAAGCAGCAGACGAAGAAGAAACAGGATTAATTATTCTTAGCTATTATATTAGAGTCCGGTGCGATTCCTTCAACTCAGTGGCGGTCTAGAAGTATATAATGCATGTAACTATTTCCATGGAAGCTGCAGTTATTTTCAGATCTATAAGGGTATACGGGTGAATTGTGGAGGCTGGACGGAATTATGTCATTAATTGTTTAATGTACCTCTGATTATTAAAAGTTTTTTCAGGGCCTCTTTATGTGCCCTCATAGCTCCAAAAATTAAATTGCAAGGAACTAATAAATCATATGCACTTTTTAATATTTAGTGATAGTATATAATAAGCAAACTTTCTTCTTTATTTCTTTTTCAGGAATCTTTTTATCTATTGACCTCCTCTACTGATCACCCAGCAGCGGAACTGGCAAGCAAAACAACCGTTGCTGAGACTGCTCACCATAGATCTAGGCCAAATAGTCCTTAACCTAACCGCTTTGAATCGTCTAACTCACCTCCATCGGCCATATCATCTTAAAAACACAAGTTATCGTCCGATCACTGAGGTTAAGCAACATTGAGCTCGGTTAGTACTTGGATGGGTGACCGCCTGGGAACACCAAGTGCTGTTGTCTTTTTCCATGCTCGAAATCCAAGAGGAAGAAGCCCCTCCTTCTCGCCCTCCTCATGCTGCAGTTATGAAGCAGTTGTGCCCGAGCTAATATTGATAAATCCCCACCCAAGACGTTTGTTCAACCAGCCAATAGAGACATCTCCTGTGACTGTTCTATCAGTAGCTCAATCCCTTGGCCTGCTGGTCCCCTGCCATCATCGCCACCACGCAAGGAACAATTTAGGGAGGGAGCCTATCCAGGACCCAAATCACGAGAGCCTTCGTAGAATAGACGTTGATTTTTATTCAGATTCTCCCTTACCCAACTTCCCTAGTGTTTGCCCTACAGTGTTCTCTCTTTCAGAGCTCCTGGATTTGTGTTAGTGCAGTGTAAAGTGTTTTATTTTGCAGAAACCAAGAATGCCTGGACCCCATCCACTCGCCTCCCTCAAGCGTGACATCGATACAAAGTGTCCGTTCTGTGGGAAGAATATCCTTTCGCCAAATTCTCCCACTCAAAATCTCCCTCAAGCCCACCCTAACGAATGGGCTTCCCACAAAATTTCATTTCCACAAAAGTCAAGGGTGTGCTCGTTTTATATTGTGGATGATTACAAGGAGGTCAAAGCCCTTGAACTAGTACTCAAAGCCCATCGCCCTGCAGAATATCACACCCAGGCTAATGTATGGTTAGCCAAACTGACCCGGCACTCTGCTGACGCCATTAAGGCTATGCGTCAGGGCGAGCCATACAAAAAGCTGAAGGTTTCAGCTGCAGAGCTTACCCCAGAGCTCCTGGCAAGAATAATCGACCTTAAAAGTCTTGACAATTGGACTAACGAGGAGACCACAGCTCTTGCTAGAGCTGAACTCGACCTCCCCTTTCCCATTCGAGCTGACGAGAGCCGTACTCTCGAAATCCTTACGGAGAAGTTCTCTTATAGGCCCTCTATGTCTATAAAGAACCGCCGTAAAACGGAATTTTACGAAACGAAACTAGCAGACCTTAAAAAAGCACAGACGCTTGCATCCGCCATCAGTATCGCTCGCGAGAGCCTCATTGTTGTCAGAGATTTGTTGAATGACGACGAGCGCACTTCATCTTTGTCACCGATGCTTGACTCGATGATAGCAACGCTGGAACATTTGCAAGAATGCGCTCCGCAAGCTTTCAATATGCCTGCAAAGTCAGACACCTACGCCGAGACACCTGCCCCTTCTCCGTCCGCTCCAGTCCCGCGGCAACTGGACATTGATGCTGGCATGTGTCAATCAGACTTGACAACCTCACAGGACTGCCGGGCACCTCAACAGAGGAAGCCATGCCCAAAGTCTATGAAAAAACCCTCACCAACCCCACCGCCGGTTAGGTAGGCAGACATTGTCGATTTCTCCCATTGATGAGCTTCTGCCCCCTGCCGACCTCTCCTCTACTGTCACCACGTCTATCACAAGACGAATTCCTGTTTTTGTCCTCCGCCCTGCCACATTTAGGTTGGCCCCATGGGAGGGCATCCCCGTCCCCAACTCCTATAGCCGTTTTATAGAGCCCCATTCCCGGACTATCTACATGCTCACAATCATCTCAACTGGTCCCTCTGACTACCTCTATGGATGACCTTATACCCACTTCACAAACGGCCACCGCCAGCCATTACTGGCAATATAAATGAATAAATATCCTCTCGGTGGATGAAGAATTTATTTCCGACGAGATATTTTAATATACAAAAAATAAATGATAAATACCGCACACGAATAACATAGATAATTTCTTACATGAAATGAAGCCCTTTGGTCCTGAACGAGTCCTGTAGGTTTTTTTTTTTTTCACAAGTTATTTTTAGTAATAATTATAATACATAGATTTAGATAATATATACAATAATACAGTTAAAGATTATTCGAGCCAGTACTTCTTCAATAACAAGATCCCAGGGCTCTACCACTAGACTTCTTCACAAGTCCACAAAGCCCTCCCGTCGGGCAGTGCTGATCCATTGGGATGGACCGGTGAGCGATTCAAGTCCACTGACATTGAGTCCCTATGTAATTCACTAAATAAAGCCCTCCTTGAGGGACTTCCCCCACGATGATGGGGAGTCTTTCGATACGGTATCCCACAAAACAATAGGAGTAGTAGCCCTTAGGAGATTAAGCGTCCCGGATCATCTCACAAAGCTGATTTAAACTACGTTGAAGCGATTACCTCAAGGTGATTCTCTTATTCAGAATTCCTGTTTAACACTGTACAAAAACCTCTAGTTATAATATTGATAATTATTTTAGATTATTGAAGCATTTTTATTTTTTCAGTTCTAAGAAATTCCAAAGTAGTTGCGTTAAAAACAAAACCTAAATAGATATTCATTATTTCGGCAAATTTAATGGCTTTTGTAGTATTACTTTTCGAAATAAAATGATGGTGTTTATTATGAAAAAAATTAGGTAAAAAGTCATATATATGGCATTTCCATTAAAAATACAATATACTTTTCCATATTGCCCGTAACACACACACATATATATATATATATATATATATATATATATATATACACAAGTCAACCCACAAATTAATTTTTGATATTATGGTTTTATCTTTAGAAAGTAATTTTGAATTATTATGTTCATTTATGTTTTGTTTTTAACTTAACTGTCTTAAGATTGTATTTTTTTATCTCCTACTTTCTAGTGTATTCTTATATTTTTACACTGTATGGATTTAAACTAATGAATGAACATCTTAACCATTTAGAAAAAACACCTTCTTCAAGTGTTTTAGTCTGCTAGATCGTTAGGATACACGGTACAACAATAGGAATTGCCTCGGATTCTTGAGAGATTCATTGATCAGAAGAACAGGAACACCCCCTCGCTGTGATACATTTATAGTTTTTTTTTGGAAGAATGAGTTGAAAGAGATACAAATATATATTCGCATATAAAACATGCTTGAGGATAATAGTGGTTCCCCTATTTATATTAAGACTACAACATCAAAGAGATTTATTATCCAGAAGTAATTAAAGAGCAAAACATAAGTATTAAATAGTGTCAAATTCTCTAAAAGGTGCGTCTTTTTGTAATTAAATAAATGGATTTAATATATACATTTTTGCTAAACGTAAAAAATAAGGAAAACAGATCCTCAAATGGGTCTAGTTGATTTTCCACCCATAAAACTTTTTATAATGCGGATTGACGTATTGGTACCATCAAACATTTATGTAATGAATTCCCACAAAATTGACATACATAAAAAGCAATTAATATGAACGAAAGTAATATATTGAAATAATTAACAAGTACGATTGAAGAAATCAAATATTTTAGACAGGTAAGTTCCTTTTTTTTGGTGGCGTGTTAATATTTTTATGATGCCCCATATATTTGTTTCCTTAATTGAGCAACGGATGACTGATACTCAAATGATATATTCTCTATTCTATCTACATTCACTATAAACATCATAAATATCCAGTCTAATCGTTTTTTTTGTGCCAATTAGAACTATATCTAAAAACATAACATATAATTACATAAATAACAAATTGGTTTATACATTTACGAATGGTTTACGTATGTAATACAGTTTTCAATAATACCTCTAAAATCATTTGTGTGTGGGGGGGGGGGGGGACTTAAGCAAATCGAAATTTGTGGATGTAAAACTGTACTTTTGATGTTATAAAATTAATATATATATTCTCTATTCTATCTATAACCACTATAAACAACTCAAATATCCAAAATATATGGCACATAATAATACGACAGAAGAAGTTTTAAAACTGTTGCTGTACTTTTATGAGCTCTTAATTCTGTAAATATGAACTGTTATGTTCATTTATATTTTGTTTAGGTTACTTTATTGAGATATTGTGAAAATTAATAATTACACAATGTAGATAAAATGTTTATATATATTAACTAAAATGATATTTTGAAATGTTTTTATATGACAGAAATTGTGCCTATATTTTAGTATTACTTGAGTGTATGTATCTAAGAAAAATGTCATGTTTATTATATAGTTTGCATTAATGGTATTTTTCAATTTGTTCACTTGAAAGTTTACTTCAATTAGGGAAAAAGTTTTATGTCCTTTTTTAAGTTGATAAGACTTCTTAAAAGGCCTGTCATGATGTTTCTTATTGTCCATTAAGACGTAAATAAGTTTCGAGTAGTTATTTATTGTCCACTCGTGAGCTATTATTAATTTTGTTGAAAAAAAGTATTTTTAGAGCACAATTTATCCATATTTAGGATAACCAAGAACTCTGCACCATGAAAAGCCTGTCGAATCATATTTAAAGATTGATTTGTTTCTATCCTTCCTTAGAACTTCACTTTGAATTGTAGGACTAAGAACCAAGTGCAATACTTAATCATTCTTCTTCCTGTATCCATTCAAGGGAGTGGTTCATTTAATCATGTGAGTTCGTGGATGGATCGAAGGTAGCTCAGAGAGGTCGGAGTCCAGTTGGATCTTCTGTAGCCGTCCTCGGAGCGAGATTCACTTTATAAATGAATTAACATCAGAGAAGTTTCTCTTTCACATTGGTCCGACAATTCTTTAAGATGCTTTTGATCTGTCACATAACATAAATGAATAATCCAGACGTTGACCTTGACCTATATTTTTTAGAAGACGTGAGAATAACATTATTATTTCAAGGTCAATGTTATTAAAACTGACCTTGACATCGGATACATTAATTTTTATATAGGACTAGAGGAGTAAATAAACAATAGAAACATGCCAGTGACGTCATACCCAACTATACCATTTTTATACAATGACACCACTGGATGTTTTATTACGTTTCTTTCTTTCTCACCTTCTTTATCGTGAGGGGGATAGACAATGAAGGAAAGACAAATATAAAGAGAAACAGAAAGAGAGAATCATTTTAACTTTCATTTTTCATCAAAAGTAAACAATAGTTTAAAAAGTGAGAGCCCCTCAACAGGATCCCTCTATTTGACGGAAGTGTTCTCTCCGATCATGAACACGACATCTTTCTTCAGTTTGACACCCAACAACACAATTTTTTCACCAGCCACGAATCATAAAGATACCAATTTGATGGGAGACGTGCTGCCCATCGATCCACCGTCATACTCTATCCCGGGGGATCCACATGTCCTCCATCCACTCCTCTTGAAACAGAGCACCATTTCAACTGTGCATGCTATGATGATACCAAGCATGAACCTGAGGGGAGACTCCCATCCCCTCACACTCAGGAAGGTGGGCCAACCACCACCACCACGCCCTTGCCTACATTGGCTTCACTCTCCACGTCACTCTGAATCCATAGCAGGGAACTAAGCAAAGGCTTTCCAACACCCTCAGGTAGAGGCCGTATCCCACATGGGCCCCGAGTCTTCTGCGGAGCATGATGGCATCCGCCCCACCAAGAACAAGCTACTCCAGAAAATTACGAAAGTGGGCAGGGACATCGCAAAGGCCGAGTCCCAAATCGTCAAGCTGACCCTCCAGAATAAGCATCCCTTATACAATCAGCCCTTGGACACGGAGAGTCATTGATTTTGTCCTTCAATTAGCGATCAATTATGCAATTTTAACTATATAAATGCATGATTTAATAATAGATCCTTCCATTTAGTTCATATAAGCAAGGTTTCATTTTGTCGTTGGTGTCCAAACGAAGGGTTGTAGGAAGCTCATCATTAATCATCAACTCACATTTTAGGCCATTCTTTTAAAAAGACTTTTTTAAGATTCATAATTTTATTTAGTGTGACAACTTTAATCGTAATTTTCAAAAATAATTATAAATAAAATGGAAAAATAGTGCTCATATAAATTTGAAAAAATGGCACAAAGTTATAGGTTTAGTAAGCAAAAGCGTATTGTTGCGAGAATTAAATGTATCAATACATATATATAATTACATTAATGAAATGTACTTCTATTTGAATTCCTTTTTTCTTTCTATAACAAGATTTACTTATTTAAATTAGAATTTTTAATTGTTCACCAATTAATTTATGATGATTGTACTTAATATATCATTTATTTGTAGGTCATAGAATAGTTTTATAGTATTCAAATATCATGGATTCAAGGACAAATGATTGCAAAAATGATCTGAATTCATTTGTTACATATGTGGGCACTTTACCTTTATAAAATATAATTTTTGAGATTATATATAAAATACTCAGGCTTGTTGATCGGAGTTTTTTCTGATCGGCGATCAAAAGCGATATAGCGATATTTGATCGCTGATCGCAGTATCGCAAAAGGTCCTGATCTTTATATCTTTTGATCGTAAGAAAAATTACTAAAAAATTGCGATCCGATCAATTGTATAAAATAACTAAAAAAGATTTTTTTTTTTGGAGATTCTTTTCTTTAAAAAAACCGTTATCACTTTTTTGGAGATTCTTTTCTAAAAAAAAACGTCATCACTTTTTTTGGAGATTCTTTTCTTAAAAAAACGGCATCACTTTTTATTGGAGATTCTTATCGTTATCGTTTATCGTCTACTGCAAGTTGAGTTTTGAAATTTTTTACCGTTTATCGTTATCGCAAGTTGAGAAAAAAGTTATCGTTATCGCAAGTTGAAAAAAAAGTTATCGCAGAAACCACTGAGAATTAGTATTACAAAACTATTTTTTTGTTGATCGCAATTAAATTGATCGGATCGCTGATCGAAAAATCCCTGATCGTTATATCGGTATATCGCAAAGAATTTCTGATCGCAATTTTTGATCGGATCGCTATTTTTTTCCTGATCACTCACAAGCCTGATAATACTAAATCTTTATACACTTAAGTATCGCAACAACACACCCATTACACTATGTAACAAAATTAAGGTTTTGGTTTGCCCCTGGGTTGAAATTTCTAAATTGAGTCCCAATTTTGACGTAGATTCCAAAATATAATTAACTACTTTTAGGTGATTATTGAGGTTGTATTTAATATTATTGTGATTTGTTACGAAGCAAAAAAACAGGTTTGTCTTTTTATTTACATATAATTATTTGAAAGTGTAAAAATAATTTTATTTCGAATAGTACGAAAGATATATAAATTATAAAACGGATTTGAAATGCACAGATATAGTAGAAAAATAAATAATACTGACATTTGTGGTTATTCGTACTTTGCACGAATGGCCTGAACCATTAGAAATGATAAAAATCCTGATTTTCAAAAAAAGGCCATTAAGTCCAAACCTTTTTTTGGACGACATTTTGAGTGGCATTTTTGGAATGTACGTAAAAATGGGACTCAATTTAAAAATTTCAGCCCAGGGGCAAAATTCTGTTACATAGTGTTATTTTTGTCATATTTTTTTAAATATTAAGTCGTTACTAAAAATCGCTTGGAGTAATCTATTGGCAACATTACCAAATCACATCACCAAATTACCATGCTATAATGTAATGATTGGGAAGGATAAAATTAAATAATTTTCTAGTATTTTACTTTTATATTCTTATTTTGATTGATCTTTTTTTACTTTCAAACTACCATTTGTTATATAACAAATAAAATTCGATTTTACATTTAAAAGAAATTAAATCAATAATCCCAATCTTACTCCGTATTATTATTATCTTCATGAGTCATGAGCAGTTTTAATTCTTAAGATCACATAATAAAGTATTTCATTCTATTTACATAGAAGGATAAAATCAAAATACTCTTGCAACAACATTTCAAGGCAAAAAGGACAGGAAACAGATAAAGCAACTACCTAATCGCCCATAGAGTTGTGGATGCACTTTCCCGATAGATGACGGGCCAAACCTCGCTACGTACGAGGTATGATCAAAAAGTATCCGACTTTTGGTTTTATTGGTCAAACGAACACAGCTATGGAGGCGGGACTTGCTGTGTGGTTGGGAGCATGACTACTGCGCATGCTCATTTTTTTCTACAGCTCCAATACAAGTCAGTCGGCGTCAGGACATTCATGATTGAACAGGTGCAAGTGAGTGTCGTCGGATTTATTTTCTTTAAAATGTCAGAAAAAGTGAAACAGCGTTATTGCATAAAATTTTGTTTTAATCTTGGTGATTCGCAAGTGGAAACAATTCGCAAGATTAAAAAGTGTTTTGGAAATGAAGCGATGGGCACCACACAGATAAAGGAGTGGTACAACCGCTTCAAAGATGGCCGCTTGTCAGTTGAAAGTGAACCACGCTCAGGGAGGCCCTCAACATCGAAAAACGATGCCATCATTGATCAAGTGAGAAACCTGGTGATGCAGAACCGCCGAATCACGATCAGAGAACTTGTAGACGAGGTGAATATTAGTTTTGGTTCTATTCAATCAATTTTTGCTGTTCGACTTTTTCTGACATTTTAAAGAAATAAAATCCGACGACACTCACTTGCACCTGTTCAATCATGAATGGTCTGACGCCGACTGACTTGTATTGGAGCTGTAGAAAAAATGAGCATGCGCAGTAGTCATGCTCCCAACCACACAGCAAGTCCCGCTCCCATAGCTGTGTTCGTTTGACCAATAAAACCAAAAGTCGGATACTTTTGATCATACCTCGTATATATATATATATATATATATAATATATATATATATATATATATATATATATATTATATATATATATATATATATATATATATATATATATATATATATTAGAGTAATTCTTATCTCACGTTTTTCGGATTTGAGATTTTTATTTTATATTTTAGGATTTTATTTTGGTGCATAGAGATTTGAACGAAATCGAATCATGGGAAGTGTCCGCTCAATGGGCCCAAAAGTTTTTTAGTAAACTTATGTAGTATTTTTTTTTTCACCATTCGATCGAGGGGATTGAATGGCGAAAAAAAATTAACGTCCTTAATTTCAATGCTATTTTCAAACAAATATAGCGGAAAATATTACAATTTGCCGCAAAATGTATGTATGCTCGCGAGGATTCTAAGTCAGTTTTTATTTTTTATGTACATCCAAAATTCAAAAAGAAAATGAAGTTTTTGAAATAGTCATTTTAATGGGAAATATCCCAAAAATGAGCATTTTGAAGCTTTATTATCTCGTTTGATTTTGGATGTACATAAAAATAAAAATTGACTAAGAATCGTTGCGAGCATACCTACATTTGCAGCAAATTGTAATATTTAATATTAGAAAACACATCCAAATATATATATATATATATATATATATATATATATATATATATATATATATATATATATATATATATATATATATATATATATGAAGCAGCAACGAATGGTAGCTTGACGGCCATAAATCGAATTTTAACCACAATTAAAACCGGTTAAACAGTTAATCCCCTTTCAATTTGTCTTATTTATCAATAATGTCCTATTTTAAAACTTTAAAGTTTTTAAGTGACTGCCTGGGGTACTCT
Organism: Caligus rogercresseyi; assembly: GCA_013387185.1. Lineage (NCBI taxonomy): Eukaryota > Metazoa > Arthropoda > Copepoda > Siphonostomatoida > Caligidae > Caligus > Caligus rogercresseyi. The sequence continues at coordinate 190,260 of CP045910.1, forward strand.
CCGTTATTTGAATATAATTTTAAATTCCTTGTAGGAAAATAAAATGTATAGCAATAAAACTTAATATTACGATATTAAGTTAATACCCAGCATCATATAACGTTCAGAAAACGTTAGTTTTTTTGGTTCGCTGAACGTTAGTTTCGTTCTTTGAAGGTTATTTTTACGTTAGCATGGATGGTTTTCTTAACGTTCTCCGAACGTTCCCTGTTGGTTATATTTACGTTCTCCTAACGATCTATTTAGGTTACCTAACATTATATTTACGTTCCCCTAACGTTCTATATAGGTTCCTCTAACGTTCCCTTTTAGACATAGACATCAAACTCCTTGACAGTATTAAAATTCTATTAAGCGTTTATTTAACATTAAACTGGACACGAATTAAATAATATATTATGACATTCATTCAACATTTACAATGTTAGAAGGTAGCTCGTACGACTCCACTATATGCGATGGTAGTTCTATTGACTGTCCTTTTATGATGTGATTCCTCAAGCTTTTTACCAAATGTGGTATATCAGCAAGAATATGTATAGGCTCGTTCGTGGGGAGGGGACTTGGAATGATGCTAATTAAATTGTCTTTTTTTAAGAATTATTCCAAGATCTCTCTATATGGCTTGGTTGGACGGGCCCATATCACTTGTGATAGAAACCACTCTAAGACTGATCTCCGATGCTGAAGAAATTATGTTTTTTATCAGGGTGGTGATAATTTTGGGATCCATAGAATTACCAGTAAAATGATAAGCCACTACTTGTTTCCATGCCGTTTTTATCCCTTTCAGCATCAAACATAAAGCATGAGTGGCTAACACATTGGTTTTGTCCAATGATGCGTATCCTGATACAGATTTTCCATCAAATGTAAGCCCAGGCTTTATTGCCATTTCGTCAAATGCTAACGAGCAATGCCGTTCATATGGAGGAAAAGCCTGAACTTTTAGCTAGGGGATAAAAGAAAAAATAAGAAATAGTTAAATCGGATCCTCCGAATCGGGTTCACTCACAAAAATGCTTAGAAGAAATTAACTTCTGAAAGCGAAAGTCCCTACAAGTTTACTCCATAGACTAAAGTATTCGATTAAGCACTCATTCGGAAGACGTCCGTGTGCCTCTTGAGCAAAATTTATATCTCAATCATGAGGAAGGAAGCATGTGTTGCACCCAGTCAATGGAAGTAATGAATTTAGCCTCAAGGGATAGAGCTCACGTTCTCTGGGACTTCGAATTTGTCACTTGAATGATCAGAACGTTCAATTGTCTAAATTCTAAGGATCTTGCTGGAACTATATTTTCCGATATAATTTGTCAATCGGATTACTCACATCATCATAAAGTGGAATCTTGTAGGGCAAGCAGCCCATAAGGCTTCAGTATCTCCTGCTTTTTCTATCGTCTTTGTTAATGAATTGCTACAATGCACACTTCAAAGCTCCCCTGACTGGACATTGACATGTTACTGTGTCTTCTGCTGCACCTCTACCCATACCAATAATAAATTATCTTCTATGGTTACAATTGGCCTCAAAAATGCTAATACTCTCCTTGGCAATATGTTTCGATTAATTTAATTAAGCCAATCAAAGTGTGAATAATCTTATTAACTGTTGTGTATATTTATTTTTCATCAGTATTTTGTTGTAAATTCTATCGGAAATAATGATTTTAACATCACAAATCCAATTTTATTAATACAGATTCCAATCCATGAATGCCCCCCCCCCCCCCATATTTCAGTAATTAAAAAATATTTTTTTAATATATACTGATAATATAATAATTGTTTAGTTTCATTTGTTTGTTATATAAAGATGTAATTTTTTTGTACGAAAAAAAGTTGTAGTACATTCTATTAAAAAAATATATATATTATTCTAGAAGTAATACCACATGCATATGTTATAAGTTACATTTGAAACCAAATGAAGTTATCTTCTAAAATACTGAATAATATTTAGATGTATGAATAAAATTAATATCAATAAGAAACAAAACTTGCATTAAACATGTATTGTCATTGAAATGTCGTACGCAATCTATTAGCAGTAGTACAAGCAGCGAAACATTAAATTACATGACTGAACTGATTCATCCGATGCATATAAATAAATTAAGTTTGAAGAATTAATGATGTATACTATTGTCACAAAACCTCAATTAAAGAAGTTCACTCATTTTTTATGGTTGCATTTATGGCATTCCTACCGGGTTTTTTAAAGAAAATTGTTTTAATTAATTAGTTTCCATGAATAAAATAGATTCCAATACTTGTCAAATAAGAACTGAAGACAAACTTAAACGAATAATTATACTTATAGTAAACAAACTTAACAGCATTATTTTTTCATTGTATATATTTCAGAGTAATTTGTAGTTTCACAAATTTTTTCCATCCCAGCCATTTTAAAAAGTGATTTTTCTTCCGTAAATCTTTGACGTAATGATGATACTCCTTCAGTCGTCGTCTGTCTTATCCTAAATAATACATTTTTGTATATTATCAGTGAGCTGAACGTTGATAGGTCCTTCGTATCGAGTTGCTCCATCACGTCCTGGTGGTCAGACAACTTAGTTGCAAGGTGTTATATTTTTGGAATATCATCTTAGTATATCAACGAATGTGGGCATTCCTCCTCTTCGCCACTTTAATAGAATAAGTCTGCTCGAATTCACTCATTCTTGGAGCATTCAAGGTATTACATCAGAGGTATCTATAAGTAAACAAAAATGTAATTAATAATGCATTCATGTATTTCGCAAAAAGTTAATTAGAAAAAATATTTTGCAGGGTCCTCTGAGCAAACCTATAACTTTAACTAAAGTTTGATAAACCTCAAATCATAACGTTATAGGATTTAATGTTGGAGTTATGACTATTATTCAAAAATACGAATACTAATACATAACAAATAATTGAATTATACAAAAACTTCATGATGGTGTGCATGCTTTCATTAAGATTATTATAAACATATACTATATATTTATAATAATATTATAGGGCACATAACTCTCCAAGTTGAGCAGCGTAATTGGCGCCAAAGTATCTATATACCATGACTTCCAGAAAAAATTGCTTCATGCTTCAGAGAAAACGCTAGGAGTAGTTTTTAGAAGTGATTTTTTTAGGTTGAATTCCTAATTATCATTCGATGGGAGCTCCTCCTGATCTTTCGCTATATAGCAGCAAGTTCATCTTATACCCGAATCGCTTGACTTGAAATTTGTGTTAGAGGTTCTGCCATTGCAGGTTATTGTGTTTGTGGATTGCAATTACGAGGCAGATGGTGATTTTTTTTTGTTCCACAAGTGTTTAAAAAAGTTCATCTTCATTAACTATGGATCAGCTTCCTCCATAATTCGGTTCGGTGAAGCTCACAAATAACTTCGACCGCTTTGTATATTAATTATACACAGATTCTTCTTTACATGTGTTGGGGAAGGTTGAGTAGGCTAAGGTTGGCCTTCAATAGGAGTACAAATGTACAGTTTGGGAGCGTTTTGACGTAGGTAGAGAGGACTTCATGAGTGGCAGGGTGTCCTCATACAGCTTTAGTGAACACAAAGACAGTCAATAACGGGTATATGGTGGGACTGTTGGGTTTCATATCCATAACCCAAGGGTCCTTATGGGAATCAAACTTCTGAGGGCGAGATGCTCTAACTCAGTCTTAGTGAACGCAGAGCTAAGCACTAAGGATGCGTTTCTTGGACTGCAACTGGATAACATCATATCTGTTATTTCGGGGGCTCCATACTAATAAAAAATATATACAAGACAATCATGATATAGACATAATAATTTATCCTAATTCTATCAAAACGTACCTTTTATGAGAAACAGACTTGACTTAGATTACTATCTCATTGATAGGTGTTCTCAGGGTTAAATGAAACTACTAATCGTTTTTACAAAAAACAACAACGGATGAAGAGTCATTTATTCAAAGGCAGGGTCTCGGTCGGAGTCTGTCGAGTCTCACTCCATCAAACGAGGATGGGCTTAGTTGATGACTCCTTCATCGGAGAATCTGCCACTTTGCCTACCGCGGCTTCTTCTATGATGGGTGACATTCACGTCCTCATGAGACCTCAGTCCCATCCACATCAAGAACCCGGAATCATTCCTTGGGACTCCACAAATACAATATTCTTGGGCACTGCTTATTGCTGGTTGATGAAGCAGAGACATGTGACGTCACCAAATAATTATCCGGATGATCCTATGTCCATTCTTTATTTTCTACGTATAATTTTCTCTAGAACACATTTGGTAAAGTCAAAAAAATCCCAGCTTCAATTCTTGCTCAACAATTTTGAATGAAAATGGAATATAATTAGAAATCATATAGAGTAAATATATATTTTCTTTTTCCATTAATAACGTAATCAACAATATTCAAATATCCTTCGTAAGTAGTCTTCTCTTCAGTGGAAAAGACTCAGCCGGTTAAGAGAGAAGTGTGCGTCTGTGTGTGTGTCTGTGTTACTTTGGTGGGTGATCCTCCCCCACCCACCCCCTCCGTGTTCTTATGACGCCCGGAGTATCCTCTTGTGTTGAAGTGTTAATTAGCATTTGACCGAAGAAGTTATTTATTCTCATTTTGGACATCGATCGAAGCTAACAATCAAGGTAAGGAAAAGTGTCTCTTTCTAATGGATACATTTATATATTACAATTGCATTGCTATTAACTTCTCATCGTTATACAATGTGTAAGCTGGGAATGTTAAAAGTTGATAGGATGAGAGTCGTCAAATCATTTATCAATACTGTGAACGGGGAAATAATCTTTGTTTTTTTCATGAAACATATTTTAACGGCAATTATATATATTTTTCGCCTGCAATAATATCGAGTCTCTCTTGAATCCCTGTATCTTATCCCTGAACGTAAGCTTTTATTGAGGCAATATTATAATAGTATTTCTCGAAATCGACGTCTATTGTACTCCTTTAACTGTAAATATAATATAGATGCCGTATTTGAAGATTTTAACCTGGATATACTTAATTCATCTCCGTATTGTCAGCAGTGAAGCAAAGCATACGCTCCTTTGATGCATTTTCGCTTTTATCATTATTAAATTTGGTTCCTATTAAGCTTCCCTAATTTATTTCAGTAATTGCAAATCTAACAGCTGACTCCTCTCGCATGCATATAACGTCGTTGTGAAACATATGTTAAGGAAATAAACATGCCACTCAATGTGCAAATACTAAGGCAGCTTTCTCTTCCCTTACTCTACTGCGACAAACATAATCCATGTATGGCTTGAGATTCACATTCTAACCACTAGGGGCGCGGACGAGTAGTATTTTCTTATATATAACATTTTGTTGGTTCTACTTTATTTTGGCGAATATTCCGACTGAAATACTCCAAAGAGCAGATCAATGATAATGATAAATTCGCAAGGAACTTCCTGTTTCAAAAAGTATTTTATTTAAGTCCTCAGCAATTTGGGTAATACAACAAATTTTAATGTTATTTTTTGAAAATGCTGTGCCTTATCAAGACCGAAAATTTGTCAAAACTAAACACGACACCAGCAAATTATACAACTTGTCGAGGACATTTTTTTGTATGTTTAATTTTCTACTATATCTTAAGACAATGAACGATGTTCTAGAGATATATCGCATTTGACTTTATTTAATGTATATTTGGAACCCATTAAGTTTCTCTATAATCCCTTAAATCAACTGTAAATGGATTCACGTCAACCGCTCTTCTAGGTAGTTCAGAACACCCTGGTTTTGGAGTACATATACAGCCTTGTACCTTCCAAAATACTCAGCGAACCTTACTCAAGAATGGATAAATATCGACCTTTCTCTCGAACCTCCGCTCCTAACTGTAACTCGGTACACTCTCTGAGCACATGCTGCCTTGCTTCAGTTCTTCTGAGATGTGCATTTGAGTAAGGAAGATTTAAGTAAAATTCCAAATGACCGATAACAGTTTCTAGAATATTGATTGAGAGCTCCATGATATTACTTTCATTTGCTCTGTTCTCCAGTATTTTATTATTTTAATACTCAATGCTAACAACCAGGAAATAAGACTTCATATCTATAATGTAATGTACAGATGTAAGTCTTATTTTTAAGATCTTGGCCACTTCGATAGCAGAGAAACATCGTTCAGCTGTCACATGTGCCCAATATAAAGGAAGTAATTTGTACGTACTACGCCATCGTAAGTTGTAGCATAGAGATAGAAAGATTTTATTGGTTACAATGTCTTATTTCTCTGAAAACTCTAATAAACACTTTCTTTTGTTAACATGTCTATCACTCGTCTATATAATCATGTTGAACAAATAATTGGAGTACTTTCATTGGTAGCTGAAGTTTACGTATTTGTCTTCCCAATTTGGTATAATTATATACTTTTAATGGCTGTATACGGATTACCTTGAAATCCTCTCTTAACAATGCAATGTTGCATAGAATCATAATTTCAATTAATTCCTTAGATGATATGATAATGCGTCCAAAATTAGTTTATATGTTTCGACATGTGAATATTATTCATTTATCTGAGTAATAGTATTCTAAATTCTTTAATTGAATTAAATATATATTGGAGTTACTGTTATGGCTATAACCTCGTATTATCATTTCATCTTAATAACTAAATCCTTAATTTTGAATGTCATCTATACTGCTAATAATAGTTGCAAATATTGATAAATTAATATCCAAATAATAAAATAGGATTATTTTTACTTTTGGATTTATTTCATTTTTTTAACTATTGCGCAGATTAATTTACAATTTTACTCGAATTAAGCTCGTAATTTAAAGCGGAATAATTTTTTTATAAATCTTATTTTTTTATTTGGATATTTTATTAGGCAATATTTAGTAAATAATATTAACAATATAGAGGACATTCCAAAATTAATAATTTAGTTATATAGATGTGATATAATACGAGGTTATAACCATAGCAGTAACTCCAATTAACTATTAAATCATTAAAGAATTGAAAAAACTTATTACTCGATAAATGTTATACTGAATACTTAACGTTGTAATAACTACACTTTGATTTCTATTCATTATATTACCATGTACCTTTTCCCCTTATTAATCAGCTGCATACGTGAGAAAGTAAGATTTCATGTTAAAAATTGTTAAAAAGGTTCTTATCTTAACATTTAAAAGTACGAATAAATAATTAAGGACCAGTATGAGTGTCAATGTCATTAATACTTTTTTTAAAATAATGACAAAATTAAAGTGTTAGAAAGCTTGTATAAGATTTATGAAAATTCATTCTTGTGTTTCAGCTAATTTTGTTCTTGTAACTACATTGATAAGAACGAGTACTTATTAACACCGTTTGTCTCATACTCATTAAAATTCCTTTTATATGTATAACGTGACTTGTTAATTTACTCTGGTTAATAAATAGTATCAAAATTCACTTGGATAAGAAAACAAATAAATTGGACCCGGTCCGTATAAGCCCTTGCGGAGGATTTATTCCTTTAACAATATTTTCTAATTACACTGGGCAACAGCCAAATTTAGGTTTGACTAATTTTCACTAATTCTTATAGAGTGTTATCCACTGATTCCGAAATATTTTTCAAAGTTAGTGATAAATTCAGAGCTAAATGGATTTCAATTTTTCAGCACTGTTTCGATTCATAGCCATTATTGTCATACAAGGACTGAAGTATAGAAAAAATAAAAACAATGATTTGATAGAGCTTAGATTTCAATATTACTTTGTTTCTGGCTCATTTAGACTTTAAAATATATGTCATTTAGTACGAAAAATGAAGGGTTTTACTTAAGAGACTAACTGTTCCTTACTGTTCCTCACTAAAAGATGTTACATGATTAAAATTTATATGAAAATGAAGAAAAAATATCAAGCTTTAATTTGATATGCTTAATGTTACATAAAATGCTTTATTTTAATCAAAATTAGCAAATGAATATTTTTTAAATCCTCTCCATTTTGCCCTTTTTAGAGAAATTCATAAGTCACCCAGTGAGATAGAAACAGAGAGAAACTGACGTCACAACGTAGGTAAACAATAAAGAGGAATTTTACCCCTTTTATTGGAATTTGAGTGTTTTTTTTCCCCGGAAATCTTCCGAAGATCCAGGATTCTTAATGACTGGCCTGCCGGCTGTGCCGTCGTACACAACATTTATGACAAGAATTCACCGTGACACAGCCTCGGATCAAGGATGGAGCAAGGAGTGGAGAGGACATGACTCCCCAGAGCATAGGTGCTGAGCCTATTTTCTTTGCATCAGGATGACGAGTCGGAGACAGACAAACAGACACACCCTCAAGGACCCCTCCTAAATGCTGGTTGCCTGGCTTATTCCGTCTGCATCAAAAAAGATGATGTGTCAGACACCCCAAAGGGAGGGAGGGAGGAATGGAATCCCGTGTGTGTGTGAGAGAGAGAGAGAGAGAGAGAGTCATTATATGCATTTTTAAGTCTAAATGTGCCAGACAAAGTAAAAATTGAAATGAGTACTTTGATCATTATTTTTCAAAAGTACATATCATTGTTTTTTATTTTTTCTATACTTCAGTCCTTGTATGTCAATAACGGCTCTGAATCGAAAAAGTGCTGAAAAATACGAAATCCATTTAGCTCTGAATTTATCACTAACTTTGAAAAATGAATACCATTTTCGGAATCAGTGGATAAAACTCTATAAGAATTAGTGAAAATTAGTCCGACCTAAATTTTTTGTTGATTTTTGTTGGCCTGTGTTATTTATCTAGTTATTTAATACAAAGGCACTTGTATATTCGAATGTGTCTTGACGCTACATATTCTGATCATATGCACATGCACAATTGGAAACATTTTTTCTCTATGTGATTGCAAAAATATCTTGTATACAAAAGTTGCCTATATCATCCCATAAGTATGTTTCCATAATTCACGTTCGAATAAGCCACACTGTTTCCAAGCTATATATTAGTTACTTGACACATCTTAACATAATTGTATATGTACTTCAAAAAGAATAAATAAATAATTAATAAATATAAATATTTTATCTTCATATCATCTCGTCATGGGGGACTCGTCTAATCTTAAGGACAATAAGATAAAGAAATGCAACGCTCTACGATTACGTTAAAGTTACTTCGTCATTAATAACTAGTGCACGCGATGATAACGATTTAAAAGAATTGGCTATGCGTCTTTTTGGATGATAAGCTGCTGACAGTATTTTTCCCCTCTGTATTTAGTTGGAGCCCTTTTGACCGGACCTTTTTTTCAACGCGTTAATAATACTATAAAAATAGATGAAATAATTCAGTTCGACGTACCTCTAAAGCACCACTAACTTTGATGCCACTGACATGCGAAGAAAATGAAAGTATCAATCCATAGAAGGAATCTCCTTACAGCCGATTACGAAATTAAATTTTCCCATACACATGTCCCAGGAACTAAACTACACCAAGTAGTGAATAAGTTGGGCCATCGACAATACCCATTTATCGCCGCCTTGAAGGACTGTTGTGTTAAACATGAGTTGCACGATGATGGATCTATTGTTCTCATTTTTTAATTATTATACTGAATAAAACAATGAATGTATCGATTGTTTTTATGCACATTTTTAATGAACTTTTCATTATTTATCACAATAAATGCCGGAATATTGTACATGGTACCAAATTATAAAATTCAAGAAAAAAAAAGAAAAAAAAATAAGCAAATTTATTCCACTTATATGAAGACAACCACCAACTTCTAGAAATGAGACCTTTTTAGTTTTTTCAGTGAATGTTAGCCCAGAAGCATAAAGACTCATGGATCCACTTAGAGAAGGAGAAGTTTTAGTTGCAATTATAAAAATAAAACCAGGAAGGCAGCAGGCCTGGACGGATTGGAGTTGAGTTTTACAAAAGTTTTAGTGACTTGCTACCACCGCTCACTAGAGTTTTAAATTACTACTTGGAAAAATGACATATACCAGCACGCCTAAAAAAGGGTTTCCAGTAATTTCATTGCGAGTAAATTTGTCACGGGGCTTTTTATAGCCGTTTTTTTTGTCGCGGGTAAATACATCGCTTGCTCTTTATAGTCAGTCAATTTTGTAGTTCTTTTTGTTGTGGGTAAATATGTCGCCAAGCTTTTTTGTAGTGAAGTATTTTTGTCGTTCTTCTTTTCTTTCGTAGGTAATTTTGTCGCCAAGCTTTTTTGTAGTGAAGCATTTTCCGCGCTGTTTATTTTTTACTTTGTGGCCTATTGATGGTACTCTGTCTGGGGTCCCATGGGGTTTGAATATACTGCTGACATTTTTAGGGAGAAAAGACACGCGGCTTAAGGGTTGTGCACATCTTAGCCTCGGGTGTTCCGCCGCGAGTCCTATGGGTTTGAAATCGACCACCGACCCTTCTTAAGAGGAAACCGACCGGCCTAAAAAAATTATACCCTAATTTAAAGGATTGCGCCGGGCTTAGTCGGGTGCCCCATGGGTTCAGAATCTACTGTAGACCCTTCTGGGTCGTAAAAAACAACTCAAGATTTTTTCAGACACTAATTTCGCGTGTACCCTCTGCTTTATCTGAGGGTCTAAAGGGTTGGAGTCCATCGCCGACTTCTCTTAAAATATAAAACAAACTCGGGTTAGTGGTTTTTAGACCTACATATTGCAAGAGGGAACCGGACTTTTGTTAGACAGCCATTTCTTAGACGGACACTTCTTAGACGGACATTTCTTAGACAGCCATTTCTTAGACACGGACACTTCTTAGACACGGACACTTCTTAGACAGGGACATTTCTTAAACACTCATTAAAAATGTACTCACAATTAAAATAGGCCCTCGGGTTCTGCCGAAAACAATCATGGTGTTTCGGAATACAAATGCTCCACCACTGGCCCTCGGGTTCTGCCAAACACAATCGGGGGGTTTTGGGGTTAAAAATCCCCCGCCAATGGGCCTTTGGGTTCCACCAAACCTAATCGGGGTGTTTTGGGGTTACAAACCCACTGCCAATGGGCCCTCGGGTTCTGCCGAACACAATCGGGATGTTTGGGGTTTACAAATCCACCGCCAATGGGCCCTTGGGTTCCGCCAAAAACATCGGGGTGTTATGGGGTTACAAATCCCCCGCCAATGGGCCCTCTCGTTCCGCCGAACACGATTATTATATTTTCGGGTTACAAGTTCCCTGCCAATGGGCGCTCGGATCCCGCCAAACACAATCGAGCTGTTTTGGGTTACAAATCTTCCGCCAATGGGCCCTCGAGTTCTGCCAACACAATCGGGGTGTTTTGAGGTTACAACTTCCCCACCAATGGGTCCTCGGGTTCTGCCAGACACAAGTAAGACAAATTTGGGGTTGCAAATCCACTTTCAGTGAGTCCTCATGAATCTGCGGGTTCTGCTGGACATTATTAGGCAAATTGGCGTCTTTCCACGTTGCCACGAAGCTCTTTTACTTTTAGACGTATATATAAAAGTAATGTCAAAAATATGTCTCATGTATTTATTATACCATTATTTTAAAAAATTAAGAATTGAAACTAAGAACATCATTATGAAAAGTAACAAATTCATTTTAAGGCATGACTAACTTTTCAAATTATAATTCATGGCGCCGAGATTTATTTTTTCAGACGCGTCTCAATCACTCCTTTTTATTCATTTTCCCCCTTGAAATGCTTCTGTACTGAAGTGTCCTTTAACTATTATTTTTTTTAAATTTCAACAATGAACCACCACTTTATTAATTCCTCGAAAACCGACCAATTCTCATAATTGGTTCCTTCGTATTTTATCGGAACAAGACAAGAGGGGAAAAGAGGTCTTGGAGATGCTCAGAGGATAACTGTCGAGCTACCGCCGTTACACGAGAGGATGATTTAGAATAGGTATCTCGTTACACTTGGTATGTAAAAAGTGGTTTATCTTTAACAATTCTTATTTTTTAGCACTGTGGTTGACAACCACAACCATTTTGGAAATATGGATAAGGTAGAAGCTGAACGAGCCAAGGCGACTGCCCGCAACTGGCCCTCAACACTCGGCTCAAGTCCAAGACAATCGTCACAACTTCCCTCAGCAACTGTCATCGAACTTCTGTAACTGAACTGACTGGCATCGATAATATGAAGCGAAATGTGAGAAGGCAGCGGACAAAACCTAGAATGCGCCCGCAATACCTGCTACACGAGGAGACCTCGTTATTCCTCCCGAACTCACTCTTCTAAACCTGATCAAGAGCAGTTCCTTTACTTTGATTCGGGTGGAGATAATATGCGAATTATTATTTCTGCCACACAAAACAATATCTCATTTCTGCGCCAATGCAATCACTGGTATGCTGATGCCACATTTAAGGTTACACCACCGATGTTTGCACAGCTGTACACCATTCATGGCCTCATTGGTACGTCATCCGTCCTCTCTGGTTTTTGCACTGCTTCCTATCGTGCAATGCTTGACGTGCTCAAGGAGGCAGTGAGGGGATTTTCACCCACGACATTCACGACGGACTACGAGCAGACGATGATTAGAGCTGTTGGAGAGATTTTCCCAACAACCTCTCGTCAGGATGTTTTTTTCACTTTAAGCAGTGTATTCTTCGTGAGGTACAGGAGAGAGGCTGGAAAGGTCTGTAAGAGACCGATGGATCATTCAGGAAGCATATCAATATGCTTGTGCTCTGGCGTGTGTGCCCGTCAATCGAGTAGAAGAGGCTTTTGAAGAGTTTCGAAATGCCGAGCTTCTCCCAGAAGTAAGTAATCAAAATTAAGACTATATAACTAATTACAATTTTATTAACGTTACTTTATTATTTTTCAGAGTACCCGAGGCATTTTGCGTTACGTTGAAAGCACTTGGATTGGTGCCCGAGATGTTCATGGAGTAAACCGTGCACCAAGGTTTCCCCGAGAAATGTGGAACGTATACCAGACCTTCCGATTGAACCTCCCCAAAACCAACAATTGTGTTGAAGGATGGCATAGGGGATTCAGACGGATATGTGTGTCCATTCTAATATATGGTAATTCCTTGGCTTTCTTTGCGATGAGCAAAAGTATCAAGAAGCCCGACTGACACAGTATCGGTCTGGACGGTTTCTTCCGGAAAAGAGAAAAAAATATGCAGTTATGCAACAACGTCTCAGAGGCATTGTGGACCATTACACACCTCAAACTCCTATTCTCTCTTACCTTGAACGTATTACTACAATGTATAAATGTATAAAATAAAGTTATGTGTGACAAACAAAAATTTATTCATTTATTCCTCATGAAAAGGCAAGCGTAAAGCCATTTTAAAGAAACAAGAAAAACGAAAACTATATTTTTGGCTATGCTAGGCAATTATACTCTTGTATGTGGTAGTGCAGTAAAAAACAAATCGCAAAAAAGCTCAACATAAATGAATGCCAGCAGCATCAATTGCACAATTAGAATTTTTGATTCCTCAGTCACAATTATTAATAATAACAGCTAAAAATTAATTACCCCATGGAAATAAAATCCAACTGATCATTCATCAATACTTAAAAAGACCCAAATAATGTATAACACAGATAAGACCCAAGATTCTTTAAGCGGTGGGTTTGAATTAGGTATAATTAGGGAAATTGACGTGGGAACTAGGTTTTAAAACTCAATATGTTGTATATACACTTGAATATCCCGATATTTTGTTTGGAGCTTGTTTAAAACACTCATAGTCGCAAGATAAATTCTAAGGGTTCATTGGCGGTATGTTATGAGACATTTCTTATGGGATTTGTAACTCGAAACAGCCCGATTGTGTTTGGCGAACTGAGGGCCCCTTGGCGGAGATTTGTAACCCCGAAACACTATGGTTGTTTTCGGCGGAACGAGAGCCCCATTGGCGGGGATTTGTAACCCGAACATATAATATTTGTCGGCGGAACGCGAGGGGCCCATTGGCGGGGATTTGTAACCCCAAAACACCCCGATTGGGTTTGGCAGAATCCAAGGGCCCATTGGCGGGGGATTTGTAAACACCAAAACACCCCGATTGTGTTCGGCGGAACCCAAGGCCCATTGGCGGTGGGTTTGTAACCCCAAAACACCCCGATTAGTTTGG
>CP045910.1:204458-214458 GCA_013387185.1 Caligus rogercresseyi
ATATAATATTTTTATATTTAAGAGGTCTTAAGAACAGCTTTTGTGCGAGAAGTTCTTTGAAGTACTAACCCGGTCGTACAGATGAATGAATCTCCCATAACACATCCATCCAGAACAGTCAGTCCCATAATCACTCTGGATCCGCGATCCCCGTTGAACATATTCAGGAAACCGAGTAGTGCTAGGAGCGACCACATTGATGAAGGAGCTCCCAAACGTCTCGTCTCCTCCTCCGATCATGAGGGGAGGATGAGACGAGACGGGGCAAATATAATGACTGGAATCATGCCACCCGTCCACTCCCATTCGATAAATTTGATCCCAAGCAATGATGAATCAATGTAAACAATAACAATAATAAGAACAAGGCAGGAGCACTCTGCATCACGAATACTTTTTTTTATTCTTCTTCTATAATAAGTACAATAATAGAGAGGTTTGTGAGGAATCTTAACACGATGGCCGTGTTGAAGTGTTGTTTCTCTTTGTTTCTAGCTCAGGTAGGAGATCGAGTAAACTGTACCCTTTATACCGTACACATCGCACTGGATTGTGAAAATTTGAAGTAAAGCTGGCAGAAGCAACTTAATAAGGTATAATATAAAGTCTAATTTCTTTTTATGGTAATAATATATATACAAGTATATATAGCACATGGGCTGAAAAGTCCCGGGCCTAACACATATATGACGGTATTTTATTGCAATAACCTTTTTATCAGTTAATACTAACCTTCAAAAGACAGCTGTTAAAATTTCATAATATTCTATTCATCAGTTTTTGAGTTATTGTGCTAAGAGTGACGCTACTGTTGTTATTTTTAAAACAAGGGATCAAAAATAATTTCGTGTTTTAATTTACACTGCTTCTTGAGGAGAAAAAATACTGTTCAAGCGAAGCAATGGCTTGAAAAGTGTTATGGGGATTCCGTTCTATCAGAAGCAACAATAAAACGTTGGTTTGCTGACTTCAAATGTGGTCGTAGAAACACCAATGACGCAGAACGCAGTGGACGTCCAAATGAGGCGGTAACACCAGAAAACATCAAAAAATCCACAAAATCGTTTTTAATGATCGAAAAGTGAAGTTTTGTGAGTTAGCTGACATTGTAAAGATATCAAAAAACCGTGTGGGCTTTATATTGCATGAGCATTTGACTATGAGAAAGCTCTGTTCAAAGTGGGTGCCGCATTTGCTTACTGTTGACTAAAAACAGGAAGGTGCTGATGATTCTGAGAAGTGTTTGGCCATGTTTAAACGTAACAAACTGGAATTTTTGCGTCGATATGTGACAATGGATGAAACATGGATCCATCACTTCACTCCGGAATCAAAACGATCGTCATTTGAGTGGACAGCAACTGGTGAACCTCGTCCAAAGCGCCCGAAAGCACAACAATCGGCTGGAAAGGTTATGGCCTCGGTATTTTGGGATATGCGTGGTTTAATATTCATCGACTATTTTGAGAAAGGAAATACCATCAACAGTGAATATTAAATAGCGTTATTGGAGCGTTTGAAGGCCGAAATTGCAAAGAAACGACCGCATATGGCAAATATTTTTTTTGTTTTATCTAGACAACGCACCCTGTCACAAGTCAATCAAAACAATGGCGTGAATTGAACTTCGAGTTGTTCCCACATATACAGTATTCGCCACATTTGACTCCCAGCGACTACTGGTTGTTCACTGACCTGAAAAAAATGCTCGCCGGTAAGTAATTTCGCACGAATGAAGGGTTGTCGCTCAAACTGAGGCCTATTTTGGGGAAAAGATGGATCGTTCTACAAAAGTGGTATTGAAATGTTAGAGCGGCGCTGGAATGATTGCTTTGCTCTTGATGGAGATTACGTTGATGAGTAAGGCTAATTTCGAACAAAAAAAAATATTTTCTTTGTTAGGCCCGGGACTTTTCAGCCCATGTGTTATATATATAACTTAATATAATACTCCTAAGCAAATTTCTTAAATTCAAGACGAAACAAAAATACTTCTAAAACATAAAAGAAAATGACTGTATTCACACTTTTAAAGTAAAACCATCGCGTTTTGCTCGTAATTATCATAAACCAAAAACTCATAACCATAAAATAACCTTACTTTTCAAATGCGTAAAATATACTTTATCTTCAGAACAGAAGAACAAGTTGATACGACCAAAAATTTAAGTATTTAGATATACTATTTTTATAGTCATAAAATCATGACAAGTAGACTAGTCAACGGTTGGTCATTAGAATACTTGTTTTTAGTAAAATGATTAGAAAATACTAATGTTTGATTATTTCTTCCTTTCAGGTCAACATGAGTCGGCGTTCCTGTGCCAATCATCCTGACAACTTCTGTATTGTCTGTGGTCGGTATACCAAAAAAGATCAACAGCGACGTATATCTATAGCAGTGAAAATGAAGGCCACCTACTTTCACTACTTCGGGTGTAAGGTGAGGGACCAAGAAAAGAGCTGGGCACCACACATTTGCTGCACAAGCTGCCACACCGGCTTGACTCAGCGGTTGGTGGGCAAGCGCGCGAGCATGCCATGTGCGGTGCCCATGATATGGCGTGAGCAACAGAATTATCATGATGATGTTATTTCTGCTGCACAAACATCGCCGGCTTCAACAAGAAGAATAAAGGCCACATCAAGTATGCTGACTGCGTTTCTGCTCGTAACCCCGTGCCTCATGATGACGAGAACCCCGTTCCAACACCTCCAGCTGATCAGAACATACCTGTAAGCGATTCCACCAAGAGATTTCACTCATGGAGACACGTTACCAAGGGCGGCACAACCCGAATATGATGGGCACCTTCTGCTGGTTCCTGCATCGTGAAACTGTCACAGAGCAGCACAAACGCCAAGCCAAATTCCTAAAGCATTTTTAATTACATTTTAATAGCGTTTTCTGCAATTTATATAATTTTGAAGCATTCATGATGTAATAAAAGAATAAATGAATTTTTGTAAATTTCCTTGAAATCCTGACTTTTAGGTAATGGGAATATTTCTGTAACTGAAATTCCTGACCTGAAACAGCAAAACGGTTATGATTTTTGAAATCAGCGTACCCAAATTAGTCTAAATCATTTTACACATCTCCAGTAAAAGATTATTGTTGTTCAGTGTAATCTATATATTAATTCACCAATCTCTGTCCGTCTGTATGTCCGCACGCTATCTCCTCCCACATTTATGGTCAGATTTGAACTTTGAAGGTACCTAATAAAACTATTTACAAGTGATTGGACCAGAAATGAAGAAAAAAAATTCAGACCTTGTCTGATTAGAACTACCTACTTTTCAAGGTAAAGAGAGGAAAAAAGAAAAGGAGGAGGAGGAGTTAGAGAAATGGAAAAAGAAAAAAGCATCTCATGTTAGTTAAAACCAAAGAAAATATAAAAGAACTAGAAGCGCAATACAGGCTGGAAAGGAGTATTGGCTGTGTTGCCTTCAATAGAGTTACACAGCTGACCTCATAAGATTCACAAAAATGTAAACAAATTGAGTTAAGAACCACTTTCAGTATAAGTGTGACTCTCCTATATTCAGATCAAGGTCTGTATAATAAGGTCTGGGCAATACAAAAATAAACATGTAGCAGTGTGACTACTCAATGACTTCACTGGAGAACGATTATATTTATCTCTCTCTATATATAAATCAATCTCTCTATCTATAAATATATACATATATATGTATGTGTGTGTTTTGTATAAATAAATAAAATAAATATTTATATAAACATAAATTATATATATATATTCGTTCTCCAGTGACGTCATGGAGTAGTTATACTGCTAGGATTACATGATTGTTTTTGTATTGCCCAGACCTTATTATACAGACCTTGTTTTTAGATCAGCGTTATATTTATTGATTAAAAATGCCAAGTTATATATATACGGAGCGTATATAAGTGCTCTTCGATCAGTATGATCAGTAATTATATTTACATAGAATGAATGTATGTATGATTCTATTATTTCTTTCTGACCTTAGGTCTAATGAATGGGCAAAGAAAATGAGAAAACGTAAAAGGGAAAGGCATATGAAGCGAAAGAGGAGTGAAGAAGAAATGCAAATCCTTCGACAAAATATTATTCTCGATCATTGTTACTCTGTTGGTGATGAAAGTACTTGCAAAAGGAAATCCATCGAGAATGCAAAAACGATTGAGTACATGGCTAATAAGCTTCGAATCGTTCAAACTCACAGTTCTTTATATAAAAAGGAGATCAGGTCTTTGAAGGTACAAATCATCATATCATACAAGCTATAGAAAACTTCTTGTTCATCAGGAAGTAAAAGGTGAATTGTTTGTTAATGAACATATGCTAGATGTTAGCCCAACAAACAATCACGTTTATAAATTAATAAAATATTTAGCAGCAACTTATTCCCGAATAAGACTTTATCATCAAGGAAGAGTGACGAATATAAATTACCCTCCGACTTCATAAGAAAAAGTCATGATAAAACATTATTATTCAAAGGACAGTAAAAGTATTCTATAATATTATTAAAAACCTATCACATTGTTATTCTCATGTTTATTTATGTTATGCAAATATATTTATACAATAATTATATATCTTTAAAATTGTACCATGATTTCACTAATATATAAATAATATTTTCTATTTTACAAAAATTATTATAGGACTAATAGTTAAAAAAATATAGCGAATCTTTTAAAATCTTACTACATAAAAATCTCAGTTTTCTCTCTTCATTATGGTTACTAAGTTTTTCTTCTCTTCTGTTGTTCATGTTTTTCCTTCGGCAGACGCGTTGCGCTTCTAGTTCTTTTATATTTTCTTTGGTTAAAACACATTCTTTGTACAAAGTCAAACTTTTATGAGGAATGTTTGTACAAACAGAAAATTATTTTTCTCTCTCCTCTCTTATATTCTTTAAGGTCTGTTTCACTCACAAACTAGCTCCAAAACCTACTCATACCCGAAGGGTGAATATGGGCGCCGTAGGCGGCCAATATGCGAGTGATGTTTCTTGAGGAATTCATTTCTCAATTTATTAATCATGGGATGTAAATACTCTGATATGGAGACAAATATTGAAACATATGAAGTCGAATTGTTCAGCAAAACATTGAAGGGCATTAAAAAACTTAATTTTATGTTACAAGTGGGTTTTTTTCTTTAAAAAAGAAACAGAATATATAGCAATTGGAAAACTTTTTAGAGGTATAAAATACTTTATATCAACTCGGGAATGTATGAACTTCTTTTTGTAGTGGCAATATATTTTAACATTTATATCACAATGTTTTTATTTATAATTTCCTCCCTTTATATTTCTATTAATTTGTTTAATATGTGTGTGGCATTAAACGTGTTTTGTATCCGATAATCAAATAATAAAAAAATATGTGATCTGCTATAGAGTTTATATTGAGATATGAATGATATCCAAACAAGTTTATATATCAATTCTATAGTGGGGGTTATTTCTTAATGCTTTAAATTATAAGTTGGTTCCACTTGAGAGTCATATTCATTTGCACAAAAATAGATCTTGGATTTATTTGATATATATTTTTTACCAACAGGAATAGTAGAAAATATATGTACATATATAAAGAGTATTCTGTATAGAGCCAAACAAATCGATATGATGTATAAAGCTAAAATTGAAACTCAGATAGTTTCTTTCGTATAATAATAATATAATCTTAACCTGCCCATTCACGATCATTCATATTAAGGTTGAAATACTCGCATATTTTGACATAAATTATAAATACTAAATTAAATAATACCTCAAATATATGTTTATATCAAAATAGGAATTAGGGAAAGTTTAATTATTTTTATGGATAGCAATGTCTCCAACAGCACAATCGTGTTGATTTTCATGATAATGTTAAATTTATTTCCTTCTGAAATATAATACCAAAAAACTACTTGATGGTAATTTTCCATTACCGTCATATATGTTCAAATTTATTCGCCAGAGCTATTACATTTGTGATGTAAAAAAGGAGACTTAGTTCGAACTTAAGCACATAATTTTCCAATATAAAAAATAAGGCAAGCAAATTTCCAACCTGACTAATTCTTATATCTGAGTCATTTGACTAAATTCATTAAATCAAAAGTATGAATTGCATCAAATAGATGGTCGTTGCTCATTAGTAGCTTAAATAATTATATTTAAAAGTTAACATTGTATGTTTCGCATGGAATGCAAATATATATTTTAACATTTTTTTTTGTACCTGAAAAAAACAATATTATTTAGTTCCATTTGTATTAATAGGTTGGGCAAATCATCATAAGTTTTTAAAGCCCAGATGTTTCTATGGCCAAATTTTATTTAGAATACAAATCTGGCAAAATTTTTGATCTCAGTTGATGTCTTACGTCGATAACACTCAAAATTCAAAATGGTCACCAAAATGTCCTAATTTTGATCAAAAAAAGATTTTTTTTAATGAAATGTTGCTTCAAGTATGTCTTTATATAGGGTTCTTGGTCAAGGAATTCAAAAATAACACTACCTATTAAGCCAATAAATAATTCCTATAAGAGATTTCAGCAATATTTATAGATTTTTTAACCCAAATTGGCGGTTTACGCTTTAAAATTGTGTGGTCGAAAGCATTATAACAATATTAATTCGTGCTTTGCCATATCATCAAGACATAGGATCTCAAAATATTAACATGAAGCACCATAACAAGAGTTTACTATCACATACCTACAACCTTGAAAGTAAGCCGGTGCGGGGCGGTGCTGCGTTCCTGTAAAAGATTTTGGGGCGGTGCGGCGCACCGGTAAGGGTTTATTATGCTGAATAAAAATAAAAACACCAAAAAATACAAAAAATGCAGTAACGCTCGCCTTTTAAGAAGAAAACATATCTAGGCTACCCACAATATGTCATTTTGACCAGCTCCGATGAAGATAACAGCTTGGCTTGCTTAAAATAGTCAAAGGATCTCCGGCGTGCGCCAGCTTCCAATTGCATCGACTGACGCTTTCAAATCCATCCCTTTTCAGACCCCCCCAAAAATATTTGGAAATAATGGTACTAAATTTTACTATTGGGAAAGCCATCCAGTAGCCTATGGTAATCAGTTTTCAAAAGGTCTGCAAATATCCCATTATTTTGGTCTTTCTGTTGGTGCCTTTCTGGAGCTTGCGTTCCGTTTGTTTCCATCTCCTGCCCGCGCTTGCTCCGCAGTTAGTTCTAGTGGATGAAGTCATCTCGACTCTCGTCTTTAAAACTGTGTCAGCGAAATGTTATATCGGCTTTTCAAAAACTGCATGTTTTTGTGATTGGGTGGCATACTGAGACATGTCTTCTACTCAGACAAATAATAAATTACTCTTCTTCAAATAGGCTGTTCACGCTGTTTGTAACGGGGGCACAGCTGAGCCTATGTCCGCTTTAGTGGGCTACAGGACCGCAAGCTTATGATTTAAATGTGAGCATGCTTTGTAAAGTAAGCACGCGTTTTCCCTAAAAAGTATTCATATGAGCCCTCTCACTCCCTGTAATATTTACATTATCACGTGTTAAAATATTTACAGTGTATCAACTAGACAGCCAATGTATGGGAATGTTTTCAGAAGCTGATTCAGGAAGTGCGTGCTGTGAAGAAAAGCATTGTGATACGGAGTTATTGAAAATGAAAATCAGGAAAAAGTCAGAAAAACAGATGGCTCGCTGCATGCAGTCCCTTGCGCGAAGGCAGTGAATGAGAGTAACGTTGCAGGTGCAGGACCGTCAACAAGTGATGCTGGGCCTGCTGCAAGTACCGCTTACCCCCCTGTTTGGTCAAAGGAGCAATTTGAACAGTTCAGAACAAAAAACGAATGGTTGTATGCCCAAAATGGCATGCTTGGCTGCATCTCATGCCGTGATGTTAAGGGCCTTGGTGTCAGCGCATCTCGAGGTGTTAATATCGTAAGCAATTGGGCAGAGGGGAATATCGCCCCATGTGGCCATTCAAGGACCGTGCAGCTGTCATCTCTCCGCAAAAAAAATATGAGCACAGAGAATCTGCAGCCCACAATGAAGCTGTTAAGATTCTTAAAACTGCACAGAAAGAGATCCTTTTAAACATGAATGCCAGGAGTCTGCGTTTGAGGCCACTGCCAAAGTGTTCAGGACTGCTTATTTTGTTGCCAAACATGACAAGCCTTTTACAGATTTTGAGAAATTAATTGATCTTCAAGAAGCAAATTCACTCAATTTAGGTCACATTCTGCACAGCAAGACAGTCTGTGTTGACATAATTGACCATGTATCAACTCAAATGAAACATCAAATTGTGAGAAGAATAATTGAACATAAAAGTAAATTACTGTGTTGGCTGATGAGTCAACCAGAGTGGGGCACAAATCGACACTGATTGTGTTTTTTAAAGGCGAGATGGAGCCCATTGCTTTTCCCTTAGATTTGATTGAGCTGGACAATTTGTCTGCTGCTCACATCAAAGGCAAGATAATGCACTGTCTCCTCAACAATGGATTCACAATGGAGCTCCTGCAGGAGATGCTGATTGGATTTTGCAGTGATGGGGCCAATGTGATGCTGGGAGTGAAGTCAGGCGTTGGGAAGCTGCTCCAAGGTGACTTCCCAAATATAATTCTA
The DNA here is from genome assembly GCA_013387185.1 of Caligus rogercresseyi. NCBI lineage: Eukaryota > Metazoa > Arthropoda > Copepoda > Siphonostomatoida > Caligidae > Caligus > Caligus rogercresseyi. The sequence goes on from CP045910.1 coordinate 213,084, forward strand.
TGGCACTGCCTGAATCATAGGCTGGAGCTGGCGGTGGCTCAGGCATTGGAAGCCACTGGAGGGACAAAGGACTTCCAGGCGTTCCTTGATGCCCTGTATACATTATACAGTCAGTCCCCAAAAAGCATGCGGGAGCTGAGTGAGTGCGCCCACAATCTCCAAATCACATTGAGAAGAATTGGAAGAGTTTTCAATGTCCGATGGGTGGCTTCCTCATGGCGAGCTGTTAATGCAGTCTGGCATTCCTATGGAGCACTGGCACAGCACTTCCGAGATGCATCAGAAGACAGCACAAAAGAGGGCAGAGAGAGAGCCAAATTCCAAGGCTTGCTCTCTAAGTTGTGCTCCATCAACTTTCTGAAAAATCTTGCTCTGATGGCTGATGTTCTGATAGAACTGAAGAACCTCTCTGAGATTCTTCAGAACAGGAGGATCACTCTCCCAAAGGCTCATGACATCATGCTAACATACATCAAGAGGATAGAAAGCCTTATCACATACCCAGGACAACATACAGTTGAGGCAAGTCAGGCCGAGAAAGACATGAAATTCAAGGAAGAAGATTTAAAAGTCGGCAGGTCCCCCATCATTGATGCATCACAGTTCATCCAAGCAGTGACAGACAGTTTGAATGAGAGGCTCTTCACAACCACAGCCAACAGAGCACAGGCCAGTGTTGCTGCTCAAAGAAAAGAAATTTACACCACACTGATGAACCAAATGGCAGTCCTTGACCCAGAGAAATGGGATCATGCCAATCCCAGACATGGAGAGGATGAGGTGAGGGCTTTGTGTCATACTCTACATGTAAATGAGAAAACAACACACCTTGGATTTGTTGAATATAAGGCAAGTGGAGGGAGAAGCATTCCAAGCAACATGAAAAAGTTGTGCATAGCAGTAGACACCCTCTCAGCAAGTAATGCAGACTGTGAGAGGGGGTTCAGCGCGATGAACAATATCATTACAGAGTACAGGAGCAAACTGACAACCAAAAATGCTGCAAACCTTTTCTTCATCAGTACAGTTGGCCCCCCAACCAACCAGTGGAATCCTTTGCCATATGTAAAGACCTGGCTTGCCAAAGGGAGAAGAGCAGCACATTCCACATCTGACATGGCTCGCCAGCACCCTGAAGAGGACAACTACTTCAGCCCTGTTTGGAATTTGTTTTAAATATTTTGTTTGGATGGAGAGAATCCACCATTTTGCATGTGGCATGGCTCACCAGCAACCTGAAGATGACAACTAGGCCTACTTGGATTTTTTATATATATTTTTTTGTTTCTACCATTTTGTATTTTCAGTCAAGTTACTAATCTGGAATGTGTTTTAAATATGTTTGGATTGAGGGAATCCTCCATTTAGAATTATT
>CP045910.1:219458-239713 GCA_013387185.1 Caligus rogercresseyi
GGTAATCAATCAGAATTTTTTTAATAATAATCAACAAAAAAAATAACTACATAGTATACAAAGACTAAAGGAGAAAAGACATATAATATCGAAATATGATTTAAATAATATATGATTTATAAAAATTATAGTGTAAATGCATCTTTAAAAATGTTTTCAGAGATATGATATTCTTTTAAAGCCATCTCCGCTATCCTTGTGGAAATTTTGTGGTTCTTGAACCTGGCCCTCGCCAGAATAGATCGAAGTTTAGCAATGACTTCCGATGCCAGTCTCAGTTTAGGATCCTTAGTTAGAAAGCCATATAGGATCTCGTTTGGGCTCAGAATCCTGCCTATTTTCTCCTTTAGACCCTCTTTTATTAATTTCATAAAATGGACGAGATCCGTGCAATCATTATATTTTATTTACACTCTGTATCATCGAAGATGCTAAGAGAGCGTTTTAATGTTAATAATGCCAATACAAGACAAGGCATATGGATAAGAGCTAATTAAAGTCATAAAATCATAAGCTAATAAAATAACAACTGGGGATCCTATTAATGAGTCGGACATTAAACCAGTGCTTTTATCAGCTGCAGCTAGATATGCTGTTCTGGACCTCAAGGTACCCTCTCCTTCAACGGATCCTGGACTCCGGCGTCGAAAGAAGTAAAATTCTTCCCGTCCCTTGCCTCCATCCACCAGAAGACTATATCAACAATTTAAAGCATTTAAGAAGTCTAAACGATTGTATTTTATTTCATAATAAGTCTTTTTTAATTGTGTATTCTTTATGTCATCATGCCATGATAGGAAGTATAAACGTTTTGTTGTTATTATCATAATAAGCTTTTTATAAATTTGTATTCTTTAGTCTAGCATGTCCATCATGTAAAGATTGTATTGTTCAGCTCCTAAGACCAAATTTTAAATTATAATATTTATTTATGTGTATTCTCACGTATTTTCTTAGGTTTATATGTATTTACTTTCCTGTACATATTTTAAAATTTGAATTGTTGAAAAAAAATGTAAGCAAATAAAAAAGTCCTCTAGTAGCCATATTGAAGAATAGTGATACATCATCCCTGATACCGATATTTGTGTTAGCATACAGCTAACGACTATACGATTTTATCAATTGTTATATTTCAAAGCGAGAGTGGACACATTTTTTGGTTAACAAAATCTTGATTTCTCTGAAATGATTTGCATTCACCCTTAAATTTAGTGGGTTTCTTTCCTCTTTTTCATCTTATTTTTGTTATCGTTTTTTAGGTAAATATACACGCAATTGTATCTCTTCTTTTAATCATCGTCCACTTGAAAGATTCTGCGTATGTAAAATGAACTTATGTGGTACAATAGACGAATAACATAATTCTCATCTTTACACTATAACATAGTGTAACATTCTTGGTGATAAAAGAAGACGACATACAAAGTTTGAACAAAATTGGTCAACATTACGAGGTCGCGCAACGAGGTCAAAGTTTTAAAAATTTAGTAAAAATATAGTTTTCCGCAAATTTCTTGAAAATGGTGGACGTTACAGACTTCAATAATAATAATTAATTTAAAGGAAATCTAATTTATTACCAGACGTATGTTTGATGTTTTTTTAATAAAATAAAGTTTTCAGTAAAAAACAAAGAAAAAATGGAGTGTGTAATGTATGCATATTTCATAGCTTTTTTGTATCAATTAACTTCACTCGCCTGTAGAAGATGACTTGTTCGCTTCAGAGTAAAATAGTATTTTTAAGCTTGGTACACCTTAAATGATAAATCCAAAAATGACCTTGGTTGCATTATATCAGTTCAGAATTCAGTACAATCTGAGTTTGCATCATATGATTCGGAGCCTGTATTGACTTATAAGAAATCGATTATGAAAAAAAAAAATAATGTGTTTCTTAGATTTGCGTCAAGGTATCCTCTCAAAATTTACTTTGTCTCTGACGCATTTATAATCCATTATATGCGTCATTTTGTACGCGAGATATGCTTTTTTAATGTACATATAACTCTCTAATTATTATATTGACAGGATTTAGTATACCAAAATATTAAAGTTGGTGTACCAAGCTTTCATTTGATATGTTTGGTGTTCTAAAAATCGCTATACTTTAAGAGATATAAGCAAATACATTTTTGCACGAACTATCCCCAAAAATTGATCTTTGATATGAGAATATACAATTACCACTTGTTAACGGCTGTTAGTGTTACCTGGATAGAAAGAGAAGGGAGAGAGTATTTTGCCTCTCTTCTCTCCCCTTCTTTTTTCTTTCTCTTTCTATCCAAGTAACACTAACAGCCGTACCAAGTATAAATATTTTATATATAGTACACTTCATTTAATTCTTATGTTTATTAAAAGAATGCCGAAACAATATTGGGATTCATAGATAACTCAAATGTAGATTAATCTATTAAAAGGATACGTCCCTAGTCATTTGAAGTCCTCTGTTTCCTCATATCAAGTTAGATAATAACAAATATTATATATTTTTTATGTTCACAGTTCTAAAAACACATACTAAAAAATTATATGTATTTAAAGTTGAGGTTAATTCGTAAAAAACAAATAAACATTATATGTAATAATAAATTATACAATAGTTGAACGGAGTATTTTGAATTTGACTACCATTGGCCTCGATTATAGCCTCTAATATGCAGCGGAAGTATATGGACGCATTCATGATTTATCCTTTGACATTTTCCTCAATTTACTGGTCACTGAAATCTTGAGGTCGGTCACGCTACTGTGTCGTTCGATAAAGACCCTAGACGCCATTTGGCTACATAGTGCTATAGTTCAGGAGGCTCAGGTCTGGGTTTTATGGAGGCTAAAAGTTATTTTTTTAACTATTCACTCTCTGCTACCTTTGAAACCGTCAACCAGCTGCAGCTTTTACCAAAGCTGGAGAAGCTTGGGATTGCAGGTACACAGCTTAAGTGGTTCCATTCATACCTCCTGCGTTGGGGTCGGCAATGAGATAATAGTGGCTACGCGGACGACTTCTTCTGTGGGCCGTTGGTGACTCCCTAGAGGAAGTCGGGTCCCTCTTGGAGTCAAGGGCGGACGCCTTCTCCAGATTCGCGGGGGGAACGGCCTTGTCCTTAACGCCACCAAAACTCAGCTCATGATCGGGGACAACGTCAAAAAAGGATGTTGCGGTCTTCGCCGTCACCGTTGGGGGCGTCGAGGTGCACCCATCTGACGAAATTGAGTTTCTTGGGGTAAGATTTGATACCGGCTTCACTACAGCACCCCACAACATCAACGTCGCAAAGGCAGCAGCAAAACGGGCCGCACTCATCTCCAGGTTGGCCGTGCACTTACCAAGAGGAAAATACCTACGGCAGCTGGCCTTGATGATTGGCAAGATTTCTTATGCTGCCGCAGCTGTGGCAATTCCTCGATTCGATAATGAGTGCAAGGGGTCAAATGCCGCACACAGGGCTATGCAGGTCGCCATAAATGACGCCGCCAGGACCATCTTTGGATGTAATAGGCGGGATCACATCCACATCGGGGACCTCCTTGAGAGAGCAGGCCTTCCCTCCCTCAACGAGGTGGCCGCCAAGGCGGTGGCCATGGAGACTTGGAAATGCTTTTACTCCAGCGACTGGGGCGGAAGTGCCAGGAACCCGATTGGTGATTTCGTCTTCCCCATCCTGAGGAGGCCCATGAGGTCCACAACTTCAGTGGCGTACCCACTTGGGAGTGAGACAGCTACTTTTGCATGTCACGCAATATCTGTGTGGAACTTATCTAAGGCCTTGAGGTCGGCCACTACCCTTCACACAGCCAGGGCCGCAGCTAGGGCCATTGGACGCAGCGTCCCCAATAATCCATTCTGCATGGGTATTTTGTTTTTATTTGTTTTATTTATTTTCTTATATAATTTTATTGTTTCTTTATTTATTTATATATTTTAGACTAGTACAAATGCCCAATGGCAAAATATACTCGATTACACACACTCATGCACGCTTATGGTTGTGTGGACTGGAGCACCGTTCTACATGAATACATAATATGACTAATTGGACTCCTTGAAGACCTTATGACCTATGGGAGCACCGTGGAACCAAATTGGAAACCAGCTCTGTGATTGAGCTGATGGTATCGTCTGGTTATGACGCCCGTTAGATTCATTTACGGAATTCATAGTTCAATCCTAATTTTTTGAGTGTCAAATATGAGCATATATATATATATGTATATATATATATTATTTTATATAATAATAAAATAATAACATATGTTGAACAAAATGTCTATTGGTGAATTCACGAGATTACCATAAGGACATTTCCATTGAAAAACTGCATTTTGAGAAAAACATAAATGAAAAGAATTGGTATCAATACTGATGAGAGGGATTCAGAGGGAGTAGATTGGGATTCGATGGGTAAAATCTACTATCATTAGTCGTTTTAAAATCGTATTTAAAAGATAACTTAAAAACATCAACATGAGTACCCTCTTTTTCTTTTTCCTTCTTGAAACTATAAAAACCCTAGTAGGAGCTGATATTAAAAAATGGTTGGTGGTGCGTCAGCAGTTATATTCATTTATTGGCGCTAAATATTATTTGACGAAAATTTGCAAAAAAAATTCAAAGTCATAAATTGATCATAGCTAAATTTAATTAAAAACTATTTTTTCAAAATAAGTAATACAAAAAAGTTTTGCTTCATAACGAACCTTTGAACCTAGGGACGTCCGATTTCTAACAATGTTAGAAATTTTTAAATTAGATATTCGTTTTCAGCATCAAAAAATGAACCAGAATCGCTGGGTATATGTAAAAGAACTAAGAAGGTGTTTTTTTGGAGGTCATATAATATATATATATATATATATGGTATATATATTTATTTAATTAAAAAAAAGTCAGTGTGAAGGAGTGCTTTGAGTCTTCGATTGAATTGTTTTTTGCCCTTTAGTGGGATATAAGGGCTATAATTCGCAAATCTTCGAGGAGCAGGACTTTCTACGTCATTGGGACGGAGTGACGTGTCTTCTCTGTTTGGTGTTATCCCTGACTTCTTCTTCTTCTTTATTGAAAGAAAATGCTAGTCTTGATCCACCGCATGACAGACCTCCTGATCAACAGGGTCAAGAACTTCATGGAGTGAGTAGCCGGCGGCCGGTGGCAAAGCTAACGAGGAGGGAAGCTTGACTTCAGGAAAAAAAGGTGAGGGGAGAAGTGTAGAGGAGAAGAGCACAAAAAAGAAAAACGTTCGATGATGACAATATGAATAACTCTGAGGGTGTGGGTTATTTTCTTATAATTATTTAAAAGCATTGAAATTTTTTTGGAAACAAAAGCAGTGAAACATGTATAAAAATAGATTTAAAACTCACAGAGGGTAATCAATATCCCAATAACCCTCTATTATAGAGGTAGAGGACACTATTTTTAGGATACTTAAGATGAACAGGGAGATATTCAGATATTCAGAGTTTTCACTTTGGACATTTTGCTAAGGAATGTTCCAATAAGTCCATGAAGTGGCGGGAATATCTCTACACTATAAAAAGTAATGAACCCAATTCGCCTTCAACAGAAAATGTTAATACTATACCTGATCTAGTTGTGCTAGAAAATTGTGATTCGCCCTCTCCTAGCTCAGGAAGTAATGTTGGTCCTGATGTAGGTAAAAGCATCCAAAATACGGCATGTCATGAGCCACATCTAGGTTCTCCTCAAGATAAAACTGAAGTTCTAGCTACGGAACATGTAACTATTCCAATGACGAGAGTTGGAGAATCAGAAATTGGCAACCTTCAGGATCAAACGGATATTTCAGATCCAACCATTATTGAAATGAAAAAAAATGCTCACAAAAACACATTGCCGGGTGTGAAAGAGGTTTCTGCTGAAAATAACAAAAAACTCAAAAAATTAGCTAAGACTCATACATTGGAGGATGTCGTTCTACCTCATCGGACTAGATCTGGGTCAATCCCGAAGAGAACAGCCGTAGATTTGGAACTATCGCCCGATAAAAGGACTCCCTCAAAAGTCTACAGAAATGATGATTAGTTGATAGTTCGTGTGTTTTCGTTTTTGTTTCTTCTTCTTCTTTCCAATGATTAGAGGTGATAATATGATCTCTTTGACGTCTACTGACCTCTGTGTTGAGGAAGGGGTGTCGGAGGATATGAAGAGAAATATGGGTATGAAAAGGGTAGTTTCTCTCAACTCAAGAGGTGGAAGAGAGCGTAAATCTAGGCATGCCATGATGAAAAAAGTCTTAAAGTTTAATCCTGATATCATCTGCTTACAAGATGTACGATCTTTAATCTCGTCATCCTGTATTCGGTCTTGTAGTTATTGTGTCCCTCCCGGGTATTCCTATTATTTTACTGGATTTGGTAATCGTCGGGGTATACTCACATTCATATTAAAGTCCTATGGAGCATCAGAATGCATCAAAGAATATTCTTCTAAAAGTGAATGGCATTTGATTAGAGTCACTACAAAGCAAACAGAAGTTAATTTGATAAACGCATATGGACCGAATGTTAAGTCCTCAGCATTCTACCAATCCATAATTAACAACATAAAATTAGATCCAAGACCAGTTTTGTTATTAGGGGATCTAAATGTTAGTCTGAATGCTAAAAAAGAATCCTACCCGAATTATTTCAGTCTTACAAAACTAATACGCCAACTAGGATTGGTAGATGTCGTTAAAAAGCTAGGGTCTGATCAGGAATACTCTTGGAGGATGAGAGATAAACAGTCAAGAATCGATCATGCTCTGATGACTCCTCAGTTGTCTTCTTGCACAAAAAGAGCCACTTATTCGTTTGTACCTTTTTCTGATCATAGGATGCTCAATCTAGAATTTTTTACTGCTACTGCAAAGAAAAGTTTTAGAATTCCATCCTGGGTTATTGAGTTAGACGAATATAAAATAAAACTGAAAGCAAGACTGCAAATGTATTTTGATTATTCTCTTTCCTGTAGTCGGCTTTATAGAATTTTTTGTAGAATCGTCCGAGATACCACTATAAGCTTCATGAAGAGCAAAAAAAAAGATTATGATGCAAATTCAGGATGACATTGAGTCTGTGATTAAAAAAGGAACGTTATTTTCTCGTCATTTAGTAACGGACGTCTCTAACAATTTGGCAATTGCTGAAGTTGCAGAAGAGGAAATGAGGTTAAAAGTAGAAGCTGAACAAAATTCACATTCACGTCGACAGTTTTTATGGCTTAAAAAAGAGGACTCAGCTAAGAGGATCAACAAATTAGTTGTCAATGATAAAATACTGACAGATTCTCATTCAATTCTTGGAGTGTTCTGTGAAAAATTTCGTAAAGTTTTTGAATATTCGAGGAGCTGTTTCCCTAAGCATAAGAAGATCATTTCTGGTTCTTTGTTTAGTCATGATACCATTTTAGATTATATAAAAAAGAATTTAAGGACAATAAAGCTTTTGGTCCAGACAATATAAAGGGGAAGATTTTTACCTTATGTTCAGAAGACATTGTCCCTTATCTTAGCAAACTTGGAGAAGAAATGGAGACTAAGGGTAGACTTCCTTCTGCGGTTACTCGTGGTAGGATCGTCTTAATTCCAAAAAAGGGTGATGGTTCTCGAACAAATCATTGGAGACCTTTGACAATTTTAAACGAGACTTATCGTATATTAGCAGGAGTCCTGGCTAAGCACATTGAGCCAATTTTAAACAGAAAGCTAAAAAATGAACAAAAGGGTTTTTTACGAAATAGACATATTTCAGATATTTCAAGAAATATCCAAGCTGCCATAGATTTGACTAGGGATAGGAAAACTTATGGAGCAATTATAGCAGTAGATTTTACAAAGGCTTTCGATTCTATTTATCACAATTTTATTTTACGAGCTGTTAGAAAGTATCTTCCCAGACGGTTTTTTAATCCTGTGAGAGCTCTGTTGTTCAATGGTTCTTCAACTCTTTGCATCGATGGAGTTCATAGTGATGCTATTGTTTTGGGTAGAAGTTGTAGACAAGGGTGTCCGGCTTCTCCCCTTCTTTTCGCTGCAGCCATGGAACAGTTTTGCAGATCCCTCATTCGGAAGTATGGGGGCTTTGGCATTAGTTTTGGAGGGAAGAAACATTTGGTGGATTTTTATGCAGATGATGTGACTCTCATGGTGGAAGGCAATTCAAACGCCCAACTACATAAAAGGATTGAGATATTGCTCTCTTATTTTGGAAAATTCTCTAAAGCATCTGGATTGGAAATCAATGAAGAGAAGACTTCAATTCTGCCAATAGGTCTTTGGTCCCCAATGAAATGTACTCAAATCTGTGGGTGTTGTGTGGTTGACAAAGTCAATATATTGGGCATTGATTGGCAGAGGGATGGGCCATCTGTCTCTAATTATGAGCAGCGGTTCTCGAAAGTTAGAAAATGGTGCAAATCCTGGAGAAATCTCAATTTACAAAAAAGGATACTCCTATACAACACCCAGCTAATTCCTCAAATTTTATACGTGGCAACTGCAATACCTTCAGTAGCTGAAAAAGCGATTAAAGAGGAACAAAATTGGCTAAGGCTATTATTCAGTCAGAGCTATCTTCCGGCGCTGAAGCGGCCTCGCGCTCAGTTGGGCGGAGGGTTATCCTTGCTAGAAGTTATTTTACCGAAAATATATATAAAAGTTTTTAAGGACATTTTGTACAAACCCAATGTAGAGTGGAGAAATTTTATATGTCAGTCCAGTATTTTTAAACACCTAATGTTCGGCACTACTCTATCAAATGACTCAGTAGACCGAGTATCAAAGGAATGGGGGGCAGCTCAGAGAATTGTCTGGTCTTTAACACCTTGTTTTGATTCGAGCGGGATCATCGACATTATTCGTCAAAACTTCCAAAAGGCGCCCTTTTTTACAAACCTACCATGTCCGGATAGACTTGAAAAGACTGCCATTAGTGAAAGTGTGTTTACACTGCATGACCTGAAGAGAGACTCCATCTTCCATACTGGAAAGTTTGTTTTTCCTTTGAATAGATCTGCTGCCCATCATCTTCCTTTAACTCCTTGGTGTTTCAAATTAGTAACCAAAACAGATGAATGTCTTGATGCTCGGGCGATCCTAAATAACTTTAAAAAAGTCCTTCTTCTTCCTTCCTCATGGGATAAGGTGATTATGCGATCTCTGGTGGGTTTAATTGACAGTAGAACATTCACTTCTCAGTTCCAGATCTCTGCTGGGCTGCTTCGATTTTTTCGCCCCTGCAAGGACTGCGGGAAAACTTATAATGACAGTGTTCACGCTTTTAGTGACTGTCCAGTTTTAGCTTTATTAAAATCTTTTATTATATTGAATCAGGATTTTATCAAAAAATTTAGGCCCAGCTTCCTTAATGGATTTTTACTTTTTGGTTTGCAACCATACACTAAGCCCATCTCAGTCGAAGGCAAAGCTATAAATGCTTCAATTTCTAACTGTAAGGCCTATATTGCCAAAAATTTGACAAGCTACACGCCAGTAAATGTTGACCATCTGAGGGCAATTTTTATTTTCGCTGCTGCGAGGTATTGTGCTCTTCGCTTACGAATCCCCAAAACCCAGGACAGTTCATGGAATTATGCTTTTGAAGTTACTAAGTTCTACCCTTCTCAATCTGCACGACATCTCCATACTTTGAAAAAGGTGCTACGATTTTACAAAAAAAATCTACTCCAAGGACAATGAAAACCGCAAGGAAAAAATTAAAAAAAATAATTGACCTTTAATATTTTTTTTCGCGTAATTTTATTCTTTGTTTTTTAGATATTGTGTTAGTTATTTAGATTTGTATGTATTTGTAAAGATATTTTGGCCTTTTAGTAGAAAATTTATTATAAACTATAATGTTTATTGTTGTTGTAAAACTTAAAATTTTCTATCACTCTTTTAGTTGCTTTAATATGTTTTTTATGTGACTAATAAAGGCCTTGCTGCAGAGAAAAAAAAAGTATGACTTCATTTTATATTCTATAAATATTAAATATAAGCATGAAGTAGTTGGGACGCAGCTCCTTACATTAGTATACGAGATGAGTAGTTGTCTCCACTTCACTTTGCAGAACCAACACATTTTGTCTTTGCTTAGAAATGAGGACACCTCCAGAGTCCCGGTGACGACACGAGTATGAACCACTTTTCTGGAGGGTGATGAGGTGATTTTGATAACTTTTTACTTTGCTCTAATGTCTTCAAGTTTCTTCTTTTTAAAACAGCCTTTATTAGAGTAAGTGATGAGGTGTTCCACATGTTTCTTAATTCACGGAGTCTAATTAAAGACAGGTTTTCTCTGAAAGAGCGCGATGAATTAGAGTTAAAATGGTAGTTGCACTTGTCCTTCTGTGTTGCAATAATTTTCTTATATACCATCGATGCGAGTAGATTGTTTCGGAGTTTTAGAAGGTCAATATATAAAAACAAGAGTTTATCCGTTGTAGCAAAGGATGTAACCCAATGGATGATCCCTTAAGAGGTGTAAAATTTCCAAGTCCCATCTCGATCATATAAAAGTATTTGAAACGTTTTCATTCAAAGATCCCAGAACTTCAACTTAGATAGTTTGGCTACGGTGCATCGCATCCCATAGTTCGAGTATTGTGCACTAAAACATTCCTCAGAAACTGTTGAATTCCAGTAGTCTACTCTTTTAAAACATTTTAAAACCCACTCAGCTAAAGGGATTTCCAGAAACTTTAAAACATAGGGCACCTAGACCTCCAAGGTTTTTGGGAGTAGTGACTCTTTTGATTGATACGTTCTTTTGGATTTAAGGTCATCCAAATATTTTGTCATCGAATTCACATATTCTTAAAAGGTGAGTCACTTTTGGTATCACATGTGAGTTCCACAGCTGAATTCTTTCCCACCTGTGGAAACCAAGCCTCTTGACAAATATGACAAATACATTTCTTTATTCGAATTATTTTTTTCTTCTTGTTTAAATCCATTGCACCTTCTCCTATTGGACTCCGAGGATTTTAATATTATTTTTATGTTAAAATCTTTAAATGACTTTATGTAACTATTGGTTGATAAGAGTTCCGATTTATTTACATTGATTTTTAGTTCAGAGATGCCCTCGAACCATTCCATAATCATTCCGAATCCAAGCAGTGATGCAATCGTGAGAACTCGTGCTCCGACAATAACGGCAGAGTGTCGTCGGTATAAGCAAACAAAATGTTTTTATTAATAGTTTGTACCAATAACCATTTATACATAGAATTAATTAAGGAGGATTATAAGTGGATCCTCATAGATGTTTATTACTGAAGGAGCTTGACAGATTATTCGTCTATGTATCATGGTCCGTAGGGGAGAGAGAAGTTATTAGTTATGTTGATTTACGTGTTCAGCTATTATAATACCTATTAAAATATCTGTCAAACCAAAAAATGCTTGATGCCGACTACATATGATTACCAAATTTTTCCTGAGTATTAAGCGATAACACTTAGTTGTTTGGGGGAAAAAATCCTCCATTAAATAACTTTATTTTTCTAAGTCAGAGGAGTAAATAATTAAAAAATACAGTTTGAAAAATACAGTATATTATATTTCAAATAACTTTTATTTTTTATATAGTTTCAATCATCTTGAATGTTTAATTTACATTCTTCCTTAAATAACGACTGCAAATATACTTATATTAAATTACGATATATCAACTGCTCATTCGAAATAATTATATATCAATCATATATTTGTATTTATAAATTCATTTTAAATTATAAAAATGGGAATCTCAAATGATAATATAACACACAAACACACACACACATATATATATATATATATATATATATATATATATATTATATATATATATATATATATATATATAATATATATATTATATATATATATATATATATATATTATTAGGGTGTGTGGTCCTTTTTCAAACTTGTCTGATCCCAAATATCATGGATCAAAAGTTGTATTTTGGTATTGGTAATAACCCCAAAAAAAATAATTTTCCTCTCCGGTCAAAACCCAACTCCCTCCTTCCGGTCAAAGTTCGGTATTTACCGGAAGTACGTCAAAAAACGATCAAATTCGAAAAAGAAAAAAATCTTTTTATAAGTATGGCCTATGAAATGAAAAACTTATGTTATATTTTTTTTCGATTTGTTAGTAATTTTTTCAACTTTTTGATTAAAGTTTTTGAAATGCTTAAAATCAGTCGTTTTTTCTTTAAAAAAAATAATAGTCGGAATTGTATGTTTTTATAGTTTTATATCTTGGATTCACATTCACATCACTATGTTCTAAAATGTAGGTTTATAACAAATATTCAATATTAAAACTTATTTACTTGTTTGTTGACCTACATCTCTCTACTCAGGAAATTTATTATCCCATCGAAAGTTTATTATCAAGCAAAAAGTACTGTGATCAATCATTGAGACTACATAAAGAAACAAAGGCTTCATCTGTATCAAATTGATGGACGCAAAGACTTAACAAGATGTTCAACTGAATTTTCCAAGAAAGAAAAACATGAAGAACACATTACTGTGATTTCGGAACCGCAAGCAACTTATGTAAGCATTTCACACCAATATCTGGAAAAGCAATCACATTGCCAATGAATTGCATTCTATAATTGTAGAATCTGATAGTGCCGATTCTCTCCGAGCTATTGGAAGTGATGGTGCTCCAGTGAACACAGGATACAAGCTGGCGTCATAAGACATTTGGAGCAAACATTAGAATCGCCGTTACAATGGATCATTTGTTTACTTCATAAATGAATTGCCTTTCAAAAAACTATTTCAATTTTATGATGCTAAAACGACCGGTCCAAATTCTTTAAAGGGCGAAATTGGTTCTCAAATAACAAATTTTCTTGTAAAATTGTACCAGTTTTCTTTTGTACCTGTCCGAGGAAGTAATTTAGACATTAATCAAAGCTTATTTAAATGCTTAAGTAACGATCAACATATTTTGTTCAAATTTGCAATATGATACATAACGGACCAAACCATGTACCGAAAACATTTCTTGAGAAACATCCCGGTAAAATTCACAATGCTAGATGGATTACAACCGCTTCAACTCTTTTAAGACTATATATACAATCAAAGAAACCATCAAAGGAATTAAAAAGACTAGTAATCATAATTTTAAATATATATGCCCCTACATTTCTTCAAATAATAAAAAATCCTCATGTAAAACATGGATCAAGGTTCCTTCCTAACTTTCAAGGTGATAACACGTCATTCACGCCCTCCTAGAAATAATATTTTCTAGAAGTTACAAGTGATTTCCGGCCTTTTATGGCACTAAAAAGTGTTGTGAATGTTACCAACGTCCTTCCTAAGGTCAAAGCTTGTCTTCAGCTGCTCCAATCCTGGACTTCCGTCGATTGAAAGCTCTTTTTGGCCCTCCAGTTAAGGATACGCCATCTTGTAATTATTCTCCTTGAGATGAACATTCATCATAAAATCAAGCGGAACATTACATTACTTATATTCGCCCAACCTCGATTTGTTTCATTAATTGAAGCCTTCTTTACGTGAAGATGATTGAGGAAAGAAATTCAAGGACCTCAAACAAGCAAGCTTTGCTCTTGCCTGAAAATAAAGAAAATGCCGGTGACCTGAAATGGACAACGGTGAATTACAAGAGGTTACGAGCCCATCCTAAAAATAATACATCAAAGGACCTGAAGACAAAAATAAAACTAGAGTTCAACCCCATATCACTAGTAAAACACAATAATATGAAAGACAGAGGGAAGGCAATTCGAATGAAACCCCTCCTTCTAAAAGACAGCAAAAGCAGGAGGCTTTGCAATCAGAAGCTCCTAATACAAAACCGAAAAAAAGGTTTCTTTATGCAGAAATTGCTAAGAAGCCACAGAGATTGTCATCGTCAGGAAAAATGGTGACCATATTTCCATGATCGACTGGAACAAAACAATAAAAGTACTTGACACCGACTATGTTGGTCGATTGAGCGGGACAGTGGGCAATTCGTGCCCTGCTACGAAGGCCGTCGCTATACAAATCAACAAGCAGTGATTTATGTAAGTGACAAAACCTCAAGCCAGCATATCCGAAAAGTTATTTCGGAAAAGACACCTCTCTTGCCAGTCTCATGGGAAGAACTGGAGAGAAAATTAGAGAGGAAAAAAATATAAGACCCTTACTGGCTTCATAAGAGGAGTCACAGGGGACATAGTTGATGAAATACTCGCCAGGTCATTGCATATCAATGCAATGTTAATAAGATCCGAGGCAAAGTTGATGTCATCAAATTGACATCACACAGCTCGGAAAAGTGCTATATATTAAAGTTGACAAAAAGGCATTTGAAAGCCTAAAGTCAATAAACTTTACAATAAGTATTGCTTCCGCTGGTAAAGTTCGCTTTCAAGACCCTCGGAAAGCACCGACTATCCAGAAAGCGGAAGAAGAACATGAGGAAGACATGTCTGTAAAAGACCCGAACCACGAGGAAACAGTGGGTAAAATAAACTACAAAAAACCTCAACTAAAAACGTTGAGATTGTCAACGTCATTCAACCGAAGACCCAGCAAGTGACCAAGTTTAGTGTAGATACTACTGAGTACTGCGCCACAGATGAATTGGGCAAACAACATGAAATTTCCAAGGAGCTACTCAAGTGCCAGTGGCTCCGGGGAAATCCTTCAAATCAATTACAGACGATGTAGAAGATTATTTAAAAACTAACATCATAAGGAAAAAATCCAAGCAAGGAAACAATCTACAATAGATATGTTTTTCAACAGGGTTGCTGATGACCTAAAGAAGAAAACAAAAAGTATAATTATTCATCAGCTTATATAAGTTCATTTTATCTATATATTTTATATTTATTTCAGTTGCTTGAATTTTAAGAAGGAACTCCACATTACTGTTGTAGCACATATACCCCTTTGTGTGGTCGCGCTCTTTATCTTATGCATTTGTTGTACAATTATATTATGTCTTTGTAATATTATATGTATATATGTATGTATACGGTATACAGTAATAAACCTTTAAAACTCAAAAAAAAAACATGGATCAAAACATTTTTTCTTTTTAATTAAACCAAGCAAAACAACATTTAAACTCACAAGAAAAAAAAACGCTATAACAGCAACATTTAGAACAAATTCATTCTTTGCACATCCAGAAAATGTATTTTATGTGCTTTATTTGATTCGGACTTGGGAAAACGAAAAGAAGCTGTTAAAATTATTTTAGAAGATAGAAAAACCAAATGCAAGATTTGGTTAGGCAATTTGTTCTCCAAAAGATTTTTTAAACTTAGCTGCCAAAGTTTTTTTGATTTAGTTAATTTAAAACAATACATACAAAACTTATAAAACAGAACCGCCTCTAACGTTTGACTTTACTGAAGAAGAATTATTAAAAGTGTACCGAAGGTGAAGATTTACAAATACCATATATTCCATGTCATTCACAAAACGTAGAAAGATTTGTAGCATCGACAACTAGAAAATCCCAAGAAATAGAAGATCAAAATACGAGGCATACACATTTAATTGTAACACACAATTAAAGATCAAAGTTAAATAAAACATTTTCGAATCCGACTTTTAATTAATACATTTATTCAAATTCTCTCACCATTATGTCTTTATGTATTTATGTTAAACATTTTAGAAGTCTATAGAATAAAAATATTTTTTGTATTGTTTAGTTGTAGTTAGTTATAGTTGTATCAAATGTTAGAAAATTATTCATATTTTTCCAATTTTTCAGCTTATGTGTAGAAAATATATATTATGTTTTTGATTTTGGATGTCTAGACAATAAAATATTTTTTGTTTATATTTTTAGCTGCAAATTAGTTGTATTTATTGAAAAATATGGCGAAAAATTTTTACGTTATAAGGAAATTTAAAACTATATTGTAATTAAGACAAAACTCCTGATTTTCAACAATAAAAAAACTATAATGGAAAAGTCGAAAAAAATTACTAACAAATCGAAAAAAAATATATAATAAGTTTTTCATTTCGTTGGCTAAATTATAAAAATATTTTTTTTCGAATTTGACCACTTTTGACGTACTTCCGATAAATACCGAATTTTGACGGAAAGAGGCAGTTGGGTTTTGACTTAAGAGGAAATTATTTTTTTGGAGTTATTACCAATACCAAAATACAACTTTTGATCCATGATAATTTGGGATCAGACAAGTTTGAAAAAGGACCACACACCTAATATATATATATATAATATATATATATATATTCTATAAAATGCTATACTTAAGAGAATATAAGCAAATACGTACCTCCCCCAAAAAATTGATCTTTTGATATGAGATATACGATACCATTTGTAACGGCAGTAGTGTAACCGGATAGGAAGACAAAAAAAGAAGGAGAGAAGTGAGGCAAAATACTCCCTCCCTTCTCTTTCTCTTTCTATCCAGGTAACACTAACATAATTACCAGATGGTAATCGTATATTCTCATATCAAAAGATCATTTTTGGGGGAGAGAACGTATTTGCTTATATCTCTTAAAGTATAGCGATTTTCAGAACACAAAAATATATCAAATGAAAGCTTGGTTAACCAGCTTTAATTATTGTGGTATACTAAATCATATCAATTTAATAAGTAGAGAGTTATATGTACATTAAAAAAGCCTATCTCGCGTACAAAATGACGCATATAATGGATTTAAATGCGTCAGAGACAAAAGTAAATTTTGAGAGGATACCTTGACGCACATCTAAGAAACACATTATGATTTATTTTTTCATAATCGATTCTTATAGGTCAATACGGCTCTGATCATATGATATAAACTCAGATTGTACTGAATTCTGAATTGCTAGAATGCAACAAGGTAATTTTTGGATTTATCATCTAAAGTTTTACTAAACTTAAAAGTACTATTTTATATGAAGCGAACAAGTCATCTTCTACAGGCGAGTGAAGTTAATGACACAAAAAAAGCCATCAAATAAGCTAACAATACACCACTTCATTTTTTTCTTGTTTTTACTGAAAACTTTGTTTTATTAAAAAACATCAAAATACGTCGCTGGTGGTAAATTAGATTTCCTTAAATTAATACTAATATGAAGTCTATACGTCCACCATTTTCAAGAAATTTGCGGAAAACTATATTTTTACTAAATTTTAAAACTTTGACCTCGTTGCGCGACCTCGTAATTTTGACCGATTTTGTTCAAACTTTGTATGTCGTCTTCTTTTATCACCAAGAAACAGAAAATCCACAAAGTCGCTAACATTTCAAACATTTGAAAAATAGAACAACACTAATATATATATCTTGTCATGCTTATGATTAGTAGTGGTTATAACGATGAACTTCTGTCGTTGGTTTTTGAGTATGGCTTCACACAAAGTACTATAAAGTCTGGACAACTAGGGCCTTTTATAAGTTCGGATTTGTAGATCTCCAAAATATAGATAAATATCGTTCTTCGATCATTTGTTGTCCTATTTTATCTTAGAAATGTTATCAATTTCAACCTTGTGTTTAATTTATGAATAATTAAAACTCACTTTAATATTAAGAGCCATAGTATTATTATTGAAAGTAAAAAAAACTTTTAGAAGGACTCTGAACCAAAGAAAATATAAAACTTTTTTTATATTTTCTTTGCTCTGAACTTACTTTTGCTGCTTTGTTGACTTCAATAAAGTCATGACGTCATTTAATAATATTTAATTTCCTCCATGTCTTTTCTTTTTTTCCTTTTTTTGATTTTTAATAATTTTGTACAAAAAATAATAATATAACGACGTCAATTGAGCATGAAATCACTTACTTAAAGAAGTTACAGATCCCAAGGAACTATATGGGATTTTTTTGTCATTTTTAGAAGGATTAATATCAAGGATCCTTGGAATATGAAGGAGGGATTCTGTCATTATGGGATCGTCTATGCCAAACAGATTTATTGTAGCAATAATAAGTTCAGGAGCTAGGAAAATTAAGATCCCATCATTAAGAAAGAAGATAAAAATTTAGATCGGCATTTGCACGTTTAAGGGAGACCTTTATGAGTTGTTTAATAGAGTCCCATTCACTGCAATATGCCCCAACGTATCCGAGTTATTTCATTTAAGTGGACTTGGACACCTTACAGATGCCATAACGATAGATAGGCTAAATCCACCATAAATACCATCGTCTCTAACGATCAGTGATTCTTTTCAAAAATTGTTTTAGCCCAGAATGAATGATATCATTTTTGTACTAATTTAGTCTTTTTTATGTAAACACTTAATATATTTCCATTCATTTAAGATGTAGGATTTCTCACGTCTGTTATCTTATTTGTCGTTTTGTATTAAATGTGGAGACGAAAATAGATTACTTTTATGAGGACTTTTTAGTTTCTATCAATTTTTATTTAGTAATTATAGCAATGTTTATTTTCATATACTATATTTTTATATTTTTATTCCGAAGTGGCTTTTAAGTCCTGTATTTTCCATTTTTCGCCTATAAGTGTCGGTAAGAAATAATACATGAGACCTTTTAATGGCCCTTTTTCCCCTTTTCTACTTTTTAAAATATAGTAAGTGGTTTTCAAGTTTGTCAATCATTATTACTACTTAAAAAGTAGGACGTTTATTGTTTAGGCATTGATTTTTTATAGAAAGTTTTTATCCCGAAATAAGCCATGCAGGATCCTTGACGTGACTTTATTACAAAAACCATTAGAATGCATTCACTAAGGGCCAAACAAATGTATATGCAAAAGTATAGCCACGCTATTAATAAAATGGGACATGAATACATAATCTTTGAATTATTTTACCCTCTTCGAGGTACTTCCGTATTTAGTACTACTTAGTTAGGCTTCGTATTAAAATAAAATTTGACCATGCTTGCTTCAAAAAAAAAATTACACCCCATAAATGTATTATCTTTGAAAATTATAAAAACAGTCCTTTAGGAAAGCATTGTACTTAATCTTCTCACAAATCCTTTCAAATTGGTAAACCAAAGGATACTAGAATAAGAATGGGCTTAGCTTTAATGGTTCTGGCACTTGAATAATATAAACATACTTGGTACAATTATAATGTCTATTTTCCTTCTATTTATCAAGCAGTTCATTTCAATGTATATGGTACAAGTCTCTGACTTAAATATTAAATATCTCTGGACCCAGTATTGTCTTTTCAGATTAATCCTTGAATTTTGTCTAAATGGTGGGAATAATTCAGCTGTTTATTATATCAGTATGTGCTTATATATATATATATATATATATATTATATATATATATAGATCTATAGATATATATATATATATATATATATATATATATATAGATAAAAGAATGGAGAGAGTGAGGCAAAACACTCTCTCCCTTCTTTTTTTCTTTATCTTCCTATCCAGCTAACAGTAACAGCAGTTACCAATGGTAATTGTATTTTCTCATATCAAAGGATCAATTTTTTTGGGAGAGTACTTGCAAAAAGTATTTGCTTATTCTCTTAAAGGTATAGCGATTTTAGAACACCAAACTATCAAATGAAAGCTTGGTACACCAGCTTAATATTTTGGTATACTAAATCATGTCAATTAATAATTAGAGAGTTATATGTACATAAAAAAACATATCTCGCGTACAAAATGACGCATATAATGGATTATAAATGCGTCAGAGACAAAGTAAAATTTTGAGAGGATACCTGACGCAAATCTAAGAAACCAATTATTTTTTTTTCATAATCGATTTCTTATAGGTCAATACAGCTCTGAATCATATGATGTAAACTCAGATAGTACTGAATTCTGAATTGATAGAATGCAACCCAGGTAATTTTGGATTTATCATTCAAAGGTTTACTAACTTAAAAATACTATTTTACTCTGAAGCGAACAAGTCATCTTCTACAGGCGAGGTGAAGTTAATTGGACAAAAAAGCTATGAAATATGCTATCATACACACTCACTTTTTTTTTTCTTGTTTTACTGAAAACTTTGTTTTATTAAAAAATATCAAACATACGTCTGGTAGTAAATTTGACTTCCTTTAAATTAATAATTATTGTTGAAGTCTGTAACGTCCACCATTTTGAAGAAATTTGCGGGGGAAAAACTATATTTTTAATAATTTTTAAAAGTTTGACCTTGTTGCGCGACCTCGTAATGTTTACCGATTTTGTTCAAACTTTGTATGTCGTTTTCTTTTATCACAAGAAACAGAAAAGACCCCATGTTGCTAACATTTCAAACATTTGATATA
>CP045910.1:245645-258998 GCA_013387185.1 Caligus rogercresseyi
AATTATAAAACTACATATAAAAGTAAATGTGACTGACTTCACCATAAAAAAGTATTTAAAAGGTCAAAGGTATGAACATGACATTCCGCCTAACTCAATAAATCTCCATTTTTTTTACTTGCATGACACTCAAGGATTCATTGAATTTGTATTTAAACAACATACATATACATTTCAGTCAAAGAAGTAAAACGTTCTTAGAAAACATGTTTAATGGTATTAGATATAATAATGAACAGAAATTTGTGAAAGATTTTTCACTCTTGAAATTTATATAGCTGGCTGGCTTATATGTAAGTAAGGTTATTCTAGATAATTGGAACGGTATATGTATTTGATGAAATGCAAAATATTTAAGTATTAAATGTGAGCTATTTTTGCCATTTAGCATATCTTTATTGAGTTATTTGTTGAGTATAAATTGCGTACATATGTTCATATACATAACTTAAAATTTGTATCATGGATTTTGGTGAGATAAAATAGGTTTTCTAAATGTCAAATGAGACAATAATTTTCTTTTTTTGTACAAACATTCCTCATAAAAAGTTTGACTTTGTACAAAGAATGTTTTAAGTCACATGAGATGCTCTCTTCTTTTTCCTCTCTTTACCTTGAAAAGTAGGTAAAATTAGAAAAGGTGATTTTTCTGGTTCATTTCTGATCCCATTACTTTGCAAATAGTTTTATTAGGTCCGCCTTGACCCAAGGATTCCATAGGTACCTTCAAAGTTCAAATTTGACCATAAATGTGGGAGGAGATAGCGTGCGGACATACAGACGGACGGACGGACAGAGATTGGTGAATTATTATATAGATGATAATGCTTTGAGAGTATTCTAAGAGTATGCCAAAATTGATTTATACATGTCATTACATCATTACACTAGATCTTATATTCAAGGCTGCTCATTATACATATATATAATATATTTTTTTTTTTTTTGAGAGACAAACATGTATTCAACCAGACAAAAAATTTATAATAATCAACAAAAAATAACTACATATTATACAAAGACAAAAAAGGAGAAAGACATGTAAAATTGAAATATGGTTTTAAAAAATATATAATTTATAAAAATTATAGTGTAAAGGCAGTAATTATTTAACTATATGTTCATTTATATATGTTTTACGTAACTGCCTATTTTTATGTTTTTATTTATTTTATCGTATTTATTCGTTGATGATGATAAATAAAAAATCTTAACCGAAAATAAAATTATAGTGTAAATGCATCTTTAAAAATATTTTCAGAGATATGATATTTTTTAAAGCCACCTCCGCTATCCTTGTGGAAATTTTGTGGTTCTTGAACCTGGCCTCGCCAGAATAGATCGAAGTTTAGCAATGACTTCCGATGCCAGTCTCAGTTTAGGATCCTTAGTTAGAAAGCCATATAGGATCTCGTTGGGCTCAGAATCCTGCCTATTTTACTTTAGACCCTCTTTTATTATTTCATAAAATGGACGAGATCCGTGCAATCATTATTTTATTTACACTCTGTATCATCGAAGATGCTAAGAGAGCGTTTTAATGTTAAGAATGTCAATACAAGACAAGAATATGGATAAGAGCTAATTTAAAGTCATAAAATCATAAGCTAATAAAATAACAAATGGGGATCTTATTAATGAGTTGGACATTAAACCAGTGCTTTTATCAGCTGCGGCTAGATATGCTGTTCTGGACCTCAAGATACCCTCTCCTTCAACGGATTTCTGGACTCCGGCGTCGAAAGAAGTAAAATTATTCCCGTCCCTTGCCTCCATCCACCAGAAGACTAAATCAATAATTTAAAGCATTTTAAGAAGTCTAAATGATTGTATTTTATTTCATAATAAGTCTTTTTTTATTGTGTATTCTTTATGTCATCATGCCATGTAGGAAGTATAAATGTTTTGTTGTTATTATCATAATAAGCTTTTTATAAAATTTGTATTCTTTAGTATAGCATGTCCATCATGTAAAAATTGTATTGTTCAGCTCCTAAGACCAAAATTTTAAATTATAATATTTATTTATGTGTATTCTCACGTATTTTCTTAGTTTATATGTATTTTTACTTTCTGTACATATTTTAAAATTTGAATGTTGAAAAAAAATGTAAGCAAATAAAAAAGTCCTCTAGAGCCATATTGAAGAATAGTGATACATCATCCCTGATACCGATTTGTGTTAGCATACAGCTAACGACTATACGATTTATCAATGTTATATTCAAAGCGAGAGTGGACACATTTTTTGGTTAACAAAATCTTGATTTCTCTGAAATGATTTGCATTCACCCTTAAATTTAGTGGGTTTTTTTCCTCTTCTTCATCTTATTTTTGTTATCTTTTTTTAGGTAAATATACACGCAATTGTATCTCTTCTTTTAATCATCGTCCACTTGAAAGATTACGCGTATGTAAAATGTACTTATGTGGTACAATAGACGAAAACATAATTCTCATTTACACTATAGTTACTCACGAAATAATATTATATATAGTACACTTCATTTAATTTTATGTTTATTAGAAGAATGCCAAAACAATATTGGGGTTCATAGATAACTCAAATGTAGATTCATCTATTAAAGGGATACATCCCTAGTCATTTGAAGTCCTTTGTTTCTCATATCAAGTTAGATAATAACAAATAATTTATTTCTTTAATATTCACAGTTCTAAAAAAACATACTAAAAAATTATATGTATTTAAAGTTGAGGTTAATACGTAAAAAATTAATAAATAAACATTATAGTAACAAATATTATAATTTTTAGGTGATATATATATATATATAAATAAATAAATATATATATATATATATATAATATATATAAGTATATATATATTTATACTGGGATGTGCAAAATTATATATATATATATATATAGTGTCTTTTCGTTTTAAAAGTACTCTCGATTTAATTCATAATTCAGGATCGATGAGATATAAGTAACTATATAGATTCGTCTAGGATATGAATACTATCCAGACAGCCTGATGTACCAATAAAGATAATCATATTGGTGCGGGGATCTACCTAAGTTGTTATAGGTAGAGCTGGAGTCGGATTGTCAAGGTGTTGCACTTGCACTAACAAAAGATAAAAGTAATACTTCCTTACGCGAAGAGAGTCCGTTGAGAGTGTTTATTAGTCTTGTCATGAGATGTATAGAAGAAACATATATAATATAATATATATATATATATATAATATATATATATATATTATAATTATATATATATATATATATATATATATATCTATATATTATATATATATATTATAATATAGATATATATACATAATACTATATATATATATATATATATATATATTATATATAATATATATAGTATATATATATCTATATATATATATATATATATCATATATATACATATATATATATATATATAATATCCATAAATATATAATATCTCTATATTATATCTATATATATATAGTAGTCGGGTTGTTCTTATTTTTCAAATGTTTGAAATGTTAGCAACTTTGTGATTTTCTGTTTCTTGGTGATAAAGAAGACGACATACAAAGTTTCGCACAAAATCGGTCAACATTACGAGGTCGCGCAACGAGGTCAAAGTTTTAAAAAATTTATTAAAACTATAGTTTTCCGCCGCAATTTCTTCAAAATGGTGGACGTTACAGACTTCAATAATAATTATTTATTTAAAGGAAACTAATTTACTCCAGACGTCTGTTTGATGTTTTTTTAATAAAACAAAGTTTTCAGTAAAAACAAAGCAAGAAAGGGAGTGTGTATTGTTAGCTTATTTCATGGCTTTTTGTATCAATTAACTTCACTCGCCTGTAGAAGATGACTTGTTCGCATCAGAGTAAAATAGTACTTTTAAGTTTAGTAAAACCTTTAGATGATAAACCCCAAATGACCTTGGTTGCATTCTATCAATTCAGAATCAGTACAATCTGAGTTTATCTCATATGATTCAGAGCCTGTATTGACCTATAAGAAATCGATTATGAAAAAAATAAATAATAATTGTTTCTTAGATTTGCGTAAAGGTATCCTCTCAAATTTTACTTTGTCTCTGACGCATACATAATCCATTATATGCGTCATTTTGTACGCAAAATAGGCTTTTTTTAATGTACCTATAACTCTCTACTTATTTCAATTGACATGATTTAGTATACCAAAATATTAAAGCTGGTTAACCAAGCTTTCATTTGATATGTTTGGTGGTAACCGATTCTTCTATTTCATTAAGAGCATAACTACTGAGCTAGTAAATGAATACAGAGTGACAGACATTGCGAAGCAGAAATGGAGAGAAAAAGAGCTTCTTCAATGTCATACTGGAGCTTCGCTGCTTTTTTTATGAGATGTAATAAACTTTTTCACAGTACTGAAACCACTTTCAGAAGCAAGGGTACGCCCGTTTTGAGTAATCGAACTATGTCCATTAGACAGGTTTGTTCTCATATTCCAATTTAAGGTATAAGTTTCTTCCAAATAAAGAGCAGCTCTACATGCACTATTAAAGCATTATCGACAATAACAGAGTTATTAAGAAACTTACAGACATTTGAATATTTTCATGGAAAGTTTTTCCAAGATTGTCGGTGGTCTAAGGCTAAATTTTCCTAAGAAAAGACGTCAAAGTTCTACGGAAATTTTTACACATCAATGTATTGTCGAACATATAAGATGTAAGTTCAAGGACAATAAAACATCTGGTCCTGACGGAATCTGTGGACGTATCTTCTCTATCGCCCCTGAAGAAATAGCTCCATATCTTTTAAGTATCGGCCGACATATTGAGTTTACTGGAAAAATACCAAGTACTCTCGCCAAGGGTCGTATAGCATTGATTCCTAAGAAAGGCAATGGAAATGATTTTAGCCATTGGAGTGCGATAACTATTTTAAATAATGCGTACAGAATTTTAATTGGTATTTTAGATATAAAAAAATTGAACTCTATTTAAAACTGTAAAATTGATCATGAACAAAAAGGCTTTCTTAAAAATAGAAAAATCACGGATATTTCCCGCAACATTTTTATCGCAATGGAATTAGTCAAAAGTCGTAGCAAGTTTGGAGCTTTAATTGCAATTGATTTCTGCAAAGCGTTCGATACTATACGGCATGACCACATTTTAAGATCTATCAAGCGCCTTCTTCCTAAACGGTTTTTTAATCCCATAAGAGCTGTGTTGCTCAATGGATCTTCTATTATATAATTGGACGGAATCAATAGTTCTCCTATTTTATTGTCAAAAAGCTGTAGACAAGGATATCCTGTAGTCCTGCTTCTTTTTGTTTCGGCTATCAATGAGCTAACTAGGTTTTTGACAAGTAAATACCTAGGGTTTGGAATCTCTTTCGGTCGTCGAAGACATCTCATTGACCTCTATGCAGATGATATCACGTTAATGGTGGAAGCAACTCGGAAGTGCAGCTCGCAAAAAGAATGATATTTTACTGTCTTTCTTCAAAAAATACGAGGGCAAATCTGGCCTTGCAATTAATAGAAGCAAAACTTTTATACTTCCGGTAGGGAAGTGGTTTCCGCATGCTAACTGTAAAATACAAGACGTCAGGATTGCCAATTCTGTCAATATTCTCGGCATAGAGTGGACAAGATTTGGTGTATCAGAACGTAACTGGACCCTGTTGAATACTAAAATTTATGGTCAAACAAAATTTTGGCGCAGTCTTTCTCTGCAAAAAAGAATCGATCTCTACAACTCTAGGGTGGTTCCACTAGTTTTATACAAGGCAACCTCCATTCCTAGTCAAGCTGAGCTAGCCTTAGAAGAAGAAGAGCAGTGACTGAAATCTCTTTTTCACAAATCGTATATCTCCGCCATAAAACGCCCCAAAAAATATATCGGCGGTGGTCTGTGCCTCCTTCAGTCTATTGTTCCGAAATATTAGCGAAAGGTAATACAAGAAATGGGTGTGTATCACACTCGTGATTGGAGAAGATACTATACCACGTCATAATTATTGAACTGGATACATCTTGGCACGCTTTTAACCAATCTGGAATTGGAATTAATTTCACTTTTTTTATCATCCATGCAAAGACTTATGTGGAAGATGGAGCCCGAATTTCATTCTGATACTACTGTGGACATTTTATTTAATAAAAAACAAGAAGCCTTTTGTCAGTAGATTTGGTGATCCTTCAGCTCTTGAGATGTTTGCCCTTCATCACAACGTCTTTACGATACATGATTTTAAGTCAGAATCGGTCTTTAATGTCAATAGGTTCTATTTTCCTCTTTCTCGTACTGTTAAGCATTATTGTCCTCCCTTGCCCTTTGTTTTTAAAATATAAGACACCCACGGATGGTGTAAGCCAAACTAAATCTATAGCAGAGTCTTTTATCAAGATGCTTGGCTTGCCTCTTTCCTGGGAGAAAAGGATTCTCCACTCTACGCAGGGCATTGTAGACGGGCTAAAATTTACTACCAATTTCAAATTTCAGGACAATTAATAATAAAAAATTACCCCTGCAACAATTGCGGTTGCTTATACAACAATATTTTACACGCATTCGTTGACTGCCCTGCGCTATCATTGGTGAAGCAGTTTTTAAAACTTAATTTATCTGAAAATAAACTAATTTCCCTTAGTATTCTAAAGGTCTACATTCTATTCGGACCATACAAATTGAAAAAAAGTTCCCCTCTAGTCATAAAGCTTTAAACGCAGAATTAAGCAACATCAAATCATTAATTGCTAAGCAACTAACGGCAAACTCTTATGTGGAAGCTGAGGACCTGAGAGCGATCATCCTTGGAGCAGCGGCTCGTTACGAGGCGCTCGATGTTAAAATTCCTGACCCTGGAAATGGACGGGAGATATTGTACGATTTGTGCCATCTCGCTCAGGAGTATACCTGAAAGCTCTGAAGAGGATTTTAAGACGTCATCGGGATTTTTTAAAGAATAAATAAACGCTGTTTTGTCCATGTATATAAGGTTATAATCTCTTGACAGTAAAAATGTTCTACAATGTTAATTCATGTTATTTATTTTAACGCAACTGTCAAGAGTATTTTTATTAATTTATAAGTTGTCTTGTATTTTAGTGTAGTTATTATTTTACACTGTCTTATAATGTTTGATATCCGAAAAATAAATAAATTATAACTGTTAAAAAAAAATTCCAACCTGACTAATTCTCTTAACAGAGTCATTTGACTAGTTTCATTAAATCAAAAGTATGAATTGCATTTTATTCAAACAAATAGGTTTTTGTTACCCATTATTAGCTTAAATAAATATATTTAAAAGTCGACATTGTATATAGCGCATGGAATGTAAATATTTTTTTTAAACATTATTTATTGTACCAGAAAAAAATTAATTTTTGTTCCATTTGTATTAATATAGTTGGACAAATCATCATAAGTTTTTAAAGCCCAGTTGTTTCTATGGCCAAATTTTATGTAGAATCCAATCTGGCAATTTTTTTGATCTTAGTTGATGTCTTAATTCGCTAACACTTAAAAATTCAAAACGGCCGCCAAAATGACATAATTTTGACCGAAAAATTACTTTAAAATGAAATATTGCTTCCAGTATGTCTTTATATAGGTCTTCTTGGCCAAGGAATTCAAAAATAACATTATTAAGTCTATAAATCAATCCTATTAAAAGATAGAGGAAATATATATTGATTTTTCTACCCAAATTGGCGGTTTACGGCGTTAAAATTGTGTGGTCGAAAGCATTATGACAATATTAATCCGTGCTTTGCCAATATCATCAAGACATAGGATCTCAAAATATTAATATGAAGCACCATAACAATAGTCTAGTATCACATACCTATATAACACTATTCACTCACACTTAAACATTATTTGAGTAGTGTGTTTACGTCTGTAATTAGGTCTGACTCTAGCTTGATTGAATTCTTAATTGATTGGTTTAGTTTAGCTCATGAAAACTTTTCCATTTTAAATCTCCCATCAACTTAGATTTTTCTCATTTGATAAATATCTGGTGCCACTGTAGCTCTTAAGTAGCCTATCTCTGACAGTAGTTGTTTTCTGTCAACCTTTTAATGAAGTCAAGAGAATCTCTTGAAACTGGACCTTGGCGCCCTTACACATAACAAGCAACTTGATTGTCCTTCCGCTTTTTTTCTTTTGAGCTGCTGTTTCTTTATTAGTGTTAATTCTTTTTTGGAGATTTTGTTGATGTGCAAAAAGTTAGTTCAACGGTTCTAACAGCGGTTTCATTTGTTGACGTTCTTGCCCATTTTATCGTTTCTGCTTTTCATCGTTACTCACCTTTGAGAAGGATGGATCTGTTAATAACCTGTTTGTGGTCATAACATCTTGCGAGAATGAGTGTGGACAGATGTAGATCCTCCACTTGCTGCAATACGGACATCCAATTTCGCAAATTCAGACTCACAGCCCAAGTTTTTAAAGTGGAGCGAACTGTAGTTCGGTTTGATCAATATCAACAGACCCTTCCTCACGACTGGTTTGCCGTAAAAATCCAATTCTGCCAACTGTTGCTCTAGTGTATCTATCACCTCATCAAGTACTGTGTCATCAAGACTACTTTGTCCATCATCTGCACGTACAAGATTATCTCTTTTCTGCTTCAGATCTGATAACTTTTGTTGAAAGAATGATCGTATTCCGGCCCAGTTTCGATTTCTTCTTTCTTCTTCATTAACTCGTCCATCTATTCCTCGAAGATCCATCAAAGGGAAAATGAAATCTCCACTGAGGTTTGTATATATTTGAGTACAGTAATAAACCAGTCACTTCGTATGTATGTATGTAAAAACTGCTAATACTAGCTTGTTTGCATTGCTATCGGCAGCAGTGTCAAATAAATCTATATCTGATTGTCTACGTGACAATAATTATTTGGCAATTTGCCATTCTTCCAAATCTATTGGCTATAAAGCCTCTGAATCCATTATGCTTCATTCCTTGCAACTCAATCTACGAGGTATACTCATTGTATAAGGAAATAGAGTGTGCTGCATGGCTAGGGGATGGCAGCTTCGAGATTGCAATCAGTGCTAGAATGTGAACAATGGATCCTGGAGATGTAAACACCTTTTCACCAACATTCACTTTTAGTAATTTCTGAGCACCGTTTTATTGCTCAGTGTTTTTAAATACTTTATCGGCTGCGTGATCTGCACCCAATATGATATGAGTAGAGCATCTGAGAATATTTTCTTCCATCAAACCTAAATGCTAACAGCTCGATCTGTCATTCAAAAATCTATGGAGCTTTTGATATCTTCAACATCGGTATCAGCTAACAATGCTAAACACTTCAATTTAAGTCCATATGATGCAGTACTGTCAGCTCCAATATGGCTAACATTCTCTGTATATCCAGTTGTCATGGTTTTTCGTGATCTACCAGGACCTGAAATAGTGATATGGTCAGCCTTTACATCGTATAGCTTGTGACCTGAGAACAATCAAGAATAACATTACTGGTAAATCCTTATATCCTTTTTCCAAATAAATGTCCTTGGAAGCCTTATTCTTACTTGATGTCAAATACCAATAAGGATTAGGCTTGTAATGATACAAGGAAACAAAATTAAAACCACATCACGTGATTCACAAATCTGATTACAATAAGAATGAATAAATAAATGCAAATTATAATAAAAGGAGTACAAATCTTCCTTATCTTAAAAAGAATAGGTTTAATCATGTTTAAACTATTATATTTGCAATCCTTGACCATAAAAACCCTAGTTATACATCTTACATGTGGTGTTTAATTAACAAAATAAATTTTCACTAAAATTACGTCATTTTGGGAACATTTTTAATTTTTGAGTTTTAGCGACGTCAAACGTAATTGAAAGACAATTTTTTGCCAGATTTAGAAGCTGCACAAAATTTGGCCATATAAACAACTAGGCTTTCATTCATTTTAACAAAAAAGGCTAAATTTTCCCAATATATTTATAAATAAATATGAGCTGCACATTCCTCCTCATTTATTAATAGAGATACATTTTGCTATCCATATCATATACATTATTATTCTTATAAAAGTATGTAGGTTTTAAAACATAAAATTATGAAAAAAATTCTGAAACATTAGCAAATAAAAATATGATATCACCAACTTAATTATTATGATCACTGCTGCGAACTCTATCAATGATAGAGTGGATTTTGTAAAATAATCACTGTATTGTAAGTGATTCCGGAGAAATCAAAATCAAAAATTATATATAAATATATGGAAATAGAAATCAATTTTTAAAGTAGCCTAGGGTCCCATAGATGGGAGAGAGTTCAGCTATGGAACTCACATGTTATTCCGAAAGTGACTTTTACGAGTTTGCAAATTATACTCAGGAATTGCATAATCATTTGATGACATTTTAATGGAGTTTTTGGACTTAAAGACACAACGAAACATTTCTATAAAAAGAGTCGTGACACCCAAAAACCTTGGTGGACTTGGAGCCGTGGACTTAAAGAGTTTCTGGAAGTCGCTTTTAGCATAATGGATTCTTAAATGCTTTAGAAGACCAGACTATTGGAATTTTACAGTTTCAAGTGATTGCTTCAACAAACAGTATTCAAACTACGGCGTGCGTTTTATAATAAATCAGCTCTCAGAATTATATTTCTGAAAGACTCTTCTGAAAAATGTTTTAGATACCTTTTATTTGGTGGAATTGAGTTTTGAGACTATACTCCTCTCAAGGGATCCACAATTGAGTTTCACACTTCTCTACAGAGGATCCTTTCCTCATTTTTCCTAATAGACCTCCTACAACATAAGGACAATGACTGGCTACAATGACATTCAAAAAATCAAGAAGATGCAAAAAATTGATATCTTTTTCCACAACCACTTTAATCCATCGCGATCCTTTAGGGTACTAAAGGTTTTATAAATAACTTTTTATACAGATATATCAACATTATCGATGCTGGCAACCATTGAACGAATGAATATCTGTATATAATATCCTTCAATACACAGAACATTAACAAAAGGCATGTTATCAAGGATCAAATCCCAAAACTTAAGTTAATCTTTGAATTTTAAGTCATTTTTTTTGGTTAAAAACATTTTATTCGGTTAAGTATGAAAATTTTATGTAGTGTAAAATAAAGTATACTAAAATTATATACAGAAACAGAGAAAACTATTCAGGGCAGTTGCGAAAATACATAAATTAACATTTTAGTTCACATTTACTGCCCTGAAGAATAACCTTATATAAAGGACGCATCATTTATTAAATTGTTTAAAAACTCGTGATGTCTTTTTAAAATCCTCATGATATTTTTCATGCTTCGATCTTGCTAGCACATATTTAATTATATCACCAGGCCATTTCCACGTTGGCGCTCCTAAATCATTTTTTATTATTTCCCCCTGAATTCGCATATGCCTCTTGTAATTATTTTTATTGAACAATCATTGACAGTGTTGTTTGTGCTCTTAATTACCAAAAATGTTATGTAACAACCTACCCCATCCCTGTTTCCCTCTCTTGTGAATTAATGGAAGGCCACAAGAAGTGTTCTATGGGACTCCGAGAGAAGAGACACCCATCAACACAAGCCCAGCTTTCTCATGACTTACGTTTTTCTAATAAAACTATCTAATTTATATCCATTCATTTAAAAAAGGTAGTATTATATCGAATATCACCTTGAGTGGGGTAATATCTATTGTCATACGGTATTAGACTTTTAATAAACATAATGTAATCGTAAATTTTATTTACTAAAATGATTTATAAATTGAGGGTATCAAAAGGTGAAGATGTCATTCTTCTAAAGTGTAAAATAATGCCTTATCTGTTTTATTTGTTTTTAGTCATCTGTCTGAATAAAAGCATGGACGTGAGTGACTATTTCGTTATTGACTCTCCTCACGTTTATTTAACGAGTTTTTATTTAATTTTCCTCATGAAATGTAAATGTAAAATCATTTATTTTTGTTTAAGGACATGTATATGAGGGAGTATTATAGAAAGCAATTATTAAGATATCAAACGTGCATCCCTCCCGCGAAAGTTCCGTGATTGGAAACTAAATGATCGTACAAATGTTTGTGCGTTCGAAGGTTTCGGTTTAAAACAAAGACTTTTTTTATTATTGCTCATTTTGAAAAAAAATAATTATACGAGATAAAGAGATATTATTATATAAAGTGTATTTATTTTTATTCAATTTGATTAAATGAGATTAAACGTCAATAAATGAACATAAGTTGCTGACACACCGACATTTTTTTAAATAACAGCTCCTCCAAGGGATCTTTTAGGGTTTAAAGAAGGGGAAAGAAAAAGAGTGTTCTCTTGTTGATGTTTTGTAGTTATATTATTTAATTGCGATTATTTTTCACAATTTAATTTCCATAAAATAAATTTGTCTTCAAAGATTTGTATAAGATTAAATTATTATTTCTGACTTTGTTGTTAAAATAGGGAGGTTTTTTTCCTTGCCTCCATGGTTGATAATATAAATCCATGACGTTGATTATATCCATAAGCTTTTGCAGACGTCTCCGTACTAGTTTCAGGGCTTTTTACACGAATTGTGAATGTCAAGGCACACATAAAGGACCATAAATATTCAAAAGAAGCATATAATATTGGAATATCTATAATCGACATTTTACATATAATGGAAATATGAAACATGTACAAGATAAAGTCAAAACGAGTAAAAGAGTGAAAAAATATAATAGTTCATTGAATATCATACACTTTTTTTCATCTTCAACTATATGCCAAAGGGCTCTAAAATACAGTATTAAATTGTTTTCTACGTACATCACTCAATCTCTGCATATTGTTATTTTAGTTGTTTTTTGGGGATTTGCTCAAAAGATGAAGATGCATTCTTCTAAAGTGTAAAATAATAAAAAGCATCTGTCTGAATAAAAGCATGGACGTGCCAAATGGTTTATTGACGCTCTCACGTTTATTTAACAAGTTTTTAATTTAGTTTTCTCATGAAATGTTATGCAAAATCAATTGAAAAAGCATTAAGTACATTATTTTTAAAAATCCAACAGCTTTACCAGGTACATAAACAATAAAACTATGAAAGAGATCCTATATTTCCTATTGTCTTAATTTCTTCGCACACATTTTGTCATTTTGAGCTGTCTTTACACTATCATTAAATAAAAGGTAGAGTTATTTTACTTTTATTTTCCTTGCATGAAAAAAACAGGTCTTCTAGATTACAAAAAATATAATTGACTACCTGCAATTAATATTTATGCTAAAAAGGTTAATTTGAGTGTTTAGTGTAATTTTTAGTTGAATTATCTTCGTATAACTCAAAACGCCCACAATAAAAGAAAAAATATA
>CP045910.1:259098-293488 GCA_013387185.1 Caligus rogercresseyi
CCAACATAAAAATAAGGCAAGCAAATTCCAACCGTTTAATCATTTTTTCTCCTGTAATGGAAAAAGAGGAGTTGTTACTTTTGTCTCTAAACGTATATTAAAACCGCTTTTCGTTAATGAGTACTCCAGTGATGGGGATTGGCTCCACATTATTATTTCTGCGTCTTGTTGTACTTTCTCTGTCATCAATGCATATGGCCCGAATCGTAAGTCTTCCACGTTTTTTCAAAGTATCCTCGAGTCGCAAATCTTCGGCAGCTTCCTCTTTTATTAACAGGAGACTTGAATGTGGATGTTAATAAGCCGTTGGTTAGGTACCCCAATTCTACCGTCCTTAAGGAGCTTATCTTTAGATTACAGTTAGTGGACGTCACCAAAAAAATTAATCCTGAAGATAACATATCGTGGTGCTGCGGAAACAAATCCTCCCGTATCGATCTTGCTCTTGTATCATCATTATTGGTTCATCTTATAAGAAGTGCCCAATACATCCCAGAGCCTTCGTCAGATCATAAACTAATAGAAATTTGTCTTCGTCATGTTCCGTTCCGCCGCTCTTTCAAAACACCACGATGGGTTTTGTCGGAAAAAACGTTTATTGAAACTTGAGAACAAACCTGTCTAATGGACATAGTTCGATTACTCAAAAACGGGCGTACCCCTTGCTTCTGAAAGTGGGTTCAAGTACTGTGAAAAAGTTTATTACATCTCATAAAAAAAAAGCAGCGAAGCTCCAGTATGACATTGAAGAAGCTCTTTCCGATCTTCTATTTTCATTAAGAGCATAACTACTGAGCTAGTAAATGAATACAGAGTGACAGACATTGCCGAAGCAGAAATGGAGAGAGAAAAGAGATAGGGAATCAGATTCCAATTTAAGGTATAAGTTTCTTCCAATAACAAGAGCAGCTCTACATGCACTATTAAAAGCATTATCGACAATAACAGAGTTATTAAGAAACTTACAGACATTTGAATTATTTTCAGGGAAATTTCCAAGATGGTCGGTGGTCTAAGGCTAAATTTCCTAAGAAAAGACGTCAAAGTTCTACGGAAATTTTTACACATCAATGTATTGTCGAACATATAAGATGTAAGTTCAAGGACAATAAAGCATCTGGTCCTGACGGAATCTGTGGACGTATCTTCTCTATCGCCCCTGAAGAAATAGCTCCATATCTTTTAAGTATCGGCCGACATATTGAGTTTACTGGAAAAATACCAAGTACTCTCGCCAAGGGTCGTATAGCATTGATTCCTAAGAAAGGCAATGGAAATGATTTTAGCCATTGGAGGGCGATAACTATTTTAAATAATGCGTACAGAATTTTAATTGGTATTTTAGATAAAAAAATTGAATCTATTTTAAACTGTAAAATTGATCATGAACAAAAAGGCTTTCTTAAAAATAGAAAAATCACGGATATTTCCCGCAACATTTTTATCGCAATGGAATTAGTCAAAAGTCGTAGCAAGTTTGGAGCTTTAATTGTAATCGATTTCTGCAAAGCGTTCGATACTATACGGCATGACCACATTTTAAGATCTATCAAGCGCCTT
This sequence comes from Caligus rogercresseyi, assembly GCA_013387185.1. NCBI lineage: Eukaryota > Metazoa > Arthropoda > Copepoda > Siphonostomatoida > Caligidae > Caligus > Caligus rogercresseyi. Next base: position 260,659 of record CP045910.1, read on the forward strand.
CTTCCTAAACGGTTTTTTAATCCCATAAGAGCTGTGTTGCTCAATGGATCTTCTATTATATAATTGGAGGAATCAATAGTTCTCCTATTTTATTGTCAAAAAGCTGTAGACAAGGATATCCTGTAGTCCTGCTTCTTTTTTTTTCGGCTATCAATGAGCTAACTAGGTTTTTGACAAGTAAATACCTAGGGTTTGGAATCTCTTTCGGTCGTCGAAGACATCTCATAGACCTCTATGCAGATGATATCACGTTAATGGTGGAAGGCAACTCGGAAGTGCAGCTCGCAAAAAGAATTGATATTTTACTGTCTTCTTCAAAAAATACGAGGGCAAATCTGGCCATGCAATTAATAGAAGCAAAACTTTTATACTTCCGGTAGGGAAGTGGTTTCTGCATGCTAACTGTAAAATACAAGACGTCAGGATTGCCAATTCTGTCAATATTCTCGGCATAGAGTGGACAAGATTTGGTGTATCAGAACGTAACTGGACCCTGTTGAATACTAAATTTATGGTCAAACAAAATTTTGGCGCAGTCTTTCTCTGCAAAAAAGAATCGATCTCTACAACTCTAGGGTGGTTCCACTAGTTTTATACAAGGCAACCTCCATTCCTAGTCAAGCTGAGCTAGCCTTAGAAGAAGAAGAGCAGTGACTGAAATATATTTTTCACAAATCGTATATCTCCGCCATAAAACGCCCCAAAAAATATATCGGCGGTGGTCTGTGCCTCCTTCAGTTATTGTTCCGAAATATTAGCGAAAGGTAATACAAGAAATGGGTGTGTATCACACTCGTGATTGGAGAAGATACTATACCACGTCATAATTATTGAACTGGATACATCTTGGCACGCTTTTAACCAATCTGGAATTGGAATTAATTTCACTTTTTTTATCATCCATGCAAAGACTTATGTGGAAGATGGAGCCCGAATTTCATTCTGATACTACTGTGGACATTTTATATTAGAATAAAAACAAGAAGCCTTTTGTCAGTAGATTTGGTGATCCTTCAGCTCTTGAGATGTTTGCCCTTCATCACAACGTCTTTACGATACATGATTTTTAGTCAGAATCGGTCTTTAATGTCAATAGGTTCTATTTTCCTCTTTCTCGTACTGTTAAGTATTATTGTCCTCCCTTGCCTTTGTTTTAAAATATAAGACACCCACGGATGGTGTAAGCCAAACTAAATCTATAGCAGAGTCTTTTATCAAGATGCTTGGCTTGCCTCTTTCCTGGGAGAAAAGGATTCTCCACTCTACGCAGGGCATTGTAGACGGGCTAAAATTTACTACCCAATTTCAAATTTCAGGACAATTAATAAAAAAATTACCCCTGCAACAATTGCGGTTGCTTATACAACAATTTTTACACGCATTCGTTGACTGCCCTGCGCTATCATTGGTGAAGCAGTTTTTAAAACTTAATTTATCTGAAAATAAACTAATTTCCCCTAGTATTCTAAAGGTCTACATTCTATTCGGACCATACAAATTGAAAAAAAGTTCCCCCTCTAGTCATAAAGCTTTAAACGCACCATTAAGCAACATCAAATCATTAATTGCTAAGCAACTAACGGCAAACTCTTATGTGGAAGCTGAGGACCTGAGAGCGATCATCCTTGGAGCAGCGGCTCGTTACGAGGCGCTCGATGTTAAAATTCCTGACCCTGGAAATGGACGGGAGATATTGTACGATTTGTGCCATCTCGCTCAGGAGTATACCTGAAAGCTCTCAAGAGGATTTTAAGACGTCATCGGGATTTTTTAAAGAATAAATAAACGCTGTTTCGTCCATGTAGGTATATAAGGTTATAATCTCTTGACAGTAAAAATGTTCTACAATGTTCATTCATGTTATTTATTGTAACGCAACTGTCAAGAGTATTTTTATTAATTTATAAGTTGTCTTGTATTTTAGTGTAGTTATTATTTTACACTGTCTTATAATGTTTGATATCCGAAAAAAAAATAAATGATAACCGTTAAAAAAAATTCCAACCTGACTAATTCTCTTAACAGAGTCATTTGACTAGTTTCATTAAATCAAAAGTATGAATTGTATTTTATTCAAAACAAATAGGTTTTTGTTACCCATTATTAGCTTAAATAAATATATTTAAAAGTCGACATTGTATATAGCGCATAGAATGTAAATATTTTTTTAAAACATTATTGCACCAGAAAAAAATTAATTTTTTGTTCCATTTGTATTAATATAGTTGGACAAATCATCATAAGTTTTTAAAGCCCAGTTGTTTCTATGGCCAAATTTTATGTAGAATCCAAATCTGGCAATTTTTTTGATCTTAGTTGATGTCTTAATTCGCTAACACTTAAAAATTCAAAACGGCCGCCAAAATGACATAATTTTGACCGAAAAATTACTTTAAAATGAAATATTGCTTCCAGTATGTCTTTATATAGTCTTCTTGGCCAAGGAATTCAAAAATAACATTATTAAGTCTATAAATCAATCCTATTAAAAGATAGAGGCAATATATATTGATTTTTCTACCCAAATTGGCGGTTTACGACGTTAAAATTGTGTGGTCGAAAGCATTATGACAATATTAATCCGTGCTTTGCCAATATCATCAAGATAGGATCTCAAAATATTAATATGAAGCACCATAACAATAGTCTAGTATCACATACCTATATAACACTATTCACTCACACTTAAACATTATTTGAGTAGTGTGTTTACGTCTGTAATTAGGTCTGACTCTAGCTTCTTAATTGATTGGTTTAGTTCAGCACATGAAAACTTTTCCATTTTAAATCTCCCATCAACTTAGAATTTTCTCATTTGATAAATATCTGGTGCCACTGTAGCTCTTAAGTAGCCTATCTCTGACAGTAGTTGTTTTCTGTCAACCTTTTAATGAAGTCAAGAGAATCTCTTGAAACTGGACCTTGGCGTCCCTTACACATAACAAGCAACTTGATTGTCCTTCCGCTTTTTTTTCTTTTGAGCTGCTGTTTCTTTATTAGTGTTAATTCTTTTTTGGAGATTTTGTTGATGTGCAAAAAGTTAGTTCAACGGTTCTAACAGCGGTTTCATTTGTTGACGTTCTTGCCCATTTTATCGTTTCTGCTTTTCATCGTTACTCACCTTTGAGAAGGATGGATCTGTTAATAACCTGTTTGTGGTCATAACAATCTTGCGAGAATGAGTGTGGACAGATGTAGATCCTCCACTTGCTGCAATACGGACATCCAATTTCGCAAATTCAGACTCACAGCCCAAGTTTTTAAAGTGGAGCGAACTGTAGTTCGGTTTGATCAATATCAACAGACCCTTCCTCACGACTGGTTTGCCGTAAAACATCCAATTCTGCCAACTGTTGCTCTAGTGTATCTATCACCTCATCAAGTACTGTGTCATCAAGACTACTTTGTCCATCATCTGCACGTACAAGATTATCTCTTTTCTGCTTCAGATCTGATAACTTTTGTTGAAAGAATGATCGTATTCCGGCCCAGTTTCGATTTCTTCTTTCTTCTTCATTAACTCGTCCATCTATTCCTCGAAGATCCATCAAAGGGAAAATGAAATCTCCACTGAGGTTTGTATATATTTGAGTACAGTAAATAAACCAGTCACTTCGTATGTATGTATGTAAAAACTGCTAATACTAGCTTGTTTGCATTGCTATCGGCAGCAGTGTCAAATAAATCTATATCTGATTGTCTACGTGACAATAATTATTGGCAATTTGCCATTCTTCCAAATCTATTGGCTTTAAAGCCTCTGAATCCATTATGCTTCATTCCTTGCAACTCAATCTACGAGGTATACTCATTGTATAAGGAAATAGAGTGTGCTGCATGGCTAGGGGATGGCAGCTTCGAGATTGCAATCAGTGCTAGAATGTGAACAATGGATCCTGGAGATGTAAACACCTTTTCACCAACATTCACTTTTAGTAATTTCTGAGCACCGTTTTATTGCTCAGTGTTTTTAAATACTTTATCGGCTGCGTGATCTGCACCCAATATGATATGAGTAGAGCATCTGAGAATATTTTCTTCCATCAAAACTAAATGCTAACAGCTCGATCTGTCATTCAAAAATCTATGGAGCTTTTGATATCTTCAACATCGGTATCAGCTAACAATGCTAAACACTTCAATTTAAGTCCATATGATGCAGTACTGTCAGCTCCAATATGGCTAACATTATCTGTATATCCAGTTGTCATGGTTTTTCGTGATCTACCAGGACCTGAAATAGTGATATGGTCAGCCTTTACATCGTATAGCTTGTGACCTGAGAACAATCAAAAATAACATTACTGGTAAATCCTTATATCCTTTTTCCAAATAAATGTCCTTGGAAGCCTTATTCTTACTTGATGTCAAATACCAAAAAGGATTAGGCTTGTAGTAATATAAGGAAACACAATTAAAACCACATCACGTGATTCACAAATCTGATTACAGTAAGAATGAATAAATAAATACAAATTATAATAAAAGGAGTACAAATCTTCCTTATCTTAAACAAGATAGGTTTAATCATGTTTAAACCATTATATTTGCAAACCTTGACCATAAAAACCCCTAGTTATACATCTTACATGTGGTGTTTAATTAACAAAATAAATTTTTACTAAAATTACGTCATTTTGGGAACCATTTTTAATTTTTGAGTTTTAGCGACATCAAACGTAATAGAAAGACAATTTTTGGCCAGATTTAGAAGCTGCACAAAATTTGGCCATATAAACACCAAGGCTTTCATTCATTTTAACAAAAAAAGGCTAAATTTGCCCAAGCCTAGTATTAATATATTCATAATAAATATGAGCTGCGCATTCCTTCTCATTTATAAATAGAGATACATTTTGCTATCTATATCATATACATTATTATTCTTATAAAAGTATGTAGGTTTTAAAACATAAAATTATGAACAAAATAATGAAACATGATATTTCATGCTTCGATCTTGCTAGCACATATTTAATTATATCATCAGCCCATTTCCACGTTGGCGCTCCTAAATCATTTTTTATTATTTCCCCCTGAATTCGCATATGCCTCTTGTAATTATTTTTATTGAACAATCATTGAAAGTGTTGTTTGTGCTCTTAATTACCAAAAATGTTATGTAACAACCATCCCCATCCCTGTTCCCACTCTCTTGTGAATTAATGGAAGGCCACAAGAAGTGTTCTATGGGACTCCGAGAGAAGAGATACCCATCAACACAAGCCCAGCTTTCTCATGACTTACGTTTTTCTAATAAAACTATCTAATTTATATCCATTCATTTAAAAAAGGTAGTAATTATAACGAATATCACCTTGAGTGGGGTAATATCTATTGCCATACGTATTAGACTTTTTAATAAAACATAATGTAATCGTAAAATTTTATTTATTAAAATGATTTATATAATGTGAGGGTATCAAAAGGTGAAGATGTCATTCTTCCTAAAGTGTAAAATAATGCCTTAATCTGTTTTATTTGTTTTAGTCATCTGTCAGAATAAAAGCATGGACGTGACAATTTCGTTTATTGACTCTCCTCACGTTTATTTAACGAGTTTTATTTAATTTCCTCATGAAATGTATATGTAAAATCATTTTATTTTTGTTTAAGGACATGTATATGAGGGAGTATTATAGAAAGCAATTATTAAGATATCAAACATGCATCCCTCCCGCGAAAGTTCCGTGATTGGAAACTAAATGATCGTACAAATGGATTTGTGCGTTCGAAGGTTTCGTTATTAAACAAGACTTTTTTGTTATTGCTCATTTTGAAAAAAAATATATACGAGATAAAGATATATTATTATTATTATTATTATATAAGTTTATTATTTTATTCAAATTTTCATTAAATGATATTAAGTACCAATAAATGAAATAACAGCTCCTCCAAGGGATCTTTTAGGGTTTAAAGAAGGGGAAAGAAAAAGAGGGTAGTCTTGTTGATGTTTTGTAGTTATATTATTTAATTGCGATTATTTTTCACATTTTAATTTCCATAAAATAAATTTGTCTTCAAAGATTTGTCACATAAGATTAAATTATATATTCTGACTTTGTTTTAAATGTAGGGAGATTTTTTTACTTGCCTCCATGGTTGATAATATAAATCCATGACGTTGATTATATCCATAAGCTTTTGCAGACGTCTCCGTTACTAGTTTCAGGGCTTTTTACACGAATTGTGAATGTAAAGGCACACATAAAGGACCATAAATATTCAAAAGAAGCATATAGTATTTGAATATCTATTAATCGACATTTTACATATAATGTAATATAATAAATATGAAACATGTACAAGTATAAGTCAAAACGAGTAAAAGAGTTGAAAAAATATAATAGTCTCATTGAATATCATACACTTTTTTTTCATCTTCAACTATATGACAAGGGCTCTAAAATACAGTATTAAATTTGTTTTCTACGTACATCACTCAATCTCTGCATATTGTTATTTAGTTGTTTTTGGGGATTTGCTCAAAAGATGAAGATGTCATTCTTCCTAAAGTGTAAAATAATAAAAGTCATCTGTCTGAATAAAAGCATGGACGTGACAAATGGTTTATTGACGCTCCTCACGTTTATTTAACAAGTTTTAATTTAGTTTTCCTCATGAAATGTTATGCAAATCAATTGAAAAAGCATTAAGTACATAATTTTTAAAAATCCAACAGCTTTTACCAGGTACATAAACAATGAAAAACTATGAAAGAGATAATATCTTTCCTATTGTCTTCATTTCCTCTACACACATTTTGTCATTTTGACCTGTCTTTACACTATCATTAAATAAAAGGTAGATTTATTGTTACTTTTTATTTTTCCTTGCATGAAAAACAGTCTTCTAGATTACAAAAATATAATTGACTACCTGCAATTTAATATTTATAGCTAAAAAGGTTAATTTGAGTGTTAGTGTAGTTTTTATGTTTGAATTTATCTTCGTATAACTCAAAACGCCCACAATAAAAGAAAAAATATATAGAAAATATTATAATCCTGGAGGCTCACCTCAAGTTTAGTAATACGAAAGAAAACAGTTTTTCAGATATATCTTTGTATTGTAAATTATAACACTAGTAATACTAGCGTATGTTACCCAGCTCTGCCCGGGATTTTCAAACTTGACAATAGTCTGGAATGAAAAAAAAAATCACACGATTAATTCTAGTGATGTCATCCCTTGTGATTTTTCACATTAAAATATATTCTATAAAAAGTCGTCATAGGGTCTTCATTGCCATTTTTCCCGTTTGCATTCCTTAAGGCTGGGTATTTAAACATCACACAAATAATTTCAGTGATGTCATCGCATGTGAGATTTCATATTGAAATCAGTTCCTTCAACAGTTGTCATTGGGTCTTCATTGCCATTTTTTCCGTTTTGTATTCCATACGGCTGGGTATTTAAACATCGTAAAAAGAAGAAATCACACTATTAATTTCAGTGAAATCATCGCAAGTGACTTTTCATATTAAAATCAGTTCCTTAAAAGTTGACATTGGGTATTCATTGCCATTTTTTCCGTTTTGTATTCCTTACGGCTGAGTATTTAATCATCGTAAAAATAATAAAAAATCACACGAATAATTTCAGTGATGTCATCACAAGTGACTTATCATATTAAAATCAGTTCCTTAAAAAGTTATCATTGGGTTTTCATTACCATTTTTTCCGCTTTGTATTCCTTAAGGCTGGGTATTTCAACATCGTAAAAAGAAGAAATCAAACGAATAATTTCAATGATGTCATCGCATGTGACTTTTCATATTAAATAAGTTCCTTAAAAAGTTGGCATTGGGTCTTCCTTGCCATTTTTTCCGTTTTGTATTCCTTAAAGCCGGGTATTTAAACATCGTAAAATGAAGAAATCACACGAATAGTATCAGTGATGTCATCACTTTTCTTTTCATATTAAAATCAGTTCCTTCAATAGTTGTCATTGGGTCTTCTTGCCATTATTTGTTTTGTATTCCTTACGGTTGGGTATTTAAATATCACACAAAGAAAGAATCACACGAATAATTTCAGTGAAGTCGCATGTGACTTTTCATATTCAAACCAGTTCCTTAAAAAGTTGTCATAGCTCTTCATAGCCATTTTTCCGTTTTGTATTCCTTAAAGCTGGGTATTTAAACATGGTAAAAAGAAGATGAATAATATTAGTGATGTCATCACATGTGATTTTCTATAATCAAATCAGTTCCTTAAAAAGTTGTCCTTGGGTCTTCATTGCCATTTTTCCGTTTTTTTTTGTCCTTGAGGCTGGGAATTTAAACATCGTAAAAAGAAGTTATTTTTAAGTCGTTTCAACGACATGTTATTTTCTTATGAGACGTAGTTCCTTAAAAAGTCGTCATTGCATCGTCATTGCCATTTTTCCGTTTGTATTCCTTAAGGCTGGGTATCAACATCCCTCTCCATCTCTAGGCATTATTGAAATTTGATTAACACGATGTTGCAATATAAAAAAGTGTAGTTATTTTCCACAAAACTTAAATTTGGGGGGACATAGAGGGACAGAAAGAAAAATATTTTTAAGTAATCATGTAGAAAACGAATTTTCCGGGAAACACTCAATAAAACAAAAACACGTCTTAGTACCTCAGTCTTATCCACAGAAAATTTGGGCAAAATCTAACTTGTAAATTTAAAAAATCGGCAAAAAACGTTTTGGCGAATAAAATAAGCATGTCGATGACGAATTTTCCAGGAGTTGACAACCCCACTAAAACACTCCCTGAGCTCTCAAAACTATTCACTGAAAATTTCGTCAAGATCTAATGAACCGTTCGGGAGATACAGGGTAACGAACGAACGAACGAACGGAATTCTTTTTTATAAGTATATATATATATAAAAGGAAGTGTACGACCCAAATTCAGATCCCAGCTGATCTAATAAATTTCTTCAGGCCTTTCGAAGATTTTGAAACCCTCAATAATATCATTTTCGATACTTTTGTTGGTTATCCAGTAATGAACATTTTTAACGCTTTTATGAGGAAGAACCTTAGAATATTGGAAGGGAAATAGTGGAAAATTAATGTAAAGCTAAAGGACTCTGGCTTAAGCAATGGTAGCCGTTCTTCGACTGCAAAGACGATTAAATTTGGAGTTCTCTATGCAAATGCCTTCATTGCAAAAATGGTCACCACTAATAAACCCTTCGTCCCTGAGAAATTTAGGCAATTTTATCATCAGGGCTGTTGGAATTTTGAACAAAAACAATGCCATATATGCCCAGAAATATGCGGGGGAAAAATGACTAAATATGCGAAAAAGGTTAAATAAGCAAAAAAGCCTTAATATGTTAAAAAAGTAATGTAACATATATTCTAAATTAATCAAATTATGTCATGTAATCATTGTTCCTCTGAAGAATGAGCATATCTTTTACATGATTCTCTGTCAGACTGATTCGCTGGTTAGACAAAGGAGACTTTAGTTTGGTGAAGACCCTTTCGGAGTTCTCAGAGGTAATTGGAGCGCAAAAAAAAAGAGGAACGACAATTTGGGATCATCTTTGAGCTCCAATGTCTATAGAATTCTGGAGTAGAATTTAATTTTTTTCGAAGTCCGGATTTTTCTCAAGGACACTGAACAACTTGCTGCTAAAGGGCTCAACGGTCAGCTGCATCTGCACCCTCTCAAGGATTTCAATGCTCTCCGTCAGTGGAAGGCGCTCTTGCAGGCTTGAAATGGCGCGTACCAGTTGAGTAAAGTTGCCCTTGATGAATGCCAGCTGACCCGGCAGTTTTGGGTCCTTGAACAGTTTCTGGCTTTGACGATTGCCAACACCTTCTGGATCTCAGAGATCAGTTCATCCACTAGAGGAAATTCGTAACAAACCAATTCAGCTACCCTGTTGAGAGCGTGACAGATGCAGGCGACATGCATCATGTTGAGGAAGAGTTCCTTCAAACCTCGCCCGGCCTTCAAACAGTAAGTTGCTCATCGGTGATGAGCAGGTGTAGACTGTTGTAGTCCAAATCTTCACCAAACACCTTGAAGAGTGCCATGTCACGGCCTGTTGAATTTTTGTCGTTGGCAGCATGGATGTCAAGCAGGTCCGACAGGAAGGGCCAATCCTTGAAGCGTCCATCGAGAGGCCCAGAGAGGACAACAGTCATGGCTCTGCCACATCTGTCAGTTGTCTCATCCACAAGAACCAACAACCTCTGATCCTGCAGCCGTTCCTTCACCTTATTCATATTGACCTTGCTTTCTTTCTCCATTGCGTGTGACAGAGACCACCTACTTGACATTGGCTCGTGGCAGTACCTTTCAATGAAGGCTGGAATGCAGGACATTCAGACTTGGCAATTGGTATATTGCACTCCACAAGCATTTTGGCTAAGTCATGGGTGAAGGGAGTCACTTTCTTTAGCAGGCCATTCGTCAAGAAAATTATTAAAAAAAAACGTCATCACTACAGAATGACGAATGAACGAAAATATTAAAATCCCAGGCAGGGCCGTTCAAAAAACCGGGGACCCGGACCGGTACCCGGTCGTTTTCTGATATATAGATATATCCTCAAAATTTGTTCAAATATGCGATATATATACAGAAAAAGGCCAAATATGCGTTATATGCGTTAAAAGGTCGTTTATGCCCAGAAAGTGTATTTACCAGATACCTATAGCCCTCTTTATCATCGACTGTCTCAAGATATTCCGCTTTGGACCTCAAAATACCTTTCCTCTTCGTCAATTTGTAGACATTGGTATATGAAAAAGCTACCTGTCGGTACACTAAGTCACAGAAGTTTATTACATGTATTTTAAAAAGATTACATATTTGAATAATATATTATTCAACTGCGCTAAAAAGATTTTTTCAAATTAATAGTTATTTCAATAAAAATGTAGTTGTTGAGATCCATTCTTTAAGTATGAAGTGTTTTATAACTAGGAATAAAAAAACTGAATATTGATGTGTTTCTCATATAAAACAACCTTAGTCATGATAAAAAATATAAATAACTCTGATATGGAGAGAAATATTGAAACATATAAAGTCGAATTGTTAAGCAAAACATTGAAGAGCATTAAACAACTGAATTATATGATAAGGTGGAAAACTGTAGGTTTTATAATTTTTCTTTAATAAGGAAACAAAATATTGCAATTGGAATACTTTTTAGAGGTATACATATATAACTTAATACCAACTGATCGACTAAATATGAACTTTTTTTGTAGTAGGAAAGATATCTTTATTTTAATATCGCAATGTTTTTTATTGTAATATTTCCACCCTTTGTATTTCTATTAATTTGTCTAATATGTTTGTGGCATTAAAGTGTTTTGTATCCGATGGTCAAATAAAAATAAAAATATGTGATTGAACTATAGAGTTAATATTGCAATATGACTAATATCCAACTCAACTTTATATATCAATTTCTATAGTGGGGGTCTTCATTAAGGCTTGAAATTATAATTTGGTTCACCTAGAGAGGCATATCATTTGCACAAAAATAGAATAAGGTAACTAAGTTCTTTCATCTCGGATTATTTGATACAATTATTTACCTACAAGGAATAGTAGGAAATCTATGTCCATACACAAAGAGTATTCTATATAGAGCCAAAGCAATAGATATGATGTATAAGGCTATAATTGAAAACTTTGATATAATTTTTTTCTTATAATAATAATCTTAACCTGCCCATTCGTGATCATTCATATTAAGGGTGAAATTCTCGCATATATAAATAATTAAATGACAAATACTAAATTAATTAATACCTCAAATATATGTTTATATCAAAATAGGAATTAGGGAATGTTTAATCATTTTTATGGATAGCAATGTCTCCAACAGCACAATCGTGTTGCTTTTCATGATAATGTTAAATTTATTTCCTTCTGTTGGACAGAAGTCAACATATACCTTAAAAGTATGTGAAAGTTCATTGTACAACGATCACCTGTCTTAACTGTACACCATACCATACCCCCCCCCCCATTGTATATGTTAAAGATAAAGTCACCTTAATAAAGGCAGTTGTAAACAGGACTCCTCTCCCTACGGTCTATCTTATTACAGGTTCTACATTGGTAGCAGCGAAAAAAAAAAAAATAATATTTTTCTTAGAACACCATGACCTCCGCAAACGCCAACAACTCTCTCTACAACGACATGGAACGGATCTCAGAACTGAAGAATACAATGCCCCGTTTTAACGGACAGCAAGGATCGAACCTCAACATGTTCATCTCGAACATAGAACGGATCCAGAAGGTACAAGAGATATCCGATGCAAACACAGCCGAACTGGCACATTCGTACATGACCGGAGAAGTCTCGGAGTGGTACTCCATAATGAAAAACCAAAAAGATGACAAGACGGCTACAAGCTGGAAGAAAATGAAAACCGACCTTCTGACAAGATATCAAGATCTATCCCCTAAAATCCTTAATTGGGTGGAAAGGACCGGGAGCAAAGGAACCTCTCAGACCCGAAGAATCATTCACCCAGTATTACGTAAGAAGAATGATGGTAAATTATAGCCCATCCAGAACTAAACGACGCGATGAAACACGCTGACTCACCCAGGAAATTACTTATCCAAGGCAACAAAGACTTCTACAAGCCATAGCTACAATACACCCCAGAGGTTCAGAGGGAGAGGAAGAGGTCGACCAGATTCAAGAACAACCAGAGACGAAAGAAGAGAGAAGAAAGTATTTTGTACATACTGTAACAAATGGGGATACCATAAAAAAGAAAAATGTTACCGGTCCGTCGATGAAATCGAAACACAAAGCCAAGATACAACTAACCAAGCACTTAATGAAGAAACGGTTTTTTAAAAAGGAGTGATGAACAAGCTGCACCTATCACTCCAAAAATTATAACAGTATCAGAAATGGCAGCACATCGACCGCAGCTACTAATAAAAGGGCAAAATGGAAACCAAATATATGCGCTCTTCGACTCCGGTGCCTCCGTGTCCTGCATCAAAGAAGACTGCCTCCAAAAGCTGCAAAACGAAAGAATTGCGAATAATAACGCATATTCCTTTCGTACAGCAAATGGAAGCTCTCTCATCACGTCAGGGAAGTACTCAATAACATTCTCAATAAATAATAACGAATTTACTCACCCTGTATTCTGTTTCCCAAACCTAGCATCAGATGTCATACTCGGCACGGACTTCCACTCCAAACACGACATCTGCATCCACGGCTCAGAGGTGAACTTCCACAAGGACGTACACTCAATAGGACACGGAGGCACAATCAGGGCACGAAGAGCGCAAACCATACCAGCATATTCCGTCAAAATACTCGAAGTAACCGCCAAGAATGGAAATCAATCAATGATGACCACCGAAGGAACCAGGAACGGAGTACGCATTATCAACTCTATCTGTTCATACGACGAGAAAGGACACGGACACATATTGGTAATAAACACAAACCCTTCAATAATTAAATTCGACCGGAATGAAGAAATCGGCGAAGCTTTCCTATACAAAGACCCCGAGCAACGTAACATTGATATGATAAACGGCATGACAAACTCAAAAACAAAACAAATATTCTGCGTCAAGAAAAAGAACGGCAAATGGAGACCCGTAATAGAAATACAAAAGAAAATATACCCCCAGGTCTAGGGGCAACACGATGTCAAAGAAAGAATGGCAAACAATAATGTCATAGGCTACGCCTCAAAAATAAAAATAAAAACCTCCTTACAAACAAATCCAATAAAATAAAAGCAAAAACCCGTCAAAGATTACAAGATAAAACCCTCTCATACAATGTTACAATACATTACAAATGAAATGAGTGCCCCAGACTTCTTTCCCTGCAACATAGCAGCAATAATCCTCGAAACCGAAATATATGCACTCAAACATGGAGAAATTATCCACTTCGAAGCAAAGGAGCTCATAGAAGCCCAGAAAAATGACCATAAATGTTGACCAATTTACAATAACCTGCTGACAAACAATACAAAGGAACAACACGTTACCTTATACAATAATATACCTATGATCAAAGAAACAAACCAACTCACAATCGTGGTCTCAAAAAGTCTTAGACAAAAAGTCATGAAGATTTATCATGATAAATGTTGGGAGGTCATAGAGGATATTTACCTACACACAAAAAAAAGATCAGAGAATACTTCCATATACCCCAAGACGCAAAACACTTTGCAGATTATATAAAAACTTGTAGACAATGCCAGTTTAACAAGAAAGGGCCAACCACAAAAAAAAATGCCCTATAACCACTATGGATCCCATGCAAATTCAACGAAAGAATCCACTCAGACTTAATAGTCCCAAAATCAACATCCTCAAATGGCTTTCAATACATAATGAATATAATCGACACATATTCTAAATATACCCTCTTCGTACGGTTAAAAACAAAAGCAGCCACAGACATAGTGGACGCATTATTAAATAACTGGATTAAAAATTTCGGACCCCCAATCTTCTCGTCACCGACAACGATACAGAATATACCAATCAACTAATAGAACTGACAAACATCTTCCACGGATCATGACAACTTTAATTATTTTATTCGGACAACAAACTTGATCAATAGATAAGAAATATTCAAAACTACTTTTCAGATCTATTTAATCGAACGAAAAGATGCAAATATGGGTTAATTGATTCTCCACTTTCCAAAAGCCTAAAAATGTAAACCAATATTCTGATAAAGTAGATGAACTGTGAAGTTAATATGCCTCATACATTGTATTTATCCCTGAAGTATTAACTTTAACAAAATAAATGGAAGCTCTTTTACATCGTTAAAATATATATTATCTGAATTAATAAGTCTAATACGATGATTAAAATAAAATAATAATATAACTTTTACTTAGAAAGCAATACCCTGGTCATAAAATAAGTATTCTTAATTGCTATATTTTAATGGAATTGATATATCATACGGAACTTGAATATCACTGATCGACAAATTTTGGTTGAACTTACTTGATTGAACAAGTGAAATATGAAATAATACCCAACGAATCCAAATATGATATTCATATCCTTTTAGCAATTATTTATCCTTAAACCCATGATATTTAAATACGCTGATTATTGAAATAAAAAGTACCATTTGTCCTATAGATATATAAAATATCATACAATAATTATAATTACATAGAAATTGACAATCAATTAAATACACTGATAAAAATAATAAATATAGTTTCAAAAAAAAAAATATATATATATATATATATATTTACATTATCTAGCAATTTTTATTAACGACATTATTGAAAAAAAAATATATATATACAAAAGTAATAGGTTTGGAGAGCCAAAAGTGTATTGTTGCAATACTTAAATATATTATGTTTAGTATTACTTCAGAGAAATCTACTTATGTTTCAATACTTTTTACATTCATCTTGCTTTATCGATTATTGTAATCAACTCAACTAACTAGAAGAATATTTATTCAGTCTATTTTCACTGATGCTTTAGAAAAGAATAAAATCTAATCTTCTTATCGAAATTACAAATATTTTTTAAAGAGCTATTTATATATCTCAAAACTTATAACTTAAGCCAATTGTTATAAGACAATATTTGTAGTTAGATCTAACCTAAAGCTTAAATAAAGTATATCGAGTGTGTAACATGTTTTGATTTTATTTATTGCAACAATAATCTAACTTTAAATAATTACGCAATGAACACGAATTAATTCTTTATTGTTGATTGAAGTTTTGTGACCGACATCTTGTATTAAAATATGATCATCAAAGAGACTATGACATCATCGGTACATTCTTTTTATTAAGTGTCTGCGCTACTTTTTAAATATCACATACCTGGTATTCTATATACCTTGGATGAACAAGAAATCCAGAGAAGAGCGAAAGAGCAAGAATTTCAAAGGAAGAAAGACAACTGGAAACCGAAACAATGAAGGAACAGGAAGAAGAGAAAACACGGATCGAAGACCAAGAAAATCAATAGAAGGAAGCTAAAGCCAAGAAAAAGAGGATCGAAAAAGAGAAGTTGAAAGAACAAGTCGAAGAGAGGAAACTGATCAAAACTGAAGAAAAGAAGAAGCTAGCGGTTGAGAAGCAAAAGAAGCTCGAAAAAAAAGAGGAAGAAAAGAAGATTAAGCTGGAAGAAAAGAAGAAAAAAAAGAGGAAGAAAAGAAAAATAAATTGGAGGACAAAAAGAAAATAGAAGACGGGAAGAAAAATAAATGGACGACAAGAAAAGAAGATAGAAGCAAAAGGCTTAGAACGACAAAAAGAAAAAAAGAAGATGAGAAGCAAAAGGCTTAGAACAGAAACAAAAGGCTCAAGAGGAAGCTAAAACAAACAACGATGAAACCCCAAGGACTGATTCGTCAAGTCAACAGGAGAAGCAATGTGTTCATGGTAGCACAAGTGAAGTTTCTCCTCTAAAAAAAAAAAAGGATGTATTTAAGTGAAAACGAAACCGAAAGGAAATAAAAATTACAAGATGTAGATGATAAAGAAGAAGCTGCCACGAGCGATGGTAATATAAAGGGCCAAGACGTTCTACATCTCGAGAAACAAAGAATACTGATACAGAGCCACCTAAATCCAATAAAAGGTCTACTCCTCGGTCGCAATCACAAGAAAATAAGTCCATTGGTGCTGAAGATAAGGAATCTACTAATGAAGTAAATCAAATCCAAGAAACCGAAGATAATAGTGAAATTAGTTCTCCTCAGGATGGCAGTGTTTTTATACAAAAGCATGCCAGATCACGCTCAAACCCGAGATCCAAAACAAAGGAATCAAATGATATATTGCTCTCTAATGACAATTTAAAAATATCAGAGTTACAAGAGGCAGAAAGTATAGGAGGAGAAATCGAAAAGGCCCCCAAGTCTCAAATGAGTTCACATATGAAAGAGACAATCCCATGTCTCAAATGGGTTCACATATGAAAGAGACAATCCCAAGCCTGTATAATACAAATATCCCCCCTCCTCAAAGAACAAATAAATACAGTTAAACGTAAACACTTTTTAAGGATAGAAGAAAAGCCAAACAAAAGCCATACAGAGTTAGAATTAAGAGGGAACAGAGAAAATGAAAAACTCGAGAACTGTGACTACTAAAATACAACTGTAACCATGCAAAATACAAACCCGCAGTACATCGGCAAAAATTATGAAAGAACAAGATTAATAATATAATAAAATAAATAAATATCGCAAACCACTCACAAATCCATAGCCGATAAACCCTAACAACAAATACCTTATTGTTAAAGCGAAATCACATGCAAAATTATAATTTAAAAAAAAAATGATAATAATACATGTAGATATCTTTATATACCATTACTAATATATCATACTCATCCATAGCTACCCCGACAAAATGAACATCGTCATCTATACGGTAACACTCATGAGGATTATACAAACGAGTACAGCAAGAAACATTTTTTTTTACAAATCAGCACGATCGACAAAAATCTACTAAATATCCCTTATTTACAAATAATAAATTCATAATTACAGATATCTCTTATTTTAATATTCACCTCAAAAGCGAAATAATACACCCAAAGACAATCCAAGGCCCTCCAATACCCTCCTCAGCGATGTTGCAACAAACAAGATGAACAAAGAATTTATCAGCCTCGTCATGGGCCGATACAACGACAAAACACGGAAAAAGGAGAACATGCTCGAACTTCTGCCGACACCATTATACAAAAAGAAGCGAGGGCTCAAAGATCTTCACCATAACCCTCCTATTTATCATATCCGGAGCTGCACTAATTACAGCGATCAACATCATAGAAATAGGCCTTTCAACTCCATACGAGATCTTCGCCAGCAAGGAAACTACACCAACGAACCAACCGACATCAGATTGAACGGAGACAGCGACGAAGACGACATCTTTAGTTTCGAAAAACGAAGACAATAAGAATATACAACTACAATCAACTTAATATTTTAAATGAATAAGTAATATCGCCCTATTTCCCATTCTACCCCCCCACCCCCCAACTACCTAATGTTAATACCCCCCCCCCCCCCCCAATTCCTCATTCTAATAACGTGGGAAGGGATGTTGGACAGAAGTCAACATATACCTTAAAAGTATGTGAAAGTTCATTGTACAACGATCACCTGTCTTAACTGTACACCATACCACCCCCCCCCCCCATTGTTATATAAAGATAAAGTCACCTTAATAAAGGCAGTTGTAAACAGGACTCCTCTCCCTACGGTCTATCTTATTACAGGTTCAACACCTTCTAAAATATATTACAATTTTCCTTTACCGTTATATGTTCAAATTTATTCGCCAGAGCTATTACCATCTCTGTGATGTAAAAAAGGAGACTTAGTTTGAAGTTAGGTACATAATTTTCCAGCATAAAAAATAAGGCAAGCAAATTTCCAACCTGACTAATTCTTATAACAGAGTCATTTGACTAGTTTCATTAAATCAAAAGTATGAATTGCATTTTATTCAAAACAAATAGGTTTTTGTTGCCCATTATTAGCTTAAATAATATATTTAAAAGTCGACATTGTATGTATATATATATTTTAACATTATTTCTTTTGTACCTGAAAAAAATATTATTTAGTTCCATTTATATGAATAGGGTTGGGCAAATCATCATAAGTTCTTAAAGCCCAGTTGTTTCTATGGCCCAATTTTTGTGTAGAATCCAAATCTGGTAATTTTTTTGATCTCAGTTGATGTCGTACGTCGATAACACTCAAAGATTAAAAAACGGCCACCAAAATGACCGATAAATAACTTTTAAAATGAAATGTTGCTTCCAGTATGTCTTTATATAGGTTTTCTTGGTCAAGGAATTCAAAATAACACTAGTTTAAAGGTTTATTACTGTTTACCGTATACATACAAATATACATACAATATTACAAAGACATAATATAATAGTACAATACATGCATAAAATAAAGAGCGCGACCACACAAAGGGGTATATGCGCTACAACATAAAAAAAAAAAAAAAAAAAAAAAAAAAAAAAAAAAACACTATTAAGCCAATAAATTATTCCTATTAAGATATACTAGCAATATTTATTGATTTTTACCCAAATTGGCGGTTTACGGCGTTGAAATTGTGTGGTCGAAAGCATTATAACAATTTTAATCCGTACTTTGCCAATATCATCAAGACATAGGATCTCAAATATTAACATGAAGTACCATAACAATAGTCTAGTATCACATATCTATATAACACTTTTACCTCACACTTAAAAATTACACGGGCAACAAAAAAAAGTTTCTTGAGATATATCAACTGATTTGAATACCTAATGGGTCCCTGATAACTAAATTAAAAACCATTTTGCTCTATCAGGTCAGACTTTTAAGGAATTTTGAGTTTTTTATTTTCGATTTTCGACTTTTATACAAAAAAGTTACATTTATTTTTTGTAAATTACCTAATTTTGCATATTTTTCAGTATACATATTATGTATAATACAACTACTTAAGTAAAACAAAATTGATTTTTGAATTTTTTAAACTTCTTATAAACAAACAAACATATTCAATTGAAAATGCATGGAATGCTAATTACTAGCCGTATAAAACTTCTCTCTAAAGATCTTCTCTTGTGCTGCAAATTAGGATAGTCAAAAGCTAAGCTCCAGCAATGGTCATCCATCCATCATGTGGCTATCCCATATTCCTTGGTACCTCTTCTACATGTCCCTCATGTCCTGGTGAAACCTCTCACCCTGCTCATCGCTACACTTCCAAGATTTTCAGGAAATTTATGTAGGTGACAGAAGAGGAAATTAAGTTTGATTCTCATATAAGCATTTTGCTGCTTTTAGCTCACAAGCATACTGTTTACAAGCTTCACATAATTGCTTG
Organism: Caligus rogercresseyi; assembly: GCA_013387185.1. Taxonomy (NCBI): domain Eukaryota; kingdom Metazoa; phylum Arthropoda; class Copepoda; order Siphonostomatoida; family Caligidae; genus Caligus; species Caligus rogercresseyi. Next base: position 280,550 of record CP045910.1, read on the forward strand.
ACTTGTTGTTTCCAAGAAAATTATCCACAACCAAGACAAAGGAACTCCAAGCATTAAACACAATCTGTTTCATAATAAAAACAAACAGATGATCATTCATTAGCTTTCTGGTCTGAGGATCATCACAAATTCTAGCCTTCTTTTTTACTCAGTCCAGGGAAAGTATCACAAATGTATTTAAAACAGTCCCCATCTTTGTTTAGGGCTTTGACAAATTGTTTCATTAATCCTTAATGTGAAGAGGAGGGAAAAGGATCATTGATCTGTCCACCAGAGGATCAGGAATAACATTTTCCTCTCCAACAGTCATATAAGTCCTCTCTGGCCACTCCTTCCTCGCCCAGTGTTCCTTCCTTGCCCTACTATCCCAGTGACAGAGAATGTAAAGGAATTCGGTTTCTTTTAGTTTGGTGGCATGGGCAACTGGAATGGATCCATATTTATTTCCATTATGGGGCAGACAACTTTGAGACTGTATTTAGAACTGTCAATGAACAGTCTCCACTCTTGAGGATTGTAGTTACTTATAACTAACCTATCCAGGAGATCAGGAATGTCATTACAGTAAAAAAGTCCATCTTTCTCAGAGAAGAAAGGAACAAACTCTGAATCTCTTGTTTTGTAGAAGGATATTGTTGTACCACTTTGAAGCAGATTATTCTATCTTAATTTAGAGGCCAAAAGTTCTTCATATTTTTTGCACAAGTTGAAGTCTCTCGCAAGGCCATTTAATTCACACATTTAATCATTTAATTGATTTTGTACCTTCAAAGTTTATATCACTATGATTGTGTGAACTATCACATTGCAACTGCTCAGTCGCACTCTCATCATCTGTAACATCTGAAAGTGACTCGAACATTGGAATTGGAACTTCTTCACTGTGGGGCACTGGTCTGTTAGCAGAATCCAAGTTTGAATACTTTAAACTCTTTCTGTTTTTTCTATTTATACCTATAAGGTGTAAAGTGCAAAAATGGCAATCATCTGAGTGTTTTTTTTTGGTTCTCTCCACACCATAGGTATACAAAAACTTAAGTTCTTCTTCTTGCCTTTAGACCATCCTCTAAGTTGTGTAATGCAACTAACACCCACAATGGGAGGGGCCCACTCTTTTATCATTCTTTAGGAGACACAGTTTTAAATATAAGAAGCAATTTTGCAAAAACTGTTTTTTGAAATTTATGTTGATTTATCTTTAATGTATCCTCTCAAAACCTATCTCCGCCCCCACTAACATGTGTATGACATTTCCAAAAACTTCTATACTAATTTTGTAGCTCTATAAACAAAAGTTACAAAAATCGACACAAATCGGTCAAAACATTTTTGGGCTTTTTTGGGCCTCTCTGATAATTTTTTCAACTTAAACTAGTATCCGCCCCCACTATTTATAATCCCATTTCCAAAAACACCCATAACATTTAGTTGTGATTTTGTCTAAAAGTCGAAAGTCGAAAACAAAAAACTCAATTTAAAAAAAATCTGACCTGATTGAGCAAAATGGTCTTTAATTTAGTTATCAGGGACCCATTAGGTATTCAAATCAGTTGATATATCCCAAGAAACTTTTTTACTGTTCCCCAGTGTTATTTTAGTAGTGTGTTTACGTCTGTAATTAGGTCTGACTCTAGCTTGATGGAATTCTTAATTTATTGTTTTATTTCAGCACATAAAAACTTTTCCATCTGAAATCTCCCGTCAGCTTTGAATTTTCTCATTTGATGAATATGTGGTACCACTGTAGCTTTTAAGTAGCCTATCTTTGACAGCAGCTGTTTTTCTGTAAGCCTTTCATTCAAGTCAAGAGAATCTCTTGTAACTGGACCTTGGTAGCCTTCACACATATCAAGCAACTTCAGTGTCCTTTCCACTTTTTTCTTTTGAGCTGCTCTTTCTTTATTAGTACTAATCTTTTGGAGATTTTTTGATGTGCAAAAAGTTAGATTCAACGGTTCTAACAGCGGTTTCATTTGTTGACGTTCTTGCCCATTTTATCGTTTCTGCTTTTCATCATTACTCAGCTTTGAGAAGGATGGATCTGTTAATAACTTGTTTGCAGTCATAACATTCTTGCGAGAATGAGTGTGGACAGATGTAGATCCTCCACTTGCTGCAATACGGACATCCAATTTTGCAAATTCAGACTCACAGCCCAAGTTTTTAAAGTGGAGCGAACTGTAGTTCGGTTTGATCAATATCAAAAGACCCTTCCTCACGACTGGTTTGCCGTAAACAATCAAATTCTGCCAACTGTATCTATCACCTCATCAAGTACTGTTTCATCAAGACTACTTTATCCATCATCTGCACGTACAAGATTATCTCTTTTCTGCTTCAGGTCTGATAACTTTTGTTGAAAGAATGATCGTATTCCGCCCCAGTTTCGATTTCTTCTTTCTTCTTCATTAACTCGTCCATCTATTCCTCGAAGATCCATCAAAGGGAAATGAAATCTCCACTGAGGTTTGTATATATTTGAGTACAGTAAAGAAACCAGTCACTTCGTATGTATGTAAAAACTGCTAATACTAGCTTGTTTGCATTGCTATCGGCAACAGTGTCAAATAAATCTATATCTGATTGTCTACGTGACAATAATTATTTGGCAATTTGCCATTCTTCCAAATCTATTGGCTATAAAGCCTCTGAATCCATTATGCTTCATTCCTTGCAACTCAATCCACGAGGTATACTATAAGGAAATAGAGTGTGCTGCATGACTAGGGGATGGCAGCTTCGAGATTGCAATCAGTGCTAGAATGTGAACACTGGATCCTGGAGATGTAAACACCTTTTCACCAGCATTCACGTTTAGTAATTTCTGAGCACCGTTTTATTGCTCAGTGTTTTTAAATACTTTATCGGCTGCGTGGTCTGCACTCAATATGATATGAATAGAGCATCTGAGAATCTTTTCTTCAGTCAAACCTAAATGCTAACAGCTCGATCTGTCATTCAAAAATCTATGGAGCTTTTGATATCTTCGACATTGGTATCAGCTAACAATGCTCAACACTTCAATTTAAGTCCATATGATGCAGTACTGTCAGCTCCAATATGGTTAACATTCTCTGTATATCCAGTTGTCATGGTTTTTCGTGATCTACCAGGACCTGAAATAGTGATATGGTCAGCCTTTACATCGTATAGCTTGTGACCTGAGAACAATCAAGAATAACATTACTGGTAAATCCTTATATCCTTTTTCCAAATAAATGTCCTTGGAAGCCTTATTCTTACTTGATGTCAAATACCAATAAGGATTAGGCTTTTAATGATACAAGGAAACAAAACTAAAACCACATCACGTGATTCACAAATGTGATTACAATAAGAATGAATAAATAAATGCAAATTATATTAAAAGGAGTACAAATCTTCCTTATCTTAAAAAGAATAGGTTTAATCATATAAACTATTATATTTGCAATCCTTGACCATAAAAATCCATAGTTATACATCTTACATGTGGTGTTTAATTAACAAAATTAAATTTTCACTAAAATTACGTCATTTTGGGAACCATTTTTAATTTTTGAGTTTTAGCGACGTCAAACGTCATCGAAAGACAATTTTTGGCTAGATTTAGAAGCTGCACAAAATTTGGCCATATAAACACCTAGGCTTTCATTCATTTTAACAAAAAAGGCAAAACTTTCCCAAGCCTAGTATTAATATCTTTATAATAAAAATGAGCTGTACATTCCTTCTCATTTATAATAGAGAAACATTTTGCTATCCATATCATAAACATTATTATTCTTATAAAAGTATGTAGGTTTTAAACATAAAATTATGAAAAAAATTCTGAAACATTAGCAAATAAAAAATATGATATCACCAACTTAATTATTATGATCACTGCTGCGAACTCTATCAATGAAGAGTAGATTTTGTAAAAATAATCACTATATTGTAAGTGATTCCAGATAAATCCAAATCAAAATTATATATAAATATATGGAAATAGAAATCTATTTTTAAAGTAGCCTAGGGTCCCATAGATGGGAGAGAGTTCAGCTATGGAACTCACATGTTATTCCGAAAGTGACTTTTAGGAGTTTGCAAATTTTACTCAGGAATTGCATATTCATTTGATGACATTTTAATGGAGTTTTTGGACTTAAAGACACAACGAAACATTTCTATAAAAAGAGTAGTGACACCCAAAAATCTTGGTGGAATTGGAGCCGTGGACTAAAAGAGTTTCTGGAAGTCGCTTTAGCATAATGGATTCTTAAATACTTTAGAAGAACAGACTATTGGAATTTTACAGTTTCAAGTGATTGCTTCAACAAACAGTATTCAAACTACGGCTTTGTTTTACAATAAATCAGCTCTCAGAATTATATTTCTGAAAGACTCTTCTGAAAAATGTTTTAGATACCTTTTATTTGGTGGAATTGAGTTTTGGAGACTATACTCCTCTCAAGGGATCCACAATTGAGTTTCACACTTCTCTACAGAGGATCAATTCCTCATTTTCCTAATAGACTTCCTACAACATAAGGACAATGACTGGCTACAATGACATTCAAAAAATCAAGAAGATGCAAAAAATTGATATCTTTTTCCACAACCACTTTAATCCATCGCGATCCTTTAGGGTACGAAAGGTTTTATAAATAACTTTTTATACAGATATTGAACAACCATTGAACGAATGAATATCTGTATATAGGGAATGGGACAATTCAGCGCCGCAGATTCAGCACCGCCGATTCAGCGCCGACCGATTCAGCGCCAGCCAATTCAGCGACGGCCGATTCAGCGCCAGCCTCAATGACTTTGATTTAAAAAAATTAAGACCTTTTTTCAAAGAAAATATGTTTTCTTTGGCAGTACAATTGGTCAAACCTAGCATATTCAACAAACAATGGGGTATTGGGATTTTCAAACCAACCTACATAGGTAAAAATACGAGTAAAGAAACCCTCAATTCTTGGGTCCTCGGGTCCCCCAGCCAGCCACAACAATGGTGTATTAGGGTTTCAAACCCATCGCAAATTGTAAGAATACGAGTAAGGAACCCCTCAAATGCCATTTTGTGCACCTTGGGTCCTCGGGTCCCGCCGGCCACAACAATTGTGTATTGGGGTTTCAAACCCATCGCAAATTACTTTCAATAATAAAACTATAACTATAAGAGAATTGAGGCAAAATACTCCCTCCCTTCTCTTTCTCTTTCTATCCAGGTAACAATAACAGCAGTTACCATATGGTAATCGTATATTCTCATATCAAAAGATCAATTTTTGGGGGAGAGTACGTGCAAAATGTATTTGCTTATATCTCTTAAAGTATAGCGATTTTTAGAACACCAAACATATCAAATGAAAGCTTGGTTAACCAGCTTTAATATTTTGGTATACTAAATCATGTCAATTTAATAAGTAGAGAGTTATATGTACATTAAAAAAGCCTATCTCGCGTACAAAATGACGCATATAATGGATTATAAATGCGTCAGAGACAAAGTAAAATTTTGAGAGGATACCTTGACGCAAATCTAAGAAACACATTATTTTATATTTTTTCCTAATCGATTTCTTATAGGTCAATACAGGCTCTGAATCATATGATGTAAACTCAGATTGTACTGAATTCTGAATTGATAGAATGCAACCAAGGTCATTTTTGGATTTATCATCTAAAGGTTTACTAAACTTAAAAGTACTATTTTACTCTGAAGCGAACAAGTCATCTTCTACAGGCGAGTGAAGTTAATTGATACAAAAAGCTATGAAATATGCTAACAATACACACTCCATTTTTTCTTTGTTTTTACTGAAAACTTTGTTTTATTAAAAAACATCAAACATACGTCTGGTAGTAAATTAGATTTCCTTTAAATTAATAATTATTATTGAAGTCTGTAACGTCCTCCATTTTGAAGAAATTTACGAAAAACTATATTTTTACTAAATTTTTAAAACTTTGACCTCGTTGCGCGACCTCGTATCGTTGACCGATTTTGTTCAAACTTTGTATGTCGTCTTCTTTTATCACCAAGAAACAGAAAATCAACAATGTTGCTAACATTTCAAACATTTGAAAAATAAGAACAGCCCTAATATATATATATATATATATATATATATATATATATATATATATATATATATATATATATTATATATATATATATATATATATATATATATATATATATAATATATATATATATATATATATATATATATATATATATATATATACATATATATATATATATATACAGGGTATAGAAGCAAAACGTGGACTCTTAAATAATGCTAATTTTCTCAAAAATTTACAAAGTTGGGTGTTCATATTTTTTGAGATTCCGATTTTTTAGCCTTTCTAAGCATAAATAATCAATAATAAACAATCGTCAATTCTCAAAAATGAGCGAGCAGGACGCGAAAAAGAAAAGGATCTCAGATCTGCTTGACGCGGAAATTGAGGTGGCAAAGATCATGGACATTGCCAAGTGCTCCAGGAGCCTTGTTTTCAAGGTTGCCAAAATGAAAAAGGACGGGGAAGGCCTCGAGAGGAAAGCAGGAAGTGGTGGCCACAATTTAAAGAGGACTCCCGAGTTCCTGGAGAGACTGGAGAAGAAGATCAAGGAGGACCCCACAAAATCCATGAACCGCCTCTCCAATGACTTCTCTGTGGACCCCATGACCATCAACCGGGCAGTGAGGGAGGATCTGGGATTAACCTCATACACGAGGACTCTGAGGCACTTGTTGACGGAGGATATGAAGAGGAAAAGGCTCACAAGATGCAAGAAAATCCTCACTTGGTTGAAGGGTAATGGCTCCATTGTGAAAATCTTCTCCGACAAGAAGATTTTCACCGTGGACCAAGTCTACAACAGGAGGAATGACCGGTGGCTTGGGGAAACAACAGAAGAGGTACAGGGGGTGTACCGTACAAAACATCCGGCGCAGACAATGTTCCTGGGAGTCGTGGCGTCAGACGGGAAGAAGATGCCTCCCTTCTTTTTCAAGGCCGGGGAGAAGATTGGCAAGGAGACTTACTACAAGGTCCTCAGGTACACAGTTTTGCCATGGCTGAAGGCCAATTACCCCGAGGGAAACTATGTGTGGACGCAGGATGGTGCTCCATCACACACGTCGGACCTGTGCCAGAAGTTCTGCACTACCAACATGGCTCATTTTTGGCCGAAGGACATGTGGCCCTCCTCCTCGCCGGATCTGAACCCGTTGGACTTCGCCGTGTGGGGCGAATTGGAGAAGAAGACCAACAGGACTCCTCATCCAAATGTGGATGCTTTAAAGGCCACCATCAGGACGGAGTGGGACAACATGTCGGAGGAATTCCTCATCAACTCCTGCAAGTCTTTCCGGCGCCGTGTGGAAGCTGTCATTGAAGCTGAAGGAGGCCACATCGAGTGAGAGTGCTCACAAAAGCCCTGCCTATAAGTTTTGTTAAAATAATTATCATTTTTTAATTAAAATAAAATTATATTATTACTTTTCTAAAATTGTCTCTCGAGTCCACGTTTTGCTTCTATACTTTGCTATCTATATATATATAATATATATATATATATATATATATATATATATATATATATATATATAATATATATATATATATAATATATATATATATATGTGTGTGTGTGTGTGTTGTGTGTTATAATTATCATTTGAGATTCCCATTTTTTATAATTAAAAATGAATTTATAAATAAAAATATATGATTGATAAATAATTATTTACGAATGAGCATTGATATATCGTAATTTATAAAAGTATATTTGCAGTCGTTATTTAAGGAATAATGTAAATTAAACATTCAAGATGATTGAAACTATATAAAAAATAAAGTTATTTGAAATAAATATACTGAATTTTTTTAATAATTTACTCCTCTGACTTATAAAAATAAAGTCATTTAATGGAGGATTTTCCCCCCAAACAACTAAGTGTTATCGCTTATACTCAGGAAAAATTTGGTAATCATATGTAATCGGCATCAAGCATTTTTTGGTTTGACAGATATTTAATAGGTATTATAATAGCTGGACACGTAAATCAACATAACTAATAACTTCTCTCTCCCCTACAGACACAAGATACATAGACGAATAAATCTGTCAAGCTCCTTCAGTAATAAACATCAATGAGATCCACTTACCCTCCTCCTTAATTAATTATATCTAACAATGGTTAAAACTAATAGAAAAACTAATTTAAAAATAACAAACTATAGATGAAAACATTTTTTTTGCTTATGCCGACGACACCTCTGCCGTTATTGTCGAGCACGAGTTCTCACGATTGCATCACTGCTTGGATTCGGAATAATTATGGAATGGTATATTAGACCTCGCAAAAAAACACCTTCTTAGTTCTTTTATATATACCCAGCGATTCTGGTTCCTTTTTTGATGCTGAAAACGAATATTTAATTTAAAAATTTCTAGCATTGTTAGAAATCGGACGACACTAGGTTCAAAGGTTTCGTTATGAAGCAAAACTTTTTTGTTATTACTTATTTTGAAAAAAATAGTTTTATTAAATTTAGCTATGATCATTTATGACTGATTTTTTTTGCAAATTTTCGTCAAATATATTTATGCCAATAAATGAATACCTATAAGTGCTGACACACACCAACCATTTTTTTAAATAACAGCTCCTACTATGGTTTTTTATAGTTTCAAGAAGGAAAAAGAAAAAGAGGGACTCATGTTGATGTTTTTAAGTTATCTTTTAAATACGATTTTAAAACGACTAATGATAGTAGATTTTACCCATCGAATCCCAATCTACTCCCTCTGAATCCCTCTCATCAGTATTGATACCAATTCTTTTAATTTATGTTTTTCTCAAAATGCAGTTTTTCAATGGAAATGTCATATGGTAATCTCGTGAATTCACCAATAGACATTTGTTCAACATATGTTATTATTTTAATATAAATAAATAAATATATATATATACATATATATAATATTATATATATGCTCATATTGTCACTCAAAAATTATGGATTGAACTATGAATTCCGTAAATAAATCTAACGGGCGTCATAACCAGACGATACCATCAGCTCAATCACAGAGCTGGTTTCCAATTTGGTTCCACGGAGGGCCAGGTTCAAGAACCACAAAATTTCCACAAGGATAGCAGAGGTGGCTTTAAAAGAATATCATATCTTTGAAACATTTGTAAGATGCATATACTCTATAATTTTTAAAAATTAAACATTTTTTAAACCATATTTCAATATTACATGTCTTTGTCCTTTTAGCCTTTGTATACTATGTAGTTATTTTTTTTGTTGATTATTATTTCAAAAAATTCTGATTGAATACATGTTTGTCTCTCAAAAAAAAAATATATATATATATAATGAGCAGCCTTGAATATAAGATCTAGTGTAATGACATGTATAAATCATTTTGGTATACTCTTAGAATACTCTCAAAGCATTATCATCTATATAATAATTCACCAATCACTGTCCGTCCGTCCGTCTGTATGTCCGCACGCTATCTCCTCCCACATTTATGGTCAAATTTGAACTTTGAAGGTACCTATGGAATCCTTGGGTCAAGGCGGACCTAATAAAACTATTTGCAAAGTAATGGGATCAGAAATGAACCAGAAAAATCACCTTTTCTAATTTTACTACCTACTTTTCAAGGTAAAGAGAGGGGGGGGGGAAAGAAGAAACCATCTCATGTGACTTAAAACATATTCTTTGTATAAAGTCAAACTTTTTATGAGGAATGTTTGTACAAAACAGATAATTAACGTAAATCATTTGACATTTAGAAAACCTATTTTATCTCCACAAAATCCATGATACAAATTTTAAGAAACTTATGTAATATGAACATATGTACGCAATTTTAATACTCACAAATAACTCAATAAAGATAGTCTAAGTGCCAAAATAGCTCACATTTAATACTTAAAATATTTTCATTTCATCAAATACATATACCGTTCCAATCAATCTAGAAATAACCATACTTACATATAAGCCAGCCAGCTATATAAATTTCAAGAGTGAAAATCTTTCACAATTTCTGTTCATTATTATATCTAATACTATTAAACATGTTTTCTATGAACGTTTTACTTCTTTGACTGAAATATATATGTATGTTGTTTAAATACAAATTCAATGAATCCTTGTGTGTCATGGAAGTAAAAAAATGGAGATTTATTGAGTTAGGCGAATGTCATATTCATACCGTTGACCTTTTAAATACTTTTTTATGGTGAAGTCAGTCACATTTACATATCTCTTTATATGTAGTTTATAATTATAAATTTATAATAATTTTAATTACTACCTTAAAGTAATATATATATATATATATATATATATATATATATATATATATATATATATATATATATATATATATATTAATATATATATATATATATATATATATATATATATATATATTATATATATATATATATATATATATATATATATATATATATTATATATATATATATATATATATATATATAAATTTATATATATATTCTTTCAAATCAAATTGCATACCTTTTAATATACCCTAATTCATTTTTTAGGCTACTTCCATTTGGCCTGGTATAGTGAGAAGTCTACTAATGTCAGGGCAATATATATATATTGCCCTTTATAAAGGACATTGTGTACTTTGTCCCGGCAATCTACAGATGGACTGATTTTTCACATAACCATCAACAATTATATTTCATTTGCATTTTTAAGATAAAATTTAAATAAAAAATTATAACCAAAAATGTGAATGGAAGCTCTCAATATCATGGAAAAGTACAAAAAACCTATATAAAATGTATTTCAGGATCAATACAGCAAAAAAAATCTTTTTCTGATGACATGGTTCCATTTTTTACTTTTTATTGTTAAAAACAGATTGAGTTTCCGTCTATATGAAGGTGGCCAAAAATTAACTTAACTAGAATTGCTAATCTTAGTATACATGTAGCGATTTTGAGGTGAGGTGCCTGTTAGACGTTTGGATACGTAGAATAGCAAGTCCATTTTGAAACAAAATGCTACTGAAAGTATTGTTCATCTACTGGAGATGTCAAGAGTATGACTGTCTGTTGGTCCCTAGCCGTCTTTCTCAATATCATTGAATTTCCTTCTGATAATGATCTCATACTTTGGAGAGAGACTTATCTGACCTTGATTTTCACAAAAATGGCAAGAGAAGTGTGTTTGCGAATTTATACCTTCGATCCTTAAAAGGAGGAAAAAGTCTCCCGCAAAGAAGCACTAATGCTATAATTTATAAATACAAAAAAAAATCTGCGAGACTGTTTTTATTTCGTATTACTCAACTTAAGGTGAGCATAGATAATTATAATATTTCTATATATATTCCTTTATTGTGGGCGCTTTGAATTATTTATTGGAAAATATATTCAATGATAAAAGATACACTAACATTCAAATTTACCTTTTTAGTTATAAATATTAATTGACAGGTAGTCAATTATATTTATGTAAATTAAAAGACTGTTTTTCATGCAAGAAAAAATAAAAAGCAACAATAAATCTACCTTATATTTAATGATAATGTGAAGACAGGTCAAAATGACAAAATGTGTGTAGTGGAAATGAAGACATAGGAAAGATAATATCTCTTTCAAAGTTTTTCATTTTTAATGCACCTAATAAAAGCTGTGTTATCTATATATATATATAATTATATATATATATCTATATATATTAATATATATATATATATATCTATAATATATATATATATATATATAGTATATATATTATATATATATATATATAATATATATATATATATATATATATATATATATATATATATATATATTTGTGTGTGTGTGGTGATTAATGCTTTTTCAATTGATCTGCATAACATTTCATGATGAAAACTAAATAAAAACTTTTTAAATAAACGTAAGGAGAGTCAATAAACGAGCTGTCATGTCCATGATTTTATTCAGACAGATGACTCAAACAGATAGTACGGATCAAGGCATTATTTTACACATTAGGAAGGATGACATCTTCACCTTTTGAGCAAAACCCCACAAAACTAAATAACAATATCCAGAGATTAGTGATGTACGTAAAAAACAAATATATATATTATTATATATATATATATATATATATATCGGAAGAAAAAAGAAGGGAGAGAAGTGAGGCAAAATACTCTCTCCCTTCTCTTTCTATCCAGGTAACACTAACAGCAGTTACCATATAGTAATCGTATATTCTCATATCAAATATCAATTTTGGGGAGAGTACGTGCAAAATTTATTTGCTTATATCTCTTAAAGTATAGCATTTTTAGAACACCAAACATATCAAATGAAAGCTGGTTAACCAGGTTAATATTTTGGTATACTAAATCATGTCAATTAATAAGTAGAGAGTTATATGTACATTAAAAAAAGCCTATCTCACGTACAAAATGACGCATAATGGATTATAAATGCGTCAGAGACAAAGTAAAATTTTGAGAGGATACCTTGACGCAAATAAGAAAACACATGATTATTTTTTTTTAATCGATTTCTAATAGGTCTATACAGGCTCCGTATCATATGATGTAACTCAGATTGTACTGAATTCTGAATTGATAGAATGCAACCAAGGTTATTATGGATTTATCATCTAAAGTTTACTAAGATTAAAAGTACTATTTACTCTGAAGCGAACAAATCATCTTCTACAGGCGAGTGAAGTTAATTGATACAAAAAAGCTATGAAATATGCACCAATACACACTCCATTTTTTCTTTGTTTTACTGAAAACTTTGTTTATTAAAAACATCAAACATACGTCTGGTAGTAAATTAGATATCCTTTATATTGAATAACTATATTGAAAGTCGGTAACGGCCTCGTCTCGACTGTCCACATACATATAAAGCATGGGTACTTCGTAAA
>CP045910.1:293588-367222 GCA_013387185.1 Caligus rogercresseyi
ATATTATTATATTCATTTTAATTGATTAAAAATACTTTATTGATAGTGACTGAAATAAAACCACACAGCCACACACACACGTACGCACGTACAATGCGTACTACGAGACAAATACAGTCCATTTATTGAGAAGAACGCCCGTAATTGGGAAAAGCCGCGTCGCTGTCCAAAGAGGAGGCTGGGGAGTCCGATCCGAGAAGAGTCCGGAGAGAGAGACAAAGTTTGAGCTCCAAAGAGTGGAGGAAACTACCCCCATCCCAGGCACGCGCATCAACATTAAGTGGTCCTTCGAGCCGGATCATGAAGACAACGTCCTACGGATTAGACAACGTCTTGAGTCAATTGAAGTAAGCAGTCCCCGTAAAATGCCTATCAACATAGCCCCAATGCAAGTCAGGCTGGAGGCCCTGATGAGAGTGATCTTCCCCAACAACTCCACGAGGGAGCAGCGGGAAGGCTCACTGGTCAGAGAGAGGACTTGCAGAGGGGAGCTATAGAGGATCAGGATAATAAAGTTACCACAATGACCCTGGAAGAGCAGAAGGCTGCACTTCGCAGGTCCATAGGGATTTTAAAAGGAGCTATCACGAGGTTGAGTAAACAACTCAAGGCGGACCTCGCTGCCGGAACACGGTCTCTAGAACCTACATACGCTACCGTCTCATCGAACTCAAGAGCAGTAGTGAGGTCCTTCATAGAACCATGTCATGTACCTCAGCCTTAACCTTACTGTGGAGGAGGTGCTGAAGGCGGGAGAGGACGAGATCGTCTCCCAAGAGATCGTCGAGCTCATTGTCAAGGTGGAGGAGCACTTGAAGAGTCGAGTGGAGGAATCCTTGACATCATTGAGAGAGATTGGCGACGTTTGGATCCGTAAGTTTGCGGAGGAGTCGAGAGAAGTCTTCCATGAAGAACTGCTTTATTTTGAAGACGAGGGATCCACGGAGGGGAAGCTCATTGGGAAAGAGTGTCAGATGAGGAGGCCCTTCGGGAGGAAACCAGGCAAAGGGAAGCAGAGGAGCGCCAAAGGGCCCTTGAAAGATTGAAGGCGGAGCACACGAAGCGAGCCGAGGAGACCCATGATGAGATGGAGCGACTTCAAAGAGAGTGCACTGCTAAAGTTGAGCGTCTTAGGAGGGAGCAGGAGACGGCAGAAAAGTCCATGAAAGAGGTGGAGCAGAGCCTTCGAGAAGAACGCAAGGAGGGCTCAGCCAAGTGGGTTCCTTCTGAGAGTTCTCTTGGGAAGAAATGCTCTATAGCGGTCCGTGACCGTCCTTCGCAAAGTGGGGAGGAGCACGGAACTGAGGAGACAGCCTTCAGAGTGAAAGGTTTTTCTACATGGACGACTACTCGTACAGTCATGACAGTGAAGAGGACGCCATCAGAATCTCTATTGGTTTAGTGAATGCTCTAAAAGAAGGAAACTTCAACCTGAAAAAGTGGTCTTCAAATAGTGCGAATATATTAAATGTCGTGGGAGGAGCTAACCTTACAGAGCGGATTATTGGTGAAGAGGAAGCAAAGGTCCTGGGGCTTAGGTGGAACACCAAAAAGGACACCCTCGATTGTACTCTTAAGAACTTCTCGGAGCAGAACACGGCATTTACGAGGAGGGGCCTTCTGAGTAAACTAGCTCAAATATTTGACCCCTTGGGTCTGGCTGCACCTTTCGTGATCCAAGGAAAAAACAGATATATATTAATGCAGCAACTCATGTTGAGGGACACGGGCTGGGACGATCCGATTGAATGCGAAGACGAAGATTGGTGGATAGCCTGGATACGGAGTGCAAAGGGCCTGTTGGAGATCATCTTCCGAGATGCTTCATTCCAAGAGAGAGCTCGGATGTGGAGCTTCATGTGTTAGTGACGCAAGTGAGGAAGCCTTTGCTGGAGTGTGTTACATACGACGGGTGGTTGGAAATGAAGGGGGAGTGTGCTTTGTCCTTGGAAAAACACGGGTTGCCCCAAGAGAGCCATCTCGGTAGCCCGACTGGAGTTGAACGCTGCACTCCTTGGAGCGAGGTTGGCAAAGTATGTTCAAGAGGCTTTAAGGGTGCAATTCCAGCGGCGAACGTTTTGGACCGACTCTGCGGTTGTCAGAAGCTGGTTAAGAGCTACAGCCTCCTTCTATAAGCCATTTGTGAGCCACAGGGTGGGAGAGATCCAGGAGCTAACGGAGCCAGACGAGTGGAGACACGTCCCGGGTAAGAAGAACCCCGCGGATGCAGCGACAAGGTCAGTCTCCTCGGAAGCAACCCTGCCTAAAGTATGGCTCCGAGGTCCTGACTTCCTGACTGAGCCAGAAGAACTGCCAGTCAAATGGACTGCAGAGGAGATAAAGCCTAAGTTAGAGGCTTATAAATTAGACATGAGCTCGAAGAAGGATGAAGACTGGTACGAAGGCATCTCATCGATTGAAGAGGCTCTCAGGAAGGGGATGGAAGAGTTTGGGGAGGTAGACCAGAAAGTCGTTTTGAAGTCCCTCCTCCAGAAGTCTCAAGAGCATAGCTACGGGGAAGAGATCAAGGCTCTTCGAGAAGGGAGACATCTAGATAGACGGTCAAAAATCCTTGGTCTATCCCCAACCCTACACAGAGATCTATTGCGTATAGGAGGGCGTGTCGCGAGGGCAGTAGTCCCTTATGAGCAGAGACATCCCATCATTCTCGACCCCAAGCACAAGCTGACGGATCTTATAGTCGGGGATCTTCACCAGAAAGGCTCTCATGCTGGAGTCAACCATACCCTGGCGGACCTGAGGAAGGAGTATTGGGTCGTTAATGGGCGTGAGGCAGTCAAAAGAGCCAAACGTAGATGCTTGTTTTGCCAGAAACAAACAGCGAAGCCAATGCAGCAGCTGATGGGGGACCTGCCGAGGGAGCGGCTTGCGGTCTTCGAACTTCTTTTTTCTAATACTGCTGTCGATGTTTTTGGACCCTACCACATTCTTATCTCCCGTAATAAGACTGAAAAGAGATGGGGTTGTCTCTTCACCTGTCTTACCACAAGAGCGGTACACATCGAGGTGGCCAGGTCCCTGAGTGGAGAAGACTATTTGATTGTTCACTATAATTTCGTGAACCTTAGAGGTCGCCCTCGTGTGATGAGGTCTGACAACGCTACAAACTTCGTAGAAGCCGCCAAGAAGCTCAGGTCGGAGGAGGGACCTTCGGAATTGTCAGGAGGAACAGAGTGGATCTTCCAACCCCCTGGAGCACCTCACTGGGGAGGAGCCCACGAGGCCCTAGTGAAGTCGGAAAAGAGAGCCATGACCAACCTCATTGAAGAAGAGCAGGGTTGTCATCGTCATTTACGGGAGGACGAGCTGCGTTCGCTTTTGTATCGGTAACGGGTTTTCTTAATTCCCGCCCTCTCACGTACGAAAGCGCAGACGCTGAGGACTTGCGGGCCCTTACTCCAAACCACTTCCTTCTTCAACGGCCCAATGCCAATGTCCCACCTGGGAACTACGTTTCAAAGAATCCTAGGAAGCACTTCTCGTACCTCCAGGGAGTGATTGACCGTATCTGGAATCGGTGGATTGGCGAATATTTGCCCTCACTCATGACTCGGGAAAAATGGAGGCTTCCGCAGGAAAACCTATCTGTGGGAGATTTGGTCCTAATTGTAGATAAGGGCACGAAGCGTGGGGACTGGAAGTGTGGTCGGGTCAAAGAGGTTTATCCTTCAAAGGACGGACGAGTACGGGTTGCAAGAATAAGTACTGAACGGGGAGAGACGACTCGTCCCATTGTAAAGCTCTGCCTC
Source organism: Caligus rogercresseyi (assembly GCA_013387185.1). Classification (NCBI taxonomy): domain Eukaryota; kingdom Metazoa; phylum Arthropoda; class Copepoda; order Siphonostomatoida; family Caligidae; genus Caligus; species Caligus rogercresseyi. The sequence continues at coordinate 297,359 of CP045910.1, forward strand.
CTTGCAAAGGCTGGAGTGGGGATCAAAAGGATCGACGAGGCCTCTTCAGGAGAGACAACACCCGGGCAGGGGGTATCGAGGAACCGAAAGTGAAGGAAGACTACAAACGCCAAAAATAGGGGAGGAGGATGTTGCGGCGCGATCTCCTAGCTCAAATCATTTACATATATTATTTCATATTTTTGCCCTTTAAATTGTAATTGCCCTCCCCCTGCCACTTTTCCTTTTGTTTATTTGACACCTCTTCGCCTCGTGGTATTAAGCTCAACACTTTTCCTTTTGTTTACACCTCTTAGCTTCGGGGTATTTAAATCAATCCTTTTCCTTTTGTTTTCTTTTCCTTCGTCATGGTCAGTAGGCTCGTGTTGTCTGACGAGATGGACTTGTAATGAACGCTTGGGTAAGCAATTTGTAAATATTAATGACCCCATCATTATTGAGATGATCCCTTCCCCAATCCTTATATATTTATATTCATTTTAATTGATTAAAAATACTTTATTATAGTGACTGAAATAAAACCCACACACACACACACACACGTACGCACGTACAATGCGTACTACGAGACAAATACAGTCCATTTATTGAAGGAAGAACGCCCGTAATTGGGAAAAGCCGCGTCGCTGTCCAAAGAGGAGGCTGGGGAGTCCGATCCGAGAAGAGTCCGGAGAGAGAGACAAAGTTTGAGCTCCAAAGAGTGGAGGAAACTACCCCCATCCCAGGCACGCGCATCAACAATCCTTTATATTAATAATTATTATTGAAGTCTGTAACGTCCTCTGTCTCGACTGTCCCACATACATATAAAGCATGGGTACTTCGTAAACCCGGACTGCTGACCAAGTAAAAAGTTTACCATCTTTAAGTCGACGCAGATGATCCATTTGTGCTGCTCATATTGGATTTTGTCGAGTACGTACTTCACTACTTCATATTTAATGTGAATATGAGAGAGAATCTAAGAGGCAATATTGTCACTACGGAGTCCTTGGGAAGAATGACTGAAATTTGCTAAAGTATATAACCTTCGTCGGCCTAAATTCACACAAACATATATTAAATATTAAATAAATTCTACACATATTTATGCACATAAATTTATGATAAACACAAATAAATTATTTATAATATTATTCGTGTCTGTTAATTGTAATTCGATATATTTTTCACGAATAATATGATTGAACTCAAAACCGCTGATATTAGAATATGTATAGCTCGTCAGGTAGGCCTATGGCTGTATCTCAAAAAGTTGACCTGATGGAGCAAAATCAATGTGATATTCGGACTCAGAACACCAAAATTAGTCTAAATCAGCTGAGAAACCCCTGAATTTTTTTTGGCTGTTGACCAGTGTTATCATTTGAGATTCCCATTTTTTATAATTAAAAATGAATTTATAATAAAAATATATGATTGATAAATAATTATTTCCGAATGAGGAGTGGATACATCGTAATTTAATAAAGTATATTTGCAGTCGTTATTTAAGGAAGAATGTAAATTAAAACATTCAAGATGATGGAAACTATATAAAAATAAAAGTTCTTTGAAATATAATATACTGTATTTTTCAAACTGTAAGACTTAATTTTTTAATAATTTACTCCTCTGATTTATCTCGTATACGAATGTAAGGAGCTGCGTCCCATCTACTCCATTCTTATATTAGACCTTGAAAGGAATTTTGGAGCTTCGCTAGAGAGAGAGGACTTATTTACTCTCACGTCAAAAATAAAATGCTGCAGCATGCAGTTTTTACAAAACTACAGTATTGCATATACAGGGTGATTCACTTAAATTGAGACTCACATATTACAAACTACAATCTTTTTATTAAATCTTACACAAATAATTTTTAAACAAAAATGATAGCACGATGTGTAATTTACAAAATGTATTTCATTAAATTTTCACATATCCTTCTTTGGCCTTCACTACAGCTTTGAACCTCCTTTAGGTGGAGGCAACACAGGTAGGAATCTCTTCCTCAGACAAAGAGGCCCAGGCCTGAATCAGCTTCTTCTTTAGAATCTCCACCGATGGCCAGGACTTGCTACACACCCTTGTCTCCAGAATGGACTATATTCCAAAGTCCATTGGGTTCAGATCTAGGGAGGAGAGAGACCACAAGTCTTTGGACCAAAAGTCTGCAAACATATCAGTGCAGAAGCTTTGAACCAATTTGCTGGTATGGAATGGAGCTCCATCTTGTTGGAACAGTAAAAGAGCCGTAGAATACTCTCTTTGTACCAATGGGACGACCTCCTCTGAAAGAAGATGCAGGTATACCGCCTGGTCGATCTTCACACCCTCGTCGACAAAGATAATTGGGGCCTTCTTCCCGTCCGACGTCACTCCCGCCCAGACCATGACTGAGGGTGGCTTTTGCCTTCTGAAGAGAGTCCTCAGCTACACAGGGATGACTTCCTTTTTCTAGATAAAACACGGTCATTCTGACTGTTGTGGGTGGCCTGGACCGTGAAAATCTTTGTCTGAGGAAGAGATTCCTGCCTGTGTTGCCTCCACTGTAAGGAGGTTCAAAACTGTAGTGAAGTCCAAAGGAGGATATGTGGAAATTTATTGAAATACATTTTGTAGATTACACATTGTGCTATCATTTTTGTTTAAAAACTATTTGTGTAAAATTTAATACAAAGATTGTAGTTCGTAATATGTGAGTCTCAATTTAAGTGAATCACCCTGTATAGCATAAAAGCGAAGGAAAAAGATATCCCGAACTCTATTTTAAATATTACAACACCATATTTACAGCTTTTATTAAATTAATTTTGATCATTTTCTCACTTCTCAAATTTTTAACTGTTTAAATTAATTAAGGTTTTTTTAATGTTTTTGATTCATATGTTTTTGATTTACTCTATGTCTATTACTGTATGTTTCCATGAAATATAGGAATGGCTTGATGAGATGTTATATACTTCCAAAAGATCCATAGAAGACCTGCACCTTTATGCTCCACTAGAAGTGATAGATACCCCCTCTTTAATTAAATTGATCTGCTCCACTGACAATATATTTGGTCCAGATTCACCTGAGAGGAACCTTTATCTTCTAAGACTTGTGCACGCTCTTAAAAATGAATGCCCAGATAAATTGCATTTAAAAGAATATTTGAATAGCAGACTCAAAAGTACACCTCTCCGCTATTTAGTCCCTCCCTACCCACTCAGAGTTGATGATTGTTTTGATCCGGCTCCTAATTTTCACCCATCTGAAGAAGATCTCAATGACTACTCAGAGATTTATCACATACATGACGTCGTATACTCTACGATGGAAGATTTGCACTCTCAAAAACCACTAGAAAATTTGTTAGGCGTTTGTCTGTTTGAGACGATAGATAATAATTTTCAACATGATAGTACAATTGTAACACATCAAAGAAGCCTCTGGTTACTTAGGTTGTTGTATAATCTTGATAATGCCACCCCACAAAAATCGCATTACAAAGAAATCCTTCAAACAAGATTGAAGGACTCACCTTTCTCCTATCTAATTCCCTCCAACTCACCTAAAATAGATAAAGTACCACCTTCTCCCTCGCCACCAACAAGTAAAAAGGCGAGGAAAAAGAAACATTAAGACCCCACACTTTATTGCTATGGGCCCACAAGCATAGTCAAATTTCCCAAACACTAACTGTAGATTCGACTCCAATACCTCCCCAATTACTATGTAATTGGTTACACTGAGCTATGCGCAGTTGTATATATTTCTATCTATGAACCTTGTGCCATTCGTGACATCCATTCATAGATAGTTCACTTTCAACTTATCAATTACTTCCCTCCCCTGTGACTTAGTCACTTTATTTTGTAATTGGCTGTTATTCCCTATATAAATTTCTATGTATGAACTTTCTGTCATTTATGACATATATTCATTATTAGTCATGTTACATGCTCCCTGCGAGGAGCGCGATCTTTATTATATATTAATACAAAGACATATTTAGAAAAAAGTATATAATTATGAATTATTACAAAACAAAATACTGTTTATGAGAAATTTTTAACTTGTATGCTATAAAACCACACACATATATAAAGCCCTGGTGATTAGAGAAGTCATTTTCGGAAGGGATATGCTCAAGATCTGAATATTGTTTTGTTGAAAGGGCAGAATCTAAATATACATTGTCCGCATCAATTGTGCCATCATTCTCGATTTCATCAGCAAAATGTGACTCCAATAATGAATCTTGCAATGTATTGTTAGATTCTGTCTACTTCACAGAGCTCTTTCGAACCAGAGACGCACTTAAAATTCCCTATCTAACTGACATTGAACTGCAGCGGTTTCAACAGAGAGTAGAGCTTCTTTTCCTAATAAGAGAAGTCGAATTCTGTTGAGTGCTTCTACTGCTGTAGGGTGTACATAAGTTGCACCAAGTGCTCTAACACGACTGAATATGTTTTCGACAGCATCAGTATTAAGTCTTGATGTGATAATGAAATTCACTTGATATGCATCTTTGAGATATGCTAACAGAGGAAGGAGTGAGCTGCATGTTAAAATGACACCTTTCTGATAGGGTTTCAAACTTCTGGAACCTAACTGTCTCAAGTTCTTGAACACCTCAATTGTGGTTTTCAAAACAATTTCTTGTGTTTCATGCTTTAGTCCATAAGCACACTTTAAATCATTTTTATCAGTCATTTTTCGACTGCAAAAAATATCAAAGAAATTATCACACAATTCAATAAAATCTGCCTCCTGATGTTTTTGAGGTATCAGTGCCTTAATAACAGACGTTGTAGTGTGCGAGAGAAGTTGGACTGCAGGGAGAACTCGTTGCCTTTTAGAACCTACAGCAGTGAGATGAGATGGCTTTAGCTTTGGAGCAACGGAAAATAGTTTTCCATAGGTGAGAGCAATTACATCTTCAAACAATTGCTTATTTACAATAACATTTTCTGATATTTGTAAACCTTGATCCAAAATATGATTTCTAATATTTTTTTTATCAAATGGCACGGATCAGAAAAGACAAAAACTTTTGTGTCTGAATCTTCAGGAAAATTAAAATAAGGTTTTTCTTCATTGATACCTAACTCACTCCATAATCCTTGATTAGTTGGACTTTGATCAGAGGATATAGCAACGATTATCACACCAACCTCGAACATTGATGATTTCAGAATAGAAAATAACTTTTTTTGTTCATTGGTGTATCAAATTCACTGTAACATATTTGCTTCAAGGGTGAATAAGGCCCCTTACAAGTCCAAGTTGAAGCTGTTTAAAAGGTCCAAGTACTTGATCATGTCGGTTATCATATTCAATTGATTCAGAAATATTCATCTCATCAAAAGAAAATATTCCAAGGTGATAGTTCATTTTGTTGGAGTGATTTTGAATACATCGTTTCAGCACTGAAAAAAAATAATTTTTAGTTATTCTCACACATAAAAACAAACAGTCAAATAACTTTGAAATATATCATAAGCATATGCAAACATATATCCAGGCCCGTCGAGACGGGGCCCCTTTCTACTCGGAGCTTGTGCCCCTAATATAATTTGTTGCTTACAGCCATGGTCGTACGAGTCTGAATATATTGAAGTATTATTAAGGATATTAAGCCTGAATAGTTTTATCTCTAAATACATATATGTATGTAAATATTTATTTACCTTCTAATGAACTCCTTAGGATCCCTTGTCTACAATCGAATCCCTTTATCCAACGTCGTAGGGTGCTAAGACCTGGTAGTGGCATCAGTTCCTTATATCTGATGTATTTATATGCTTTGATAGATATAGTTCTAAGAATCAAAGCTTTCACTATTTCTTCTTCCGTCCAATGACCAGTGCACTTCCTTTTGCCTGAAAACGAAAACAATATTTTAATAAATACTTTACTTATAGTTTTATTTTCTTTTTAATAAAAAATACCTAATATAAAGTTGACTTTGGCTTTAACAGCTCTAGTTAAAATTCGAGCAAATTGAATGCTGCCATTTCTTCTTAGACCGTATTTTCCTCGGTCATTTCTTCCTAACATCCGTTTTTCATGATAGCTCACAAGCCAGAGTCTTACCTTTGTAATCTGGTAATCTGATTATAATAATAAATAGTAGAACGGAATGCTGAGAAAATATTATTATCGTTACGTTCCTTGTTTCATTTCAAGAGTTCTCGTTCCTTTCATTGAACGATCGTTCCGTGAAATGGTTGTTGAATTATCCGTTCTGTTCACAATGTTAATTTATATTTATATATAGAGAGAGATAATTATTATATCCAGAGTATATATATATATAATATACTCTGGATATAATTATTATCTCTATTTTATGTCGTCTGTATTTTAAAAGTTGTTTGAAATGAGATACGCCGGATATATCATCCAGATCTACTCTTTGTACTCGAATTAGCATTGTCTTCGACAGCTCCTTTAGATTTAAGAAAACTTGTTCAATCAAATTTTAGTTATAATATATTTGTTTCCATAAATTTATGATCTCATATATTTTAATATTTATGTTTGTATCAATTTATAGTTTTGTTTTTTCCACATGTCTTCCTACCTTTTGTTATTAATGATGCTTTTATACTCTGTTACATTGTATGGGTAAATTGGATTTTATGTTTATAGTTTTAATTTAAAAATAAATGGTTATTTTTAAATATTTTGTATATATTTAACAAATATAGCCTCGAAGGTAAAAACTATATTCATAGCAATTCCTTACAATTATTATCAGTATGCAGTGTTGTTTCCTAACGCGTGTGTGAGTAGAATAGTACTTAGTTATATTACTGCGACTAACTAGAGAGAAAAAACATATTAGACATTACTTTCAAGTAATAACTAACATGAAATATCCTAGTTTCATATTACTTTCGTGAAAAACATATTCGACAGACATTTTTGATGAAAATTAATTAACTGTGAATTTATTATGTGACGTCACCCAGTGGACATAAAAATCCAAACTAGGTTTAGTAAGTATTCTTACAAATCCTGTTTGAATTGTCTTTACTTATAGTTTTGGAATGCTCAAAAAAGTAATATCTAATATAAAGTAGTATATTACTATTATAACTAATATTTTTTAAAATATTTTTTTTTCTCTGTAGCAAGGCCTTTATTAGTCACATAAAAAACATATTAAAGCAACTAAAAGAGTGATAGAAAATTTTAAGTTTTACAACAACAATAAACATTATAGTTTATAATAAATTTTCTACTAAAAGGCCAAAATATCTTTACAAATACATACAAATCTAAATAACTAACATAATATCTAAAAAACAAAGAATAAAATTACGCGAAACAAAAATATTAAAGGTCAATTTAAAAAAAAAATTCCTTGCGGTTTTCATTGTCCTTGGAGTAGATTTTTTTTTGTAAAATCGTAGCACCTTTTTCAAAGTATGGAGATGTCGTGCAGATTGAGAAGGGTAGAACTTAGTAACTTCAAATGCATAATTCCATGAACTGTCCTGGGTTTTGGGGATTCGTAAGCGAAGAGCACAATACCTCGCAGCAGCGAAAATAAAAATTGCCCTCAGATGGTCAACATTTACTGGCGTGTAGCTTGTCAAATTTTTGGCAATATAGGCCTTACAGTTAGAAATTGAAGCATTTATAGCTTTGCCTTCGACTGAGATGAGCCTAGTGTATGGTTGCAAACCAAAAAGTAAAAATCCATTAAGGAAGCTGGGCCTAAAAATTTTGATAAATCCTGATTCAATATAATAAAAGATTTTAATAAAGCTAAAACTGGACAGTCACTAAAAGCGTGAACACTGTCATTATAAGTTTTCCCGCAGTCAATAAGAAGGGAGAATTGTTAGCACCACTCTTCGAGGAATTACTAAAACAGTGCGTCCAACCAGAGGAAGACCACAATGAGGAGTACTATCCCCTATTGTCTGGAACATCACTATCAATGATCTTTTGGTCAGGGTCAAGAAAACAAATGTCCGAGTTGTTGGCTATGCAGATGGCGTTCTCCTCATCATTGTCGGAGTTGATCTTCAAGTTTTGTTTAATGATATGAATAAAGCTCTTCATACAATTTGCCAATGGGGACATGCCAAGGGTCTAACTTTTAACCCATTGAAGACAGTGGCTACTGTAGTCACACGTAAAACCAAGCATGTTCACTCACCTTGGCCAAACCTTTATATGGGAGATCAAATAATACAATATTCTCATGACATGAAATATTTTGGAGTTATAATGGACTCGCAACTTAGATTCCACGTCCATTTGAAAGAAAAATCGGCCAAAGCCAAGAAGCTTCTACATGCAATGAAAATAATTATTGGCCAAGCATGGGGCCTCGGCCCACGTCAAACGCTCTGGGCTTATCTTAATGTTGTAAGACCTGTCCTGACGTATGGGTCTCTTATTTGGGCACACAATATAACACTAGGACAACAGAATCTTCTGGACAAGATACAGAGACTGGGTTTGATAAGTCTTTGCCATCCGATGCGTTCGACACCTACTCGAGGACTTGAAGTGTTCTTTGGAATTCTTCCCCTCTTTCTTGAGGCACAACGTCTTGCTACGATGGCTCGTCTGCGCATCGCTGACACCTTAGATGAGGGGATTATAAAATGGCGACATCTCAAAACGAAGACTATCCCGTCTTGTTTTGCGCATGATACTATCATATCCCATTTGTTCCCAACTCTCCAAAATATATATTTAACAGAGAGAAAATATGGAAATGCAACGCTTTTGATAGACAACTCGAAAATCAAGTTCATGTATATACAGATGGATCGAAAAATCATGGAGGTGTTGGTTCTGGATTTGTTGTAACAAAAGGTGACCAAGTTGTGGAGGAAGCCTCTTTGACCCTCACTCCTCAAACAGTGTTTTCCAGGCAGAAATACTGGCAATAAAAGAGGCCTTTTCTTGGATTAAGGGTAATCGTGAGAAGTGGTGATACAGTGGATTTTGTATTTGGTCGGACTCCAAAGCAGCTATCGGAGCCTTGCGAGCGGTTGAGACGCGGAGTTCCCTTGTAAGAGACACAAAGACTCTTTTGGGGTCGCTTGTTGCTGAAGTCCCTATCTCTTTATGCTGGGTTAAGGGTCACAGTGACGTCACAGGAAATGAGGTGGCCGATATGCTCGCCAAAGCGGGAACAATGAAGCAACATCCTTCACAGATTGTTGGTACTCCTTTGACCTTTATTAAGGAGAAGGTTTCTGCGCATTACGTAGAGAAATGGCAGACACTTTGGTCAGGGCTGAATTATTGTCGCCAAAGCCGTGAAGTGATGCCAAGAGTTAAGCTGAATAAATGGAAACGTCTCTTGGACTTTTCCAAAGAAAAGATTAACTCCTTGGTACAGTTTTCGACGGGTCATTCTCTTCCGCGTCGTCACTATCATCTAATGCACCCAGAAGTTAACCCGCTGTGTCGTGGTGTGGACTACAGGACGAGGACCATCTTCATCTTCTTCACGAATGTCCAAAATTCATGGTTGAGCGGACCCAGCTTTTTGACTGTCAGCGGCCTTTTCAGGGCCATTCAGTGTCCAGTATCTCTAGTTTCTTGACATGTACGGACGTTGGAGGCTGGCTGAAGGATACACCATCTCTACTTCACATTCAGGACGGATTGCAGTAGAAGACCCATTCGGCCAACTATTGCGAGGGCACCACAGGTTCATTTTTTTTTTTTTACATGTGCCCGTACTGAATATATGTTTATTCTTGTATATATATGTAATTTTGTGTAGCAATAAACTATTAAAAAAAAATATACAGTGTTGTTCCCTAACGCGCGTGCGAGTAATATATTACTTTGTGATATTACTGCGCAATAACTAGAAAAAACAAACATATTAGATATTACTTTCAAGTAATAACTAATATGTAATATCCTAGTTACATATTACTTTCGTGAAAAAAATATTCGACAGGCATTTTTGATGAAAATTTATGATCTGTGAATGTATGTGACGTCACCCAATGGACATAATACTGCTTATTAATAAAATTAAAAATGCACGACAATATTGATATTTAAGACAGGGGATTCCATTAGACCCAAACACACAGAACAACCTTTTCGTTATTTATGGAGTATTTTATCGTAAAGAAAATAAGTTCCTCAAAGCCTTCGTGCCCGCATGTCGATTGGGGCTTTTAGGATTGAAACCCACCGCCAATCCCAATTAGGAATGAGAGGAACCCTAATTTACAATATTATACACCCCAAGCCCTCGGGTCCCGCCTGCTGATATAGGCTTTTATTTAGGGTTGAAACCCACCGCCAACTCTGGGAAGGTATAAGAGGAGTCCTTACTTTCAATCTCATACACCCCAAGCCCTAGGGTCCCGCCTGTTGATATAGGCTTTGATTTAGGGTTGAAACCCACCGCCAACTCTGGCTAGGTATAAAAGGAGTCCTTACTTTCAATCGCGTACGCCCCAAGCCCTCGGGTCCCACCTGCCGTTATGGGCTTTTATTTAGGGTTAAAACCCACCGCCAACTCTGGCTAGGTATAAAAGGAGTCCTTACTTTCAATCTCATACACCCCAAGCCCTCGGGTCCCGCCTACGGTTATGGGCTTTTATTTAGGGTTAAAACCCACAGCCAACTCTCGTTAGGTATAAAAGGAGTCCTTACTTTCAATCTCATACACCCCAAGCCCTCGAGTTCCGCCAGTTGTTATGGGCTTTTATTTAGGGTTGAAACCCACTGCCAACTCTCGTTAGGTATAAAAGGAGTCCTTACTTTTTTTGCCTATATGGCTCGATAGAATTGTATCCGATAGGATATAAATAAGCATTATACCATTAAAATTAGTCTATCGAACCTAGGATCTTATCAATGAGGTAGACCAAAAATGACCATCCCCTCTCGGGATATAATATGATCGACTAAACAGGCAATATATAAACATAAAAACCTCAGAACAAGTATGCCATAAGACTCAAAAAGGCCCTTCAGATTTTGGTTATCCAGATTTGGCACATACAGTCAAGCCCAACACATCCCAAACCCTCCCCTCTCTCTGTATGTCAACATTTTTTTAATATTTTAAAAAAAATATGTTGATCTTCTCCCCCAGTAAAGCCATAGGACTTGTGAGAACTACTTATATTTTTTTCCCCATGAGCAGACATAGAAAAGCAAGCGATATTTTGGGCGTGTGAAAGGGAGAATGTGTGAATGGTGCAATTGAGTCCAGGCTCTTGTTATCACTATTTTCTTTCCTCGCTTGAGGAATATTTATTTCATTTATGAAGCAGGCCAAGTTGGCCGGAACGGGAGGTATTTATTTTTTATTTGAATCTCTGTTTTTGCTTCTGTTCTGTATACCTGTAGGAACTCAAAAGAGGAAAGAGAATAGTGATAACAAGAGGTTGAACTTAAATGCACCATTCACACATTCTCCCTTTCACACGCCCAAAATATCCCTTGCTTTTCTATGTCTGCCCATGATTAAGACATGGGCGGTATGAAATGAAAACAAACTTCTTAAAATAGTACGAGATAATATGAAATGCAGGACCAGACAGATTTGGGTATATGATACTTAAAATTAGGGTCCCACTTATGCCTTACTAGGTTGGCAAACTATATAGTTTGCACCCAAAAGAATAGCCTAATCAGTGGGCGGGCCTGCAGGCTTAAGACCTACTTTCTTACTTGTTTGGTACCTCATATACACAAAAGGGGTTTGCATTGGGTTTGGTCCTAAAGGAATCCCCTACCTTATAAGGCAAGGACTGAGGGTTTTGAATTAATGAGAGTGATAAATACGGATATTTTATCACCAGTCAGGCTTAGGTAAAAATTTTCAAATATTAATAGGGTCCCTCTCATTCCTAATAAAGGTTGGCGATAGGTTTCGACACCCAAAATAGACTAAGTCGACAGGTGGACACGAGGACTTGGGCTGAATTTGAATAAAATAGGGTCCTTAATAGGGTTTGGTGGTGGGTTTTAACCCTAAATAAAACCTATATCAACAGGCGGGACCCGAGGGCTTGGGTGTATGATATTGAAAGTAAGGACTCCTCTTATACCTTGCCAGAGTTGGCGGTGGGTTTCAACCCTAAATCAAAGCTTATATCAGGAGGCGGGACCCGAGGGCTTGGGTTGGATAATTAAACCTATGCCTCTCATAATGTAAGAAGTCATTTTTAGACTTTGAATTCACCCACTTTATCATGTTGAGCCATGTGCTCACTTTATAATATTATAATATCATATATAGATTATTATAAAAATGCAAACTGGGTTTGGTGAGGATTTTTACAAATCCTGTTTGAATTGCCTTTACTTATTGTTTCGGAATGCTCAAAAAGTAGTATATTACTCAAAGTAGTATATTACTTTTGTGAAGTAATAACTAATATTGAAAAAAGATATTACTACGTAGTAAAAAGTAGTATACTACTTACTACTTTCAAAGTAATATTCGACCACTCTGAATATATATATATATATATATATATATATATATATATATATATATATATATATATATATATATTATATATATATATATATATATATAAAGTTGTGTTTAAGCAACAAATGGGGAAAAATAAATAAATAGAATAGAGGATTTCTTCATTCAAAGAAAGCAGTATTTATGTTTGTATTCATATAGTCAATTTATTCAGATGCATTCAACATAGTCCCAAACGGAGAATAAAAGCTCCTTGGGCGCAAGAAGCTACATTTACATATTATATATGCCTACAAGTTGTGAACATGCTTCAAGAGATAAAGGAAGATTGGAAAAAAAAGATTAGGATATGAAATGTACTCAAATCTCAAAGGGATTTATAAATATTAAAAGATACAATGTAAAAATAAATCATATATTTTGTTTATGTAAAATGTTAAATGGGATTGTTCATTTTTATGACTGGCTTCCCCATTATTTATAACCCACGAACTCCTAATTTTTCTATTTTATAAATATCAAAATATGAAGCCATAAAGCAATTTTTCATACCTACTTTCTCCTTCCCTCAAAGAACAGGTGTTCCTCCCCAACAGCTTTGCTTCATCAAAATATAATTACGATGAGAAGTAAAGAGGATAAAAGGATGCAAGGGAAGATGCCTATTTCCGTCATTAAAAGACATGAGAATCTATATTATGAATCCCTGAACAGACAATATATAAAATCTATAGGACCTTCTATTGAATATCGTTTATTATGATCATGGATTCGCGTAACTTGTAATGAAGTCCTTCGGCTTCCTTTATAAAATGATGGCGAATCCAACTTGATTTTAGCTTTTAGTTGGTAATGCCATTTGCCAAGAGGAGTAACTATCGGATGATTTTGATAGCTCACCATAGAATTTGTCGATTCTCTCCGCTGACATGGATACTTATAAGCCTATTATGATACATAAACTTTGAACAAAAAGGATTCCTAAGGTACAGGAAAATATCCAATATATCCAGGAATTTATCTGTTTCCATACAATATTTAAAGAGTTCTGGTAAAGTAGGTGCCCTTGATACAATAGATTTAAAAAAAGTTAAGACTCTAAGGCAATGCCATATTTTAAAATATACTAACAAGTTTCTCCCGAAACGATTTTTTAAACCTATTTTCAAAGGGGGACAGTAGTCATTTTAATCATTGGAGGCCCATAACTATTTTAAATTTTACATACAGAATTTTAGCAGGGGTTTTAACAAAACAAATTGAACCTATTTTAAATGATCAAATTCAAATTGAACAGAAGGGCTTTCTTAAGAAACGAAAGATTACAGATATATCCAAAATATTCTTACTGCGGTTGAGTCTTTAAATAAAAGGGACCGATACGGAGCTTTAATAGCTATCGATTTTAGTAAAGCCTTTGACTCAATTCGGCATGATCATGTTTTAAAGTCTATTAAAAAGCTTCTTCCCCAAAAGTTTTTTAACCCCATCAGGTCATTATTATTTAATGGTTCTTCAGTTTTAACGTTAGATGGATTAAATAGTGCCCCCATTTTACTCAAAAGGAGTTGCAGACAGGGTTGCCCCATTGCTCCTCTTCTGTTTGTATCCGCGCTACATGACCTCACAAGAACGTTAATGAGAAAGTATATAGGTTTTGGTGTGTCTTTTAATAATGGGAGACATTTGATTGATTTATATGCCGATGATGTTACTCTGATGATCGAAGCCAGCTCCGAAGCTCAACTCATCAAGAGAATTGAAATCATATTGTCCTTCTTTAAAAGTTCGAACTGAAGTCCGGTCTTGGAATGAATACTAAAAAAACCGGCATACTGCCATTAGCATCGTGGAATCCAGACCCCTCTGTTATGATCTCTAGTTGTAAGGTTGTACAGTCAGTGAACATTCTTGGTATAGAGTGGATGAAAAATGGTGTGTCTATGTCTAACTGGTTGTAAATGAATTTAAAATTTATCGATCTTTGAAACAATGGCGCCATCTCTCATTAATGAAAAGGATCGATCTTTATAATACACGTGTAGTGCCTGTTGTTTTGTATAGGGCGACTTCAATTCCTTCACTTGCCGAGTATGCAATCAAAGAAGAAGAGTCTTGGTTGACCTCACTTTTTCACAAATCTTATCTTCCCGCCCTCAAACGTCCCAAAACATTTATAGGGGGAGGCTTGTGTCTCTTAGATGATATTCTTCCAACCTACTATCGTAAAATAGTTGAAAAAATGGGCGTGTATCATGAAAAAGACTGGAGAAGGTACTTCACTTCTACGGAATTTTATAATTGGATTCACATGGGCACCATTTTTACAAATTCAGATTTGGAAATGTTTTCTCCCTTTTTAGCATCGATTCAGAGGGTATTATGGAGATCCCATCCTGTTTATTTATCGGATACAACAATCGATATTATATACCAGGGGTCGGGAACCTATGGCTCGCGAGCCTCTTTTGGTGACTGCATCTGGCTCTCGGGCAAATATTTTTTTATAGTTATAAATTATATTTCATTCATACAACATTTTTGTAAATAGAAAAGTGGTAGGGGACAAATGGTCAATATACAAAGTTTAAAACACGAAAAATGCTTTAAAAAAAATAAAACTTGGATTCAATTTTTTCATAAAATATATAAATGTTTATTAATAATTGATTCGGTCTAGGAGGGAGATGTATCTTTCCCCCAACTTGTCCAGTCCTATAGGGAGAGGGTTCCCCTTGACCCGCGAGGCGTATAAAATTCCTTGAACCTTGGAAATAATGGACTCTATTTGAAAAGCGTTATCATAATTGGGGGACGTTGATATTAGCCAGTCTGGGGGTTCAAGGTGTTCACCGTATGCCCTTTGTATTTTTTCCTCTACTGACTTAACAACAAGGATAATGATTGGGCAGAAATAGAAAAAGTGGAATGAGGTCTCCTTCTCTTTCCCACACCAGTGGCATAGTTGATCATAGGCTCTCGGGCAAATCTTAAATTTGTTTACAGTTGGTCGGGTTTTTTTAATTAGGCTGATTTTAAAGAAACAGAAAAATAGACTTACTGAAATCTAAATGTTAAAATTTTAAATAAGCTTTCGAAATATTAAAAGTGATATACGTATTCCATTCCGTCTGTTTTTTCCCCTCACGCTGAAGTTCGCAGGTGCGTCACATCAGCCAATCATAGCTGTCCTTTGTACACAAGACATTTTTTTTAAATCGATTTTTATTGGGTGATAAGTTGACTACGGCGACGTGGGTAGTAAAATTACATCCGCTTTATTTAAAATTCCAGCTAACTAACAGTTGTGTGCACAACGAAGAAGATGGCTAAGAGAAGGAAAGATGACGATTACTGAACATTTCAAAATGAGTGGACTGAAGAATTTGCATTTGTGGAGAGAGGAGGATCCGCTTTGTGTCTTATATGCAATGACAAAATAGCTTCGATGAAACGTTCAAATATTAAGTACCACTTTGAGACACGGCATGCTATATTTGCAACGAAATATCCAGCGGGGGACAGCAGAAAGAAGGCATGCGACGAGCTTCAAAGGAAAGCCCAAGCTAGTCAGCAGCAACTCCGTGTATGGGCCAGACAAGGTGACTTCAAATCAGGCTAGTTTTGCTGGCGCATTAGCCATTGTGAAGAACGGAAAGCCATTTACTGATGGCGAGTTTGCCAAAAGTCTAATGCTGGATGTGGCCAATGAACTTTTTGACGACTTCACTGACAAAGAAAAGATCATGAAGCGAATAAAAGACATGCCCCTGTCAGCAAGCACCGTACACGATCGCGCCATTATGATGGCAAATCAAGTGGAGGAAACACAAGTGAGGGACATTAATACAGCAGTCTACTTCTCGCTCGCCCTGGATGAGTCAACCGACGTAAGTCATGTCTCCCAGTTCAGTTGAATTGGAAGATATGTTTCCGGTGACACACTGCGTGAAGAAAGTCTTGCCGTTTTGCCAATGAAGGGAACAACGAGAGGGGAAGATTTGGTGAGGTGATGTCGCTGGTCATCCGAGTGGTCAGCTTCATTGTTGCCAGAGCGTTGCACGATCGCCAGTTTAAAGCACTGCTCGACGAAGTAGGAAATGCCTACCCTGGCCTGCTCCGGCATAGCAATGTCCGCTGGTTGTCAAGAGGGAAGGTGCTCAGACGTTTTGCGGCTTGCCTGAACGAAATCAGGACTTTTCTGGACATGAAAGGTGTCGAGCATCCCGAGCTAAAAAACACCGAGTGGCTTCTGAAGTTTTACTACCTTGTGGACATGACTACACACCTAAACCAACTCAATGTGAAAATGCAAGGCATTGGAAATATCGTCGCAATCCTTCAGCAAGCTGTGTTTGCATTCGAGAACAAGCTGGAGCTCTTCATTACTGATATTGAAACGGGCCGTTTACTGCACTTCGAAAAACTGAGGGAATTCAAAGATGCCTGCACAGCAAGTGACCCCTCTCAACATGTTGATACTCAGCAGCTAGCCAACACGACATCAGATCTGTTGCAGTCGTTCAAAGCACGTTTTGGAGATTTTTCGTCAGCACACCCTTCTCTTTCGATTCATCACTCATCCCCACGAGTGCGCACTGGATGCAGCGGAGCTCAGTTACATCCCTGGAGTGTCTGTCGGAGAATTTGAGCTTGAAGCTGCTGATCTGAAGGCCTCCGAAATGTGGGTGAATAAGTTTAAGTCACTGAATGAAGAGCTGGAGAAACTTGCACGGCAGCAAGCAGAGCTGGCCAGCCAACACAAGTGGACAGAAATTAAAAACTTCCACACGCAGACGACCTGATCGTGAAAACGTGGAACGCGCTGCCAGTCACATACAGCACACTGCAGTGAGTGAGCGTGGCTGTATTGACCATGTTTGGATCTACGTATGCATGTGAGCAGTCATTTTCCCACCTCAATCACATCAAGACCAATCTAAGGCCACGTCTAACTGACGAAAGCCTCAACGCCTGCATGAAGCTGAATCTCACCGCGTACCAGCCCGACTACAAAGCCACCAATAAAACGATGCAGTCCCAGAAGTCTCATTAATGGTGAGCAGTTTCTTTCTTTTCTTTTTTATTAACTTCTTGGCTTCAATGTAAATAAAAAAAACGAATTAAAATAATAATACCTTCTTACAGTCTAAAATTGAGTCTTTAAAAAATACATACATTTATTTGTATTCATTTTAAATGGTATGGCTCTCACGGAAATGTATTTTTTTTAATGGGCATTTATGGCTCAGTCAGCCAAAAAGGTTCCCGACCCCTGTTATATACCAAAACAAGGACAAAAAACCGTTTATCAAGAGATTTAGAGATCCTGTTGTTCTCGAGAGAACTGCTCTTAACCAAAATAAATTTACAGCACATGACTTAAATAGGTCAAATTTTAACATTGGAAGGTTCCGCTTTCCACTTGAACGTTCTTTTATTGGTTTTAATCCTTCAAAGCCGTGGTTTTTAAAATTTGCACTTAAAAGACCTAGATATGATGGAGCGATTTCAATATCTGAAACATTTCAAAGTTTGTTGGGCCTCTCTTTGTCCTAGAAGAGAAGAATTCTGAAATCTACGGGTAGTATTGCCGATGGTGCAAAATTTACTGCACAATTACAAATTTCAGGACAAATCCTCAAATTTCAGCTTCCTTGCATGAACTGTGGGTTTTTATTAAACAATATCTTCCATGCATTAGTAGACTGTCCAATCCTAAAGGTGTTTAAGCTATTCGTAAAGCTTAACGTTTGTGAAAATGAAGACGATTCCTATAATATTTGAAAAGACTATGTTCTTTTTGGTGTCTTTAATCTTAAAAAGAAATCTCCCCCCAGTCACAAAGCAATTGAATCTGCAATACAAAATGTCAAATCTTTAGTTGCACAAAAACTTACTACTAACAAGTACATTTTAGAAAAAGATCTAAGACCTATCCTCATTGGTGCTGCCGCCCGCCACTCTGCTTTTGAGGTCAAAATTCCTGATTTGGGAGCGTCAACATGGAAATGGGCTGGAGACCTCATTAAATTTTATCCAAACAGTTCAAAATTATATTGGAACGACATCAGAAGGATTTTAAGAATGCATCGCCGTTTTGTATTGAATACAAATTAGTTTTATCAACTGTTGTTTTATATATATGGTTTTTATCTGGTCGGTAATTTTGAACTATAATGTTCATTGATGTTTTTATTACGTAACTGTCCAGATTTGATTTTATTTCTTATTGTTTCTGTATGTTTTTAGTGTATTTTTTGTACACTATATTCTTTTTTGCAGTAACAGAATAAAATTATTTTAACCATTTAAAAAAAAGCCTATTTTGAATTAATGGTTCCTCCATTATTATTTTTTTGGGACGTATAAGACATTTCTCCAATTTTATTGAAAATAAGTTGTAGGCAAATAGGTCTTTCTGCTTATCTTTTCTTTAATTCCGCCATTACACTTACAAAGAAAATATCGCGGCTCTTGGGTGTCTTTTAATGTAGGAAAACATATCATTGATTTGTATGCATTCATTGATGAGTGAGGCCAATTCTGACGTATCGGTGTGGTGCTGTCTTTTAAAAAATCAAGTTAATCAGAGCAGATCAAATATAAAAAAAACAGGGACTCTCTCTTTAGGATCTCATAATTCATTTAATCAATTGAAAATGATAAGAATGAATAACTCATAAACACAGAGCTGGGATTCGGAAAAAATCAAGCACTACTATAAGCATTTTTTATAAAATGTGTCCAATCTGTATGGGTCAATCGGTATATTTTTAAAATAAAATTATTAATTATTTCTATGTAATATTATATATAATATATATTTTATAATATATATATATATATATATATATATATATATATATATATATATATATATATATATATATCAGACTTGTGAGCGTTCAGCTTTTTTGCGTTCAGCGTTCAAAAAAAATTAGCGTTCCGTTCAATGTTTTTGCGTTCAGCGTTCCGTTAGCGTTCAAATATTTGAAAAATAATTTCCCAAAAAAGTACTGCGTAGTGATGACGTTTTTCCGAAAAAAGTCCAAGAGACGTTTGGAAAAATTGAACGCTGAACGCAAAACTCTTTTTTTTGCGTTCAACGTTCAGCGTTCAAAAAAAAGTTGCGTTCCGTTCAGCGTTCCGTAACTATTTTATCAATTTTAATATTTGATCAATTTATGGTCCTAACAGGGATGACCCCTCTTTTTTAAATTCTATTGAATCAATTTTTTGTCAAAATTTACTTTAGCAGGTGAATATTGCATTTTACTCGGCGACTTTAATATTGCAATGGATCAAAGGAGAGATACTTTTAATTATAAGGGAGAAAATAATAAAAAAGCAAGATTTGAACTTGAGAGTCTTCTTCTCAATAATCAATTGTCTGACTTTTAACACCTGTCTAGAACATACCTTTAGTATTAGGGAAGGGGAAAGGGTTGTAAAGAGATCAAGACTGGATTTTTTTGGTTTGTTTCCAATAATATAATTCCAAATATAACAGAATATAAGCTTCTAAATACTAAAACATCAGATCATAACCCCATCATGTTGATATTGCAACCGGCAATAAAGCATTCCAAGCAACAATGGCACTTAAATACATCACTTTTGAGTGACAGGGCTACAGAAGAAAAAATTAGTAGCATAATTGTGGATACTTTGGTCAAGTTGAGAGAATTGAAAATAAAGTCGCCATCCTTCGCGCTCAAATTAATTTTGGACTGCTCTCGAAGAGAGTATATAAAGTTGGGAGTAGAGAGAAGTCAGGAGAGAAAAACAAAATTACTGGAGTTGGAAAGGATGAAGGAGATGGAAAATGGAGGACTTGCAGAAAATGCTAAGTTAGATCAAGTACGTGACTCTTTTGTAGGTGGGTACTTGATAAGAAAAGGTTTTAAATCAATTCCTAAAGAACACGTAATCTTTGAAAGGATAAAGAAAATGAACAGTAATTCAATAGAGAAGAAAGGGTTGACGGAACTGGTTGGCAAAGATGGTAAGGTGGAAGTAGACCCCAAGAAAATTAGAAGTAAGGTGGCAGAATACTATAAAGAACTCTTTGTATGCAGAGATTGCATGAGCTGTTCGGAAATAAATGTATTAAGTGTTTGTACAATACAGCAGACTTTGCTAGTAAAATACTAGAAAACGATACGGATTATATGAAAAAACCTAATGATGATGATAGACATCGTTTGGAACGTTGCATAGATCAAGGGGAAATTCTCTCCTACATTGAAAAATACAACAAAAAAGATAAAGCACTAGGTCCAGACGGTTTTTTATAAAAAATATTCTTCTCTCTTGGCACCTCTTCTTAAGAAAGTATACAACGAGGCTCATTTTTACTGCTATTTTGAAGGACACATCTCAATTGGAAAACTGTTTTGATCCCTAAAAGAGGAAAAGATAGTAGATTTATGGAAAATTGTAGACCTCTGACATTGCTTAACTCTTCATATAAGATTTATTGTGGCATCTTGTCAGAAAGATTCAAGGGTTTTATTCCACTTTTACTTCACAAATCACAGAAAGGTTTTATTCCGGGGAGGGTTATGGAGGACGTATGTAGGTAGAAACAATAGCGACTCAATTGTAAAAGCACAAAGCCAGAACTTCAAAACAGCGTAAGTTGGGATCGATTTTATCTCACATCAATGGTTAATAAAATGTCTTAAAGCGCACGGATTCGGTGCAGATTTTGTAAGGATGATTGGTACAAGTTTATGCGATCTTTTTACTTTTTATGAAAAACCAAATTGTAAGTTCCAAGTGAGTAGAGACTGTAAGGAAATCCTCTTTCTTCTATTTTATTTATCATTGTCATAAATCCTTTATTGCTCCGTTTAAAATATGACTGCAAAATTAAGGGCGTCGGAACAGGTGTAGGAGAATTAAAAGTAGAGGCATTTGCCGACGATGTGAATTTAACCGGCAGGAAATGAGGAGGAAATTTGTTCTTTATTTTATCAATCTATAAATGTTTTTGTGGATTCAATGTATATTTATCTCTTTGTGACATCATATAAACATATATAAACTAAAGGTTGGGTGAGGTCTCCATGGAATGTTCCGTGACGCCACACTACTCCCCCCTCAAGTTAATATAAAATAATTAATTTATCAAAGCATACAATTAAAATGCAATAAAATAAAAAATATAAAAATAAAATAAGCATAAAAAATGAAATAAAATTTGCCAAAAAAAATTTTAGATAAAGTACGCATATAAAAATAAGATAAAACAAAACAAGAACTCATCAATTTTTCTTTGTACAAACACGTCCTGAAGAAGAGATTAATGTTCTACTAAATCTTTTAAAATGTCTTTACCGTATAAACACGGTTTTAGGCGATCGATAGAAACGGAGTCCTTCCTGTTTCCGATGTCCAAAATGAAATAATCTTCATACTTAGAGATGACTTTGAATGGGCCCGAGTATGGTGCTGAGAGTGGTGGCATGACCTTATCTTGACGAACGAACACATAAGTCGACGACTTTAATTTCTTATTAATTGTTCCTTGTTTTAAGCCATGTCTTCTGGGCTGTTGAAACGGTAAATTTTGAATTCTTTCAACCAATTGTTTGATCATGGGCTCTGATGCTGTTATTTTTTTATTTGATGAAAAAAGAATCCTGGTAAATGTAAATTTTCACCATAAACTGCGGTTGCAGATGAGTACCCGAGATTTTCTTTGATTGAAGCCCGAAGTCCAAGCATCACGATTGGTAAATCCCTCGCCCAATGTCTGGTATTTTCGCTCCTTGCCTTAAGAGCGTTCTTCATAGAACGATGAAATCTTTCCACCATTCCATTCGATGAAGGATGAAAACTGGTAGTAGGCTTTCGTTTGTAGCCAAGGAGTAATGATAATTGACTCCATAACAAGGAAGTAAATTGTCGTCCTCTATCCGAAGTGATGGATTCAGGAACTCCGAAGTCCTGAACCCACCTATTTATTAAAGTTTTTGCACAAGTCTCAGCCGTTATATCACTTATGGGCACAGCAATAGGCCACCTTGTCCAACGCTCTACGATTGTAAATATATATTGATAGCCCTCTGATTGTGGCAGTGGACCAACTATATCAATATGGATATGACGAAAGCGCCCTGTCGGAGTCTCAATATTTCGTACAGGATGCTTGGTATGTTTTGACACCTTAGATCTTTGGCAAGGTAAGCACTCTTGTGCATATTTTGTCATATCTCTCCTTGCGTTGGGCCAGACATACATAGCAAGTAGGGCTTTTGCTGAAGCTCTTGGACCTAAATGAGCAAATTGATGAACTCTACTCATAGCATCTTCTCTCCATCGTTTGGGCAGGAAGGGTCTCGGATTTTTATTTCCAGAAGCACATAGAATTTTATACCCTTCGTAGTTTTCCCAGCGAAGATCCAGATTGGGATATTTCTCAATAGCTGTATTACATTCACCGTCTTGTTCCTGATCCGAAGCGAGTTGACAAAAATCCATGAAGTCCGCCGAAGTAGCCGCGACGCGCGACAATGCATCAGCCACTACATTATTTTTACCTTTTACGTGAATTATTGAAGAAGTAAATTGCGTTATTTTATCAATCATTCGGGTTTGCAAAGGTGTCCAGTCGGGATCCACTCTAAGTCCTATCCGAGTTAAGGGTTTATGATCTGTGAATACGGTAAATTCACGGCCTTCTAGCTGATGACGGAAATGCTTTATGGCTGATCTAATAGCCAGCAGTTCCCTATCAAAGGTACTGTAGCGCTTTTGAGATTGTTTAAGAGCTTTAGAATAAAATGCTAAGGGCTCCCAAATTTTTGTTTTGGAGTTATATTGTTCTAATGCAGCCCCTATACCTATTTCCGAAGCATCCGTTGACAGACCTATTTTTTTAGACTCATCCAAGTAAGTTAATGTAACTTTTTTTGATATTATCTTTTTAATGTTAGTGAACGCGTCTGTATGCATTTTACTCCAAGGGAAGCAGCCTTTAGAACATTTTGGAAGAAGTTCGTATAACGGAATTGACATTTTGGCTAAATTTGGCATAAACGATGGTAATAATTTGCCATACCAAGAAATCTCTCGAGCTCGTTTCGCTGTTTTGGTTGTGGGAATTCGAATATTGCTTTAACTTTAGATTCCAAAGGGGATATTCCTTCGGCTGAAAGATGATGTCCGAGGAATTCAATTGATGAAACGCCCAAAACTGACTTTTCAGGGCTAATTATCAATCCTGTACGTACCAATTTTTCAAAAAGGTGTCGTAAATGACGAAAATGCTCTTCTTCAGTTTTACTAGCAATTAGTATATCGTCTAAATATGACTCCAGATCAGAAGGCTGCGTGTTCAGATCACGTCGGGGTCACCAATGTGGATTCAATGTATATTTATCTCTTTGTGACATCATATAAACATATATAAACTAAAGGTTGGATGAGGTCTCCATGGAATGTTCCGTGACGCCACATTTTAAAAGATTATGTGAAAGATTCAGGGCTCCAAATTAATTTTAAAAAATCAAGTATAGTGGTCAATTTTAACGTACCTTTTGATGTGAAAGGAATTCAAGTGACAAAATCAATGAAAATACTGGGTACGTATATGGGTGTGAGTGGAATTGATGTTGAAGAAAACTACGAGGAGATAGTGTCGCGGGTACGTCATGGCGTTAGGAGGTTTGGCGGTATTCTCAAGAAAAACATAGCAGCCAGAATTATAATCTGGAACTCTTTAATTTTATCAAAGATAAATCACTTACTAATTTTAACACCTATGTCTGATACAATATGTAAGAAAGTGGAGGAAATGTGTGAAACTTTTCTATTTACTGCAGGAAAAAGTAAAACAATCACTTGGAGACGGGTGAATTGTACAAATGAATATGGAGGGGTTAGGGCTGTTGCTCTTCCGAATCTTTTGGAGAGTTTGATTGTTTAAATTGCTTAAGCGAATATTTGAAGAAGAAACAGTATTGAACGGGATATTGAGAGAAAAATTCAAAAATAAACACAGAAAAATATTGTAAGAAGCTAGGGGCAAAGGCCCATCCCGAGTTTTTGATACGACTGCCGAGATTAGTCCTTTCTGGAGGGAATGCAAGGAATCAAATGACGAGTTAGTGAGGAAAATAGCCATAGAAATGAAGTGGCAAGAACCAGTACAAGACAATAATAGACTAGTTTTTATATCAGAAATGTTCAGTAAAGATTAAAAATCTTTTTTAGGAGAGGTTTTTAATAAAGAAAATGATTTTACACCGAGCGAGTTTTTAGAAAAAAGGATTTTTTTACATGAAATAACTTTAAAAAAAGATCGATAGGACCAAGGGATGACTTTTTTAATTTTTTAACGTTTACAAGAAACAAATTTGTACGCAACGCTCTAATTGACAAGCCTACGACTTTACAGTATCTGGGACAGAGTGAGAGAAGAAAAGAAGATTTTAATTTAAAAGCTACAGTAAGCAAAATAATTAAGGGTCTTAATTCTTATAGTCTTAACTCAGCCCTCTACTGGTTGAAGTACCGAATAGTTACCAAAACTCGGAAGGGAGGGAGTCCAGTCCCGGCCGTTGAGTCATCATCTTCCTAAGGACAGAGCTCCAAGATCCGAGTCATCGAGGTGGGTGTGGATGGAATGAGTGAGTGAGATTGATGCCGCCCCAATCAACGATCTGTGGAGAGAGAGAGAGTGAGGATGACAGGCAGAGTAGGAGGTCGCTCATCGCAGGCAAGAAAAAAAAAAGACATAATTATAATAGTCATCATTATTATACATCTAAACACTTTGAATGAAACAACGAAATGGGATTCAGTCACGAGCTCAATCAAAAATACTGCAGTCTGCTTGATGAAGCAGCCATCAAATGGGGGGTTTATATTTTTTTTGTATGAACCATTTGTAGAATACCCATTCAGCATATTGGATTTTAAAACCACGGCTGAATAGAGCTCAATCAATGATAAGTACCTAAGTTATTATTATTACTATTATGAGGGCTTCAAAACTTTTTCTAATTTAAATTTGTCAATGAAGGAGTTTGCTTTCCTCAAATAAATTCAGTCAATCAAATTCTCTTGAGCAATCAAGTTGAGTTATTATTTTTAGTTACGACCTTTTTGTTTTTTTGATCTTCTCATTTTGGAAGTAATCTCTCCAATCTTGTATACTCCACCCTTAAGCCTCTTTTGAGGCTTAAGGTTGCTGTCGAGAAGAAACCTGATTGTTTTCCCTTTGGAGACAGAGACTCGAAATCGAAGTGGATAGGCCTTCTATATTTTATTTATAAATATAGAGAGCTTACACACTGGTTCATTTCATTTTTGTTTTTCATTGTTGCAGCAAGGCAAAGCAAAAGCAATTAAACGTCAACTCTATTTAATATTAACTTCAAACTAAATTACCGTTTTTGTTGGCTGTAGGATAAGGCAAAGTTCTGTAAGGTTACCCCTCCTTGGGGCCCATTGTGTTTAGGGTTCACACATTTGAAACGTCCCCCTTCTCATTCGCCAGCTAATAAATTTGGTAATTTAGTCAAATCCTAAATTTTGCCTAAACTTTTTTAAATTTAATTTTTTGTACCTGAGCAGATAAAAAACATATTTTTGACTTATTATTCATAAGAAGTACTTCATAATTGCTAATAAACAGAAGATCTATTGTCACTACTACTTCTTTTCATATCATAATACAAGACATAATATATGTAATCGAATGATAAGGATCCGTTGAGAATGGGAGATACACGACTTTATTTCCTTAGGAGAAAAACAACAATGACAAATCATGGTCAGCTTAGCAGCTGCCCTGGTCAAAATAAACATCATAAAAATAGTGATGCACTGAAGCGCTACAGTATTCCCCCCAATGTTTTACGGAGTTAAGCATGATATCTTATAGGGAACTTGACCTGGCGACCAGAAGAAGTTGTTGTGATGGCGGGGCTTTGTAGAGTTGTTGGCAAGGTCTCTGAAGGTAGGAAAGCCGGCTTAACCCTATCGATGCTGACGGTTTCTTGGGTTCCATCCTTGTCGATCTTTAAGGTTTTGTCAGTGCGGTCCACCACTTTGAACGGACCTCTATAAGGAGGGTCTAGAGCTTTACCAATCGGGGGCGAACGAAGAAAAATATGAGTTGCCTCCTTCAATTCCCGAGGAATAAACCAAGGGCGATGTTGGTCTCTTGTATCTGTCGGTGCTATCCTTGACATAGTCAGTTGTAATCGTTCGGCAAAATTGGAGACATCCGCAACAGACTTTGTTGAAGTTTTTCCAAAGAATTGACTAGGAAGACGAAGAGATGTTCCATATACGAGTTGACTGGGAGCGTACCCAATGTCTTCCTTTAGCGCTGATCGCATGCCTAATAAAACGTGGGGTAAAGCTTCGAGCCAATTACTATTCGCTGCTCGTAGTGATGCCTTTAATTGCCGATGCATGCGCTCCACCATACCATTTGCTGCGGGGTGATATGCAGTTGTCTTAAAATGTTGGCAGCCCATGAGAAGATTGAGCTTTTTGAAAAGATTAGATTCAAATTGGCGTCCACGGTCCGTCGTTATCTTGACTGGGGCACCATAACGGCTATACCACCCTTCCAAAAATGTCCTTGCGACTGTTTCAGCACTCATGTCCTCCATTTGCAAAGCTTCAGGCCACCTGGTGAATCTATCCACTATTGTGAGCAAGTATTTAAAACCGCGTGTGACTGGAAAAGGGCCAACTATGTCCACATGAATCTCCGAAAATCTCTCACCGGTTTGGCGAAAGCTCCCTATTGGCGACTTGGTGTGCCGTGAGAGCTTGGCCCGTTGACAATGCAAGCATTCCTTGCACCATTGTCGTATGTTTTTCTTCATGGAAGGCCAAACAAAACGATCGGTGACTAGCTTGATTGTTGGTGATGCTCCCGGGTGCGAAAGGCTGTGGAGAGATTCGAAGGCGTTCCGTCTCATTTTTGAAGGGACAAAAGGGCGAGCCGTGCCAGTGGAGACGTCACATATGATGTTTGTAGTGCTTGAAACACATGGAAGTCGCTGGAACTTGAGTGATGTGTCATTCGAAGCCTGTAGTGATAAAAGCTCCTCATCATCTCGTTGAAGCTCCGCCAGAGCCTCCATGTCAAATTTTGACACTGCATTGAGCGCAGGTCTCGAAAGTGCATCCGCAACCTTGTTCTCAGCCCCTCCAACATGACGAATGTCACTAGTGAACTCTGAAATGTAGGTAAGATGTCGTATTTCACGAGGTAATTTTTATCGGATGAGGATTTAAGGGCAAAGGTTAATGGCTTGTGATCTGTTAGGACGAAAAATTCCCTCCCTTCGATGAAATAGCGGAAATGTTTGATCGCCAGATATATTGCTAGTAGCTCACGTCCAAAAGTGCTATACTTAGTTTCGGGTGGTTTGAGCTTTTTTGAAAAGAATGCCAAAGGTTGCAATCCATTTGGTGTGTCTTGTTGTAAGACAGCACCAACTGCAATATCAGAAGCATCAACCATAATGTTAAGTGGGGCAGAAGAGCACGGGTGAGCTAGAAGAGTAGCATCAGTGATGGCTTTCTTCGCGCTATTAAATGCGGAGATGGCATCAGCAGACCAAGTCAGAGTTAAATTCCTTTCTTTGTGTCCTCCCAACATACAATACAACGGATTCAATATCTTTGCACAGTCCTTGAGGAATCTATGATAAAAAGTTAGCATTCCGATAAACTCTCGCAGTTGACGTAGAGATGAAGGACGGGGAAAATCGACAATTGCTTGCACTATATCCTGCACTGGCCTTCGTGGTCTATGACATGTCCCAAGAAAACTATTGATTTCTTGCCGAGTTCACATTTGTCAGGATTTGTTATCAAACCGTATTGATGGAGGCGCTCAAAAAGTTTTTTGAGATCTTCCCTATGTTGTGACTCTGAATTGCTGGCGACTAAAATATCATCCAAATATACGTAACAGAAATCAAGTCCAAATAATACATGATCAATAAACCTTTGGAAAGTCTGAGCTGCGTTGCGGAGTCCAAATGGCATACGGATGAACTCAAACATGCCAAAAGGTGTGGTAACAGCCGTCTTGGGGATATCGTCTTCTAGGACAGGGATGTGGTGATATGCTCGAACTAAGTCAACTTTGGAAAATATAGATGAACCTCGTAGACGCGCGGTAAAGTCCTGAATGTGGGGGATCGGATATCGATCTGGAATTGTACAAGCATTCAAGGCTCGATAATCTCCACAAGGTCTCCAGTCTCCATTTTTCTTGGGAACCATGTGCAGAGGAGAGGAATAAGGACTTGAAGACGGACGGATAATCCCCAATTCGAGCATGTGGTTAAACTCGTCTCTCGCTGCTTTAAGTTTGTCGGGAGGAAGTCTTCTAGCTTTGGCGTGAACTGGTGGACCTTTCGTCTCTATATGATGATATATGTCGTGCGTGCAAGCTGTATTGAAATTTGCTGGAACCATTAGAGAAGGGAATTTCTTAAAAATGTTGTGGAAAGGGTCAGAGGATATTGGAATAGTGGTTAAATTTATTGATGAAAGGGAAGTGGGTATCCCTACAGCTGCTAATTTTGTTATGCCATCAATCAGCTTGGCCCGTCGAATGTCTGGCATTAAGTCAAAATAGCTGAGGAAATCTGCGCCTATAATAGAATGGCTGACATTAGCGATGACAAATATCCATCTAAATGTACGCCGAAGGCCCAAATCCAAGGTGACCGAACGTTGGCCATACGTTGCTATGGGTGTGGCGTTAGCTGCTGTTAGTGTGTATCCTCTAGATTGTTGCCGGTCTTTGAAAGAAGCCTTTATAACGCTTATTTCAGCTCCAGTGTCTACAAGAAATTGTTGCTTCGTATTTCTGTCACTGATAAAGAAAAGACGACTACCGGTTGAAGGAGGGATGTGTGTCGCCATTACATCACTCCTTTGGAGTTTCCCTGCCAAGTGCAAGGACTTACGCATCTATTTGCCTTTTGTCTAAAACGATTATGAAAGTAACACAGTCCCGAAGAGTTATTTCTATTACGGGATCCACTCCTACTGGGTCGACGCCCATTATTAAGGGCAAGGTTCCTGATTGCTTCCTCTAAGCTCGATATTCTCCTTTCAAGCTGTTGGAGACCCGTAGGAGGAGATGCGCCAACCTGCGAGACACTAGGGCAAGAAACCTCCATTATCTTATCGGCCAAGACAGCCAACTCATCCAAACCTGCCGTTGACGTAGTAACCACTGCAGCCACAGTAGTAGGGAGGCGTTGGATGAAAAGGGTTTTTAAAATGCTATCATCCACTGCAGCCGTGCCTATTAGCTGTCGCATGCGACGTAAGAGTTGAGATGGCTTCCTGTCTCCCAGTTCCTCGGTCAACAAGAGCTGTTGAAGTCGACGTTGTTCCGACGCCGACAGCCTCTCAATAAGTGCGTTCTTCAAAGCCTCAAATGGGTCCCTAGACGGAGGATTGATTATTAGATCCCTAGCCTCCGTAGCCACTTCTAGACTTAGGGCTCCCACCACATGATTAAATTTAGACTCTGAAGAGGTAATTCTCTTCGATTTAAAAAGAGCTTCTACTTGCCCAAACCACATTTGGGGGTCGCTGACCCAGAACTCCGGGAGTCGGACTTGTGTGACAGATGAAATGTCCGAGGAGTTGAAAGGCGGGTTCCGTTCCGGGTGTGTTTGCGCCGGAGTAGTGAAGATGTCCCTGGAGTGATGAGGCTCCCCGGAAGATCCTGTTGAGGGCTCCTTCGTCGGGATGGTTTGATTCCTACTCTCCAAATCGTGCTTTGCGTCTTCCATCCTAACCTGGCTGCGTTTTTTTTTTTCTGAAGGGGTCACCAATGTAATCGAATGATAAGGATCCGTTGAGAATGGGAGATACACGACTTTATTTCAATAGGAGAAAAACAACAATGACAAATCATGGTCAGCTTAGCAGCTGCCCTGGTCAAAATAAACATCATAAAAATAGTGATGCACTGAAGCGCTACATATATATTGCCTTAGAGTTAAAGTCTAATATCTTTTTGAATTGAGTAATATGCCTCCCTAACCAGTGAGCTTGGAAGCGGATAATGAAGGCAATGCTGAATGTTTTAGTAGAATGGTGGATAATTATCGACAATTTGATACACTTAACTCTCTCATAGGTAGATTGTTTAGACCCATGGAGAGATTTGGTGAACAATTTAAAAGGTTAAGAATTTGTATGGTAATGAGAGGGTTTGATCGCAATAATGGTTTGAAATCATTCATTTCAATGACCAAGTAATGATAAGAATTCATTCGATTTGAACCACTATTCAAATGTGACATTAGTTGTCACAACGGAATAAAGTATCGCTTCACTTGCAGCTAATGAAATGTAAATGTCAATTTAGAGAGAGAAATATCATCCTCACAAAACTATGAATGTTCATTTTTTTGTTTCGTCATTTCTGACGATAAATGGGTACATATATTACTTAATATTAGACGCAGAAGAAAAGTAAGTATTTGTGAGGTTCAAAGGAAAAAAACGTAGCTTATTTATGAGAATTAGTTTTGTTCATGTCTTTACAAAAATTGGTTCAAATTGGTGATTACCTATAAGGACAGACTTGTCTACTTCTCAAAATGGTATTGTGTAATAGAGTCTCCAAATAATTAGGTTAGAGATTGCAACTGCTTTTGATCGAAAGGGAATTCATGAATGTGTACATCATATTTGGTTTTGTCCTATCTGAAGAGAAATGGATCGTTTACTGACTGATTGACTGACTGACTCTTCGACGAATGAGAAAAGAGTATATCTATCTAAACTGAAGTCTAAAACTGAAAAACGCCGTTGAGTCATCATCTTCCTAAGGACAGAGCTCCAAGATCCGAGTCATCGAGGTGGGTGTGGATGGAGTGAGTGAGATTGATATCAATGTTCACACAAGATTTGCTGAAGGTCAGAAACAAACAAAATTAAACGAAGTAATATTTTTCAACATTCGTGGACTAGATAACCTATGGAAATATTAATAAAAAATGGATCAGAAACCCAAAGAGAAGTATTAAAATCAATGATATCGGAATTTGGAGAGGTCGTTGGAGACTTTGAAGAGGTACCTCATGATATGGAAGCGGAGGATGAAGAAGAAAGGGACTTTGCCAAAACTGTAAGTAATATTATGTCTGGAAAATATAAACTGAAGCTCAAACCAAGCAAGAAACTACCAGTTGTTTTTGCCAGTCACGGGAAAGAAGGTTGAAATAAATTGTGAATTTCAAGCGACTCAATGTTTTAAATGTTTGAAGTTTGGTCACAAGAAATCTGGATATAAGGAAAAAGACCGAATGTCCTACTCAGCGTATTCTGAATATTTGAGGAGGGAAATGAACCTGCCCTTGAGGGTAGAGAGTGAGCAAAGTCGTAAGATAACCGAAACTGCAGCGCTAAGGTATGAAAGGGAAGAAACGCGACAAACGGGAGTGGAACCTATCACAGAATGTGAAATACCAGGCACAAGTTTTAACGTAGGATCGGTACCAGAGGAGAATGAGACTCATCAAGAAAACCCAAGAACAACGGATACGCTTAGAGAGGATTGGAAAATTATTCTTAGAAAACGACCTACATGAATAAAAAAGGGTCTGGATGCAAGAACGCCCAAGACAGTAGGGAAACGTATATATGGAAGCCCGCTAGAAGAAGCGAAGAAAAAACTACGGGAGAGAAGTCAGTCCATAGAGGACGAGGAAGGTCGCCACGAGCCTGAAAAAGAATGTCACCGCCTATAAAAATAATAGACAACGACGCCGTCTACGAGAGAGTACAAATTTTACGGACTGGGACGATTGGTAACTACAAAGCCTTTTATCATACAACTAATGATCAATCACATAGTTGAAACGTATAAATATTACATTATTGTAACTTTAATCATAGTTTTATCTTCATACCCCACCCCTATTTACTTTTAAATATGACAAACTCTCTTAAGCTAATTTCTCTTAACGCAAACTCCATTTCTGACACACTTAAACAAAAAAAGGTTTTAATTAAGTTTTTATCACTGGAACCTGATGTTCTCTCTATATGCGACACAAGATTGAAAAAATATAAATTAAGGCTTGATTTAACTTCAATTTACCAAGTAATTTTGCAGTAACAAAATTAGCTAACCACCCTTCTAGGGGAATTTTATTGATCATTAGGAAATCTTTTAAACCCGTATGTATAGAAAAAGACGATAGAGGCAACTATTGTGTAGTGTCCATAACATGGAGTGGAAAGTTGATTAAAATCGTATCCATTTACGGACCTAATAACGATGTCCCCCAATTTTATGATAAAATTAATTTGGAAGTTTTAACTGACAATAAAAAAACTTTTGACCATATCTTATTAATGGGAGATTTTAATATATCTCTGGATCAAGAAAGAGATACATTTAATTATAAGTGTACAAACAATAAAAAATCAAATGCAGCTTTGAAAAAGTTGCTGACCGAAAGGAGTTAGTTAGATGTAGCCATGAAATTTTCAAAAAAAAACAACTATTCATTCTTTCTTTATACATAACTAGCGGATATTACCCGGCGCTGCCCGGGATTTTCCACTTTACAATAGTCTGGATGAAAAAAAAATCACACCAATAATTTTAGGGATGTCATCCGGTGTGATTTTTCATATTAAAATAAATTCTATGAAAAGTCGTCATAGGGTCTTCATTGCCATTTTTTCCGTTTTGTATTCCTTAAGGCTGGGTATTTAAAAATCATAAAAAGAAGAAATCACACGAATAATTTCAGTGATGTCATCGCATGTGGCATTTCATATTAAAATCAGTTCCTTCAACAGTTTCATTGGGTCTTCATTGGCATTTTTTCCGTCTTGTATTCCATACGGTTGGGTATTTAAACATCGCACAAAGAAGGAATCACACTAATAATTTCAGTAAAATCATTGCATGTGACTTTTCATATTAAAATCAGTTCTTTAAAAAAGTTGACATTGGGTATTCATTACCATTTTTTCCGTTTTTATACCTTACGGCTGAGTATTTAATTATCGTAAAAATAAAACATTGACACGAATAATATCAGTGATGTCATTACATGTGACTTTTCATTTTAAAATCAGTTTCTTAAAAGTTTTCATTGGGCTTTCATTGCCATTTTTTCCGTTTTGTATTCCTTAAGGCTGGGTATTTCAACATTGTAAACAGAAGAAATCACACGTATAATTTCAGTGATGTCATCGCATGTGACTTTTCATATTAAAATAAGTTCCTTCAGCAGTGGTCATTGGGTCTTCCTTGCCATTTTTCCGTTTTTTATTCCTTAAGACTGGGAATTTAAACATCGTAAAATGAAGAAATCACACGAATAATTTCAGTGATGTCATCGCTTGTCTTTCTTATCAAAATCAGTTCCTTCAACAGTTGTCATTGGGTCTTCCTTGCCATTTTTTCCGTTTGGTATTCCTTACGGTTGGGTAGTTAAACATCACACAAAGAAGGAATCACACGAATAATTTCAGAGAAATCATCGCATTTGACTTTTCATATTTAAACCAGTTCCTTAAAAAGTTGTCATAGCTCTTCATTGCCATTTTTTCCGTTTCGTATTCCTTAAGGCTGGGTATTTAAACATCGTAAAAAGAAGATGAATAATTTTAATGATGTCATCACATTTGATTTTTCATATTTAAATCAGTTCCTTAAAAAGTTGTCCTTGGGTCTTCATTGCCATTTTTTCCGTTTTTTTGTTCCTTAAGGCTGGGAATTTAGACATCGTAAAAAGAAGTTATTTTTAAGTCGTTTCATAGAGTGCCTATGTTATTTTCTTATGAGAAGTAAATCCTTAAAAAGTCGTCATTGCATCGTCATTGCCATTTTTTCCGTTTTGTATTCCTTAAGGCTGGGTATTGACATCCTTCTCCATCTCTAGGCATTATTGAAATTTGATTAGCACGATGTTCCAATATAAAAAAGTATTGTTATTTTCCACAAAACTCAAATTTTGGGGGACATACAGGAACAGAAAAAAAAATTTAAGTAATCATGTAGAAAACGAATTTTCCGGGAAACACTCAATAAAACAAAAACATGTCTTAGTACCTCAGTCTTATCCACAGAAAATTTGGGCAAAATCTAACTTGTAAATTTTAAAAAATCGGCAAAAACGTTTTGGCGAATAAAATAAGCATGTCGATGACGAATTTTCCGGGAGTTTACAACCCCACTAAAACACTCCCTGAGCTCTCAAAACTATTCACTGAAAATTTCATCAAGATCTAATGAACCGTTCGGGAGATACAGGGAAACGAACGAACGCACAAACGAACGGAATTCTTTTTTTATAAGTATAGATAGATAGAGACGGGACAGTTGTTAAAAGCTCCCGGCTAGACTACTTTTTTATATCGAGTGAACTTTACTCCAGCATTTCCAACTACCAATCACTGCCTGCATATTTATCTGATCATAATGCCATTATGCTTGAACTAAGACAACAAGGAAAGCAATGCAGAAATCAATGGAAACTGAATACTAGGCTTTTACAAGATACTACGACTCATTCAAAGATTAAGGAAATAATCCAAGAGATCTTTTTAAATTAAGATTCAATATTATTAAAACACCCTCTAATGCTTTGAAATTAATTTAGACTGCTCTAGGAGAGAGTATATAAAATTAAGTGTTAAATTAAATTCAACAATCAAGCAACAGTCAAATGCTTTGAATAATGTAGAGAGGAAAGCAAATGAATATCTAGCAACTGATGAGAGAAATAAAAATAATTTAAGTGCCCAAGGACACTTAATACGAAGTGGGTTGACGACACTTCCAAGTGACCAAATGATTTTAAAACGTGTGAAAAAACATGAAGAAAGTGCTATGTCAAAGAAGAATATAAGAGCAATATATGACACAAATGGCACATTAATAGAAACCCCTAAAGCGGTGATGTAAACCATTAAAAGTTTCTACAGTGATTTGTATAATGGTAGTGATGATTTCCATGAAATAACCAAGACTAGGAGAATTTTTGGACCCAGGGTCCCTACTTTTCCTTATGAGGCTGGTAACCTTTGCAATCTGGAGAAGGCAAAACCATTCTTTAAACTATTAGAGCTAGACATTACATGTGCTGAGATTGAACAATATAAATCAAATTTAAAAAAAAAACCTCAATAAAGCTCCCGGCCCGGATGGCTTTCCAATGGAATTTTATAAAAAATATAATGAACTTCTATCTCCTCTTTTACAACAAGTTTTTAAAGAAGCAACAGTTAAAGGTTCTTTTGAAACTTACTTAACAGTAGGGAAATTTATTTTAATCCCAAAAACTGGAAAAGACCCACGTTTTATTGATAATTTATGTCCTCTCACAATGCTAAATGTAGCTTATAAAATATATAGCGATATTTTAGCACAGAGAATCAAGAAAATTTTACCAATACTTTTACATCCCGCTCAGAAGGGATTCGTGCAGGGCCGTTACATGGAAGATGTAGTGCGGGGGATCAAGGATGCAATATCACAAAACAGGGAACATAATTTAGATGTTGCTGTCATGGCAATATATTTTAAAAAAGCGTTCGACAGCATCTCACATCAATGGATTTTAGATTGTCTTCGTATACAAGGTTTTAGCAATACTTTTTTAAATATGATATCAGTTTGTTTTTTAATATAAGTACATTTAACCAAAGAACAGATAATATTTTTAGTGTGAAAAAAGGATGTCAAGGTCAAGGAGACCCCGTCTCCCCGACGTTATTTATTTTAGCATTAAATCCGTTACTCGATCAGATAAGTAATTGCATGGCTATCAAAGGTTTGGAAATTGGTAGTAAAGAAATCAAAATTGAAGCTTTTGCTGACGACATTACCATGGCATATGGTGGCACCCAAAGTATTATACATAAGTCGATTGAAAAAAGCTTATTGAAGCATATGGAATATATTCTGGATTGGATATAAATTTAAAAAAAAACATCTATTATTACTTCTGCCACCGTTGAATTAAGAAATAAAGATATTCAAATTGTTCCTCGTTGACCAAAAAACGGAATGACCTCCAATAGATGGAATAAATTGCTTCAAAGTCTAAATGTAAGTTTATCTGTAATGCCCCATACACCCCTATTGAACCCCACACAAATTATCAATTTTAAAGTATCCGGATATTTTATCTCTCTGTGACACACGACTCAGGAAAATCAATTCAAATTTAAATATTCCGCTTAAGTACGAAGTTTTTTTTGGTTCCCGCGGTAAACAAGTCAGCAAAACATCCTTCCAGGGGAATTCTAGTGTTTGTAAAAAAGGAATTAAAACCAAGATGCATTGCTCAGGACGAGGGGGGGTAACTATTTTATCAATTTTAATATTTTATCTTTTTGGCCTTTTTTTATTCAACATAATATGTGGCCAAACATGAAGATATTAAAATTTAGTATATTTTTTATATATATATATATATATATATATATATATATATATATATATATATATATATATATATATATATATATATATATATATATATATATATATATATATATATATATATATATATATATATATATATATATATATTGATGGTAACAAAAAGAAACTTTAATTTCGCCCTTTTTACTAGTTACTTTAAAGTTGTGTCATCAGCCAATGGCTTACATTTCGAATTTATCTTATAAATTTCCTTCGTATTGACTTATTAGTTTGCCTTATTTATTACTTGAAACACTGCTTTGATGCTTATTTATATCCAATCAGATGCAATTCTATCGAAACATATAGGTACAAAAAACAATAGCTGAGAAAAATTGCAAAATTATTTGATGCTTCACAGTTTGTTCGTTAAAATTTAAAATTGTATAATTGCTCTTCATATTCCGCACTATGTATGGTTTTGAAATGAGGGTTTGTTAAAAAACTACATCATTATATTATCTTATTTTATATATTGTATAAATTAAAATATATGATGATAAGTAAATCATTTTACTTGATGAAGTATTAAAAAGGAATAACCTATTAAATTATCTATACAAAAATATAAAATATATAATTACATGATATACAAATCAAAAACTTAATAGGTATAAGCATTGCACTATGTTAAGGTATGCAAGTATACTTTTATATTACATGTATTTGTTTTTTACTCCTCTAGAAACGGTGATTAAGTGCTTTATAAGCAATACTATTCTGTATGTTGTCTATGACTCATCATATGGGATGGAGGGGTTATCACGGACTCGCCGGCCTCTAAGAGAGTTAGGAACTCTAGGGTATAAGGTGAGTCATTTATTATCTGTGATGTTCAATACAAGATTAGTCACAAAATGTCATAAATGAATTAAAACATATAATATAATTCTCTCTTTTCGGATTTTCTAAAGTGGTATTTTAATTAGAATAATAAAAACCATAAAAACCATCACAAATGCTTTATATCTTTATGCAATAAGTTACAAATCGTTTGTCGAATAACAATAGACATAAAACAATTCAATATCCACGACAAATAATTAAGGTATACTATGGATTAAACTCCACGTTTCCCACAATATTCAAAAGCTTCACAAGAATGGCTATTGGAAGGATAAAAAAATAGAATATATGTTTCCTTCCTAATATATACTGAAAATCACTAATTATTTACTTTACTGAATTATTACTTTAAAGTCCTAACAAATGCTGTCATTCCATTTCATAAGTCAGACAGTTCTATATTTATATCTATGAATATTTTATTTATGCATTTTTTCTAATACATACATAAAATTAGCTTCACTGTTTTGATGAATGTTTCAATTTTGTGCTTTTCTTATTCAATAATGCCCAATTAAATATTGAAATAATTAACTTTAAAATCATTTTTTTATTACAATAATTAAAATATGAAATAAATCACAAAATATAATGTTAATAATAATAATAACTACATAAATGAATAGCCCTTAAAGTCTCGGAACCGTTCTTACAGAAATCACGGAACCTTCTCCAAAAATGTATCTTTTTATCCTTTTTTTTCTATTTCATGTGCATATATTTCATTTTTATTGTTCATTTGAAGGACTTACTTTACTGTATTCAGGGAGCCGACAATCCTGTATCAACAATGAGGATCGTGCCAGCGGGAACTCTGGAATAAATTCCATAATTAAAACGTTTTTATAGCTAAACAATTTGAAATCCATGACTAAAAGTGGATCAGTATACATTTTTCCTGTCAATGTTAGAAAATATTGCCCTTCACTACAATATGTACATGACTGTTGATGTTATGATGGTTCGAAGTTTTGAAACGAGAAATATTGTTATTTTGTACGCAATATAATTGTGGAAGAGTAATGAATTGTGTAGGCGGCTTTATTTCTAAAAGTATTAATGAAAAGGACTGGACCTCATTTTTTGTGATATTACGATATAACAATGAACACCTTTTGAAACATTTCGATAAGTAATGTAATGTTGTTTATTATTATCAACAGAGCAAACTAATATATATAGAATTCTCCTTTTTCAACTCTGATCTTATTTGTGTATATTACTTATCTCAAATAATATTCAAAGGTTCTTAGTATTCTTTCAATCACCTTTCATATAAAGTTATTTCTCCGAATAAAATGTACTTTGAAGTAAAAGAAAAAAGTAAAACAAATTCATTTGATTATATTCTCACGATCCAAAAGCAGTCTTTTGTAACAAAATCAAAGGAGTAGATAAGCGTAAATAGTCATCCAATGACGTTTTCACAAGCAAGCTGGACCAAAAATATACTTTTTATTAGTTTGGCAAGCTTTACATTCTTAACTACTCCAGAGGGTTTGTTATATTAGTATTCTTTAGTCTTTTATTTTATCATGGAGAGGTGAAAAGATAGTAAAATAATTAGAGAAAATGTGGTGCTTTTTGAAACTTTTTGATTGATTAAAAGAAAAAGAGAGGAAATTATAAATAAAAAACAATTGACATAATGATACAAAGATTCAATTCATCCTTAAAAAATATGATATTTAAAGATACATAAACCTCGCACAAAACATTTTCAAAAAGTTCACTCTCTTGGTGGTCCTTGTCAACCCGCAATCATCTCAGTAAACGGCAATTGAATCCTTCCCACCAATGCTCTAAGCTCTTCCCCCACGAGTATGTATTTTTTAGTGTAATAAAGCCGCCTCACAAATATTTGCGCTGTGATTTATGTTATGAAGTGAGGTTTTTCCAAGGAGAA
Organism: Caligus rogercresseyi; assembly: GCA_013387185.1. Lineage (NCBI taxonomy): Eukaryota > Metazoa > Arthropoda > Copepoda > Siphonostomatoida > Caligidae > Caligus > Caligus rogercresseyi. The sequence goes on from CP045910.1 coordinate 337,013, forward strand.
TTATTATTTTTAGGCACTTAATTTACTTGTGAAAAGAGAATACTCTGACACGAAGCACTTTCAAAAGATTCAATCTCTGGCTGGCACTTTTCAACCCACAAGCCCTTGACCAAACGCCAATTACATTTTTTCCTACAAGGCTCTGAGTTGATCTTTGGCGAGCACGTATTTTTCTCTGTGATGAATAAAACACGCCTTACAGGTGTTTTTGGCGAGGACAACAGGGTGCCAAAGCCTACACGTTAAAATCATTTCTGTATAAAAAAAGAGTTATCTACGCACATTCAATAATTACCTATTGAGGCCAGGTGAATTTTATACTCTATCAACCACACGCCTCATATAGGTAAAATATCATTATTTGTTGTAGTTCGATCGGTAGACAAGATGCTCAAAGTCTGACGTATAATCGAGCTTTTACTTTCAATCTAAATATGTCGTCGGCAAATTGCTCCGTATATTGAGGTTCATGTATTATGTACATAACTACAGCATAGGTAATCCGTAACTCCGCATAGGCATGTGACTTTTGAATTCATCCAGAGTTGCAGTTGTGAAGAAAGTCTTGTCATTCGATATTTATATCCTCCAAACTTACAGTGCTTTGGAGGACTAAAAAATTGAGGGTTTTCATGGATTCTACCAGAACAAAATTAAGAAGTGTGAGATATTTGCTGACCATATAAAAATAAGACTACGATTGATATCACGATATTATGGTTTCAACTTTTAAAAATATGCATGTAATTAACTAAAGAATGAGTTGTCAAGCTTTATAAATATTTTTATTAGGCTAACTTCCTTACTTTTGATTCCCAACCCAGGAGTATTAAGGAAACTCTAAATACATTTACTCAATGTATGGGTTTGAGGTGATTAATGAAGATGGGTTTAACACTATTGAGCTCCTTGACGTCAAAAACATTGTCAAGATCAGGAAAAGGCGTTTTCAACAAACATTAAAATATATGTTTTGTTTTACTAGCAAGCACTTGAAGAAACATTTATGATTGCACGCCTTTTTCCTTATGTAGGCAAAAAGTTTTCATTAATAACAGATCAGAGATAAATGATTTGGACTTATACAATCCTTCAATCACATTGTTTAAAAGCTAATCATCGAAATTATTTTTCTCCCACTTGACTGGTTCAAAGAAAAGAAGAGATAAAAAAAATCAATTGACATTTTAAAATATATGGTCACTTCACTTGTGACTGTTGTAGTGCCAACATTAATTTAGAGAGACGAATTTCATGCTTAAAAATCTGGTCACATAGTTTAGTAAGTTCTTCACAAGAACAATGAAGAGAAAATATGTGCATATGAAATGGTAAAAATGTTTTTTTTTAATCTAAATGGATTTTTTTAAAAGAAGGTTTGTTGTTAGAATTGTTCCGAGACTTTAAATATCATTATACATACACAGAGCAAATAATTTTAACAGAATTATATATATATATAAAGATACACGGTCCCATAATACTTTATATCAAATGAAATATACAAACAAATTATACACACATAAGAACGAACTACAATGATAAATACGCATAAAACTAAGTCAAAAATAAATACGCATAAAACTGAACCAAAAATAAATATACATAAAACTGAACCAAAAATAAATATACATAAAACTGAATAAAAACAAATATTCATAAAACTGAACCAAAAATAAATATACATAAAACTGAATAAAAATAAATATTCATAAACCTGAACCAAAAATAAATATTAACTAATGCCCGTATCATAATCGTTTAAGTATGGAGGAGTCCGTTTTTTCCTCGAGGGTCTATCGCCGTTTCCATCTTCCTCAACGAAATTTCTTGTAGAGGTTGAGCCGCTGGGACATCTCCGAATATTTGAAATGTGACTTGGAACACCGTCTACCTCGATGTTTAGTTCGGAGTTCACGCCCGATATTGTTCCTGGGGTCCACTTTGTAGTGCACTTTGCGTTGGGAGGCTTAACCCATACGGAATCCCCTTTTGTGAACTCGCCCGAGTAGTTGTCGGATCCCTCACTCAGTTTATCCTCAACGTCCTCGCCGAGGAAAGGGTTACGCCACTCTCCCTGAAGATCTCCTCGAAAGGCGGAGTATCGCTTTCTCCGTTTGGTATGATATTATACCAGTACACACACTCTTGAACGGAAGTCTTCGTTCGGGCCAACATTGTTTTTATTGTTCTATGGTTTCTTTCGACTATTCCGTTTCTAGATGGCTTATAGGCACACCGAAATATTAATTTGATTCTCCATTTCTTACAGAGGGATTCGAAAGCATGAGACCTAAACGTTCGGCCATTGTCACATAACATTTCTTTCATAGGTCACATGGCACTTATGACCTCCTCGACGCACTTGATTACTTCCGGAATACTCTCGTTGGTTACTTCGCGCCAGATAGCGAACCGGCTATGACCACAGTCTACAGTCAGGAACTTCCTCGAACCTACATGAGTTATGTCCATAGCCACTCGTTCCCAATTAGAACAAACCGACAGAGTTCCTCCATTGATACGAACAGGGTGAGGACACACGGACTTGCAGACTTTGCAGAAGTTTGTCACTTCATTCACTTCCTCCCTAGTAGTTCCTGGATCCACTTTTTGGGCAAAGTGAAGTGTTACGTCGTTTCCACGATGATGGAGTTTGTGCCTCATCCGCTGCCTTGAGAAGTTATTTAGCTTTTGTGGAACGCCCAGTTATATACACTCAGATAGAGGGACGTCTTTTCTGTCTCGAGAGTTTAAACAGTTTCTCTTGGGTTTAGGAGTATCTTCTAGTAGTTCGACACTGTATCATCCTGAAGGAAATAGTCAAGTTGAAAGATATAATGGGATAATTTGGAAGTCAATATGTCTTAGCCTAAAGTCTCAAAATTTACCTGAAAAACTTTGGGAGCAAGTTCTACCACAGGCCATGAACTCAATAAGGTCCTTGTTATGCACCTCCACGAATAGCACTCCACATGAGCGGTTCTTTCAATTCCAAAGACGATCTTCCCATGGAAATTCCCTACCAAGTTGGCTAATGAATCCAGGACCTGTAATGCTAAGAAGATTTGTACGAACGTCTAAGACTGACCCATTGGTGGACGAGGTGGAACTACTCGACAGTAATCCTTCTTTTGAAAGAGTCAGATACCCTGGAGGAAAGGAATCTTCAGTCTCAGTTAGGGATTTGGCCCCATGTCCTTCGGAGAGTGGTCCTCAAATACCTGAGGATTCTTCAAGTCCGCCCCTTCCTCTCGAAGATATGGTATCACCTTCCAAGGAGGTCACTCTACGTCGATCCACTCGTGTTTCTAAGCCCCCGGAGCGCTATGGAGTTGACTCTTGAAGTATGCTTTGTTTTCAAGTAGGGGAGAATGTTATGAATTATTGTTATGTTATTGTCTGACGTTTGTGTGACGTGTTCTTGTTTATATTGATTTCTTGTATTTTCATATGTGTCATTCTATTATAAGTAACTAAAAGCCAAGGAGTGATTCCTACTCCTAAGTATTTGAAATATATATATCATCACAAAGAGTTACTGTTGTGACATTTGCTATTGCAAAGAAACCCTCTCTTCTTGCAATTGCACATATTGGTACGACACAGAGTTGAAGTAGTACAATTACATTTTTCATATCCTTGTCCATTTCCTTGTGAAAGAGTCGTGGCCGTCTGTCGTAAAGACACTTCTGCTTCAGGGACATCTCTAATACTTGGGAATGATTCCTTGCACGCATCAAATTGGTTTCTGGAATAGGCTTGCTTTAAAATTCCTTGGGTTGTGCCCAATTTGTAAAGCCCGTCTTCACTTTTTCCACAAACAACGGCTATGACGTTGCGGGGAGCAGTTTTCGAGCGATCCCCTCCAGGAACCGGAATTATAACGGACTCTCCCTCCTCAACTGCTCGGAAGCACTTAGAGGATTGCTCCAGCATTCTTTCGGCTTGTTTTTCTTGCCTCTTTTTAGCTCCTTTGATGTGTTTTTTTTACGCTCATCGTTGATGATGCAAAGCTTACACCCCTCTATGCGTCCTTGATTGCAAGATGGGCATTTATCTGTGATCTTTTGGATTTTTTCATTTGTTTGATCAACGATTTCGGATAATTGCTCCTTAGATATGATATTATTATCTTTTGGCAGATGCATTCCTTCGACTCCTACTCTCATAGGGCGACCATACATTGCCTCGTAGGGAGTTCGTCCAATACCAGAGTGGTATCTGCAATTTTGGCGTATCGAACAAAGCAAAGTCCATCGGACCACTGGGTTGATTTATTGTCCCGGAGCCACATCATTAAAATGTCCTGAATATCGCGATTCGCTCTTTCCACCGATCCTTGGGATTGAGAGTGACGAGGCTTCCCATGCACAAGCTTGCAATTTGGCCATAGAGAAACAAGTTTTTCTTTAACTTTGTTGGCGATTTCTCTTCCATTGTCACTTTGTAGAATTTGTGGCGCTCCTTTGTCACAGAATTGTTTTACTAATTGTCCAGCAACTTCGTCCTCGGTCTTTGTTTTCAAGGGACGAAGGCAAACAAATTTAGTCAAATGGTCTTGATAGACCATAATAAAGCGGTATTCCCTATCTGCAGTGCTTTGCATGTCTATTAAGTCCACATAATTATGATAAAGATATTTTTACAATATTCTATGTAGCTTAAAAAAGAAGGACTCAATTTAATTTTGAGACCCTATTGAAGAAGAAAACAAGTATGACGTAACAAAACCGTATAAAGGGAGAAAATCCATTGTTGTGATACCGTTTCTTAATAATATTTTTCCAAGGAGAATTTTTCGACAATTAACAACGCGAATAAAAAAGAACAAATACATGTGTGCCATACTATTAAGGAAATAAAGCTCTAAAAAAAGTGAAAAACTTTATTTAGAGAGAACCAAATTGATTTTAGATGCACTGCTATCTTTCAGGAGTAAAATGTCCAATTTCTATTAAACTCCCCGAGGATTCTTTAATTCTTCATATCTTTTGTTGAATATAACACAATTAGAAGTGTGATTTATTGTTATTGATATTTTTCTGATAAAAAATATTGAGTTTTATTGGGAAACATAAGAGCAGACTTAATTTATTTTCCTTCATCGATCGGAGATGAAAATCTTGGTAAACAATAAAAAAACTGTTGAAGTAGAGCAATGGGAGAAGTGTAGTCACATGTAACATGGATCTTTATTTTAATTAGCCTTGATATACTAACAAAATAATCATTAAATAAAGTAACTAAATACTAAAAAAATAAATTTATAACAAAAGATACAACAATTAATAGACAAGGAATACCAAATGTTATCTCCTCATCAACAATACGGTTGATTACACAGCCCCCCCCCCCCCCCCCTTTCGAATATTCGAAAATAAAAACCTTGTAAAAGAAGAGTAAAAAGCAATATATTTATTAATATTCTAAAAAACGTGCCATGTTCAAAAGAAACAAATTTACACTCGAGAGGTGAAGAGTCATCCAAGGAGGATAATGTCAGAGTTGAAGAGAAGTTCCAGCCGCAAAGGACTTTCCTAGGATCGGAATTTTAATGGAAGATAGGTTTCTTCTGCAGTAAGTCAGAAAGTTATCTCCACAACAGAATAAGAGTCTTTCCAACATATCACTTCAAGATGAGAGAAAGGACAAGAGTCAGGCAAAAAATAAGAAGCGAAAAGTATTTTTCTAACATACCAGTTCTCGGAGTAGTATAAACTAATACCGAATCATCCACCAAACCAATTGGACAAAGCTTCTATTCGTAGAGGGACTTCAAAATTTCATTTGTGATATTTTATTAGGGTTCACCTTTATCATTAATATCTAAAAGCCGTAATGGAATATAACAATGATAAATAAACAATCAAACCCCTTTGACGTCACCATAAGTTATTTATTAGTGCAGATTATTTTGGTCTGCATGAAAGATCGGTCTCGTAATTATTCATTTTATTCCTTTTTAATGAGTAATTTCGAAACATTAAGGGTGCAAAAACGACATTTATAGTATCATTACCTTAAGTTAAATTAATTGAAACCAAGTTAAATACTTTGCCATATGTTTTTATTCGTTTTTACGCCTTTTTCTACATTGCCCGAAATAGCGGGCAATCTACAGATTGCCCGGGAAATCTATAGATTTCCCTACATAATGGGCATTATGTAGATTGCCCGGGCAATCTATAGATTGCCCGATTTTCCACATTGCCCGTAACATATATACCTTGTTTCAGGTGATGTCTTCCAAGAAGCGCCCAGCATTGGTATCCTCCAGTCCCTCTCGCTCTTCCTCCTCCTATTCGTCGAGTTCCTATCCTTTGTTCTCTCAGTCCAAGAAGTCCCGACGTGAGCCTATCTCGGATCAGCCTGTCAACCTCCAAGATGCCCTCAACGACGAATTTGGCTTCTCGACGACCGAGTCCTCTTCCCGAAAGAAGTATTGTTCCCTCTGCGGCTCCAGCAAGCCTCTCATCCGTATCGAGGAAGGGGAAGAGCTCCGTCTGAATGAAGTGATCGACGTGGAGCTCTACCTCAACTCCCTCCTCCTCAAAGATGGAAAGCGAAGCGTTCACAAGCCCATCTCACTCTGTCCTCTCTGCCACGCCATTGCCAAGAAATACATACATGCCTTCAAAGAGGACTCGTGGAAGAAGCTCCATGACCTTGCGTCAGACTTGGAGGCTCAAAAAAAGCGGAATGCCTCCCTTGAGCTTCAAGTCCTTCATTTTAAGGGCTTGAGTGCATCTCAGTGCAAGTCAAACGGGGAGGAAGGCGCCTCAAAGAATGCTACGAATAAGTCCACAAATACGGAAAATCATCAGGAGGGGCACACAGTGGAAACCTATGAAGTGCTCCTCTTAGAGCGCGACAAGGAGATGGCCCAATTGGATCGGGTACTCAAGTCCACGGTCAAAGTGAAGGACATGGCCATCGATGCTCAAAACCTATTAAAGTACAAAAACACGCAGTTGGAAAAGAAAATGGCGAGCTTGGAGCGGATTTCGAATCTGTCTTCGGAAGAACGGCCCTTGTGAATGTGATTGAGAAGGTGACAGACGACATGGAGGCCCTCAAAAATGAGAATGAGAATCTGAATGAGGTTAACCTCAAGCTGGGCTCCCAGCTGAGTGAGGTAAAAGAGACTCTGGCCTCCATGTCCAAAGAACTAAGTGCTTCTAAGGTGCAAGGTGTAAAGCTCTCTGCGGAGCTTTCGGAGGCTAAGGCCTTGATCATGGGCAAGGAAGAGGAGATGGCAATCAAGTCCAAGGAAGTGGAATCCCTCTCGCATGAAATATCTCAGGCACGGAAGGACATTCAGAGCCAGCTGAACGTGGACCATGCGAAAGATCTGGAGTCTCTCAAAGAGGAATTGAGCCAGAGGGACACGGCCTTGAAGGAAGCCAAGGGGGCACTGCTCGAAAAGGAGGGCGAAATTAGTAAAAAGGCACAGCGACTCATTGAAGTAAGGCTTCTTGCCTCAAAGCACGAGAAGCAAGTTCAGGAGTTTGAGCGTCTTTTTGGGGACGACATGCAGGAAGGCTCTCGAAAGAGCATATCTGAGCAAATCCAGGAGCAGAAGCAGACCATACTCAAGCTGAGGAGTGAACTGAGCTCAAAAAGCAAGGAGGTGGACTCCAGATATATAGGAACCGCAGAGACACTAAGTCTGCTCAATGCAGAGCTTCAGGAGCTGAAAAAAGAACTCAATCTAAAAGAAAAGGATTTACAGACCTTGGATGAGTCTTTTGCCTCACAAAAAGCCGCCATTGAAAAACTTAAGGCCAAGAATAGGAAACTTGTCCATACCATAGTGGACAACTTCGGCCGATCAAGGCTTCTACCCAATTCTACGACCAGTAACAGCAACAACAATGTTTCCAGCCCCACAGATTTATTCAACTCAGGTAACGCCAAGATATTTTTCGGGGAGGGAATGGATCAACTCTCTCAGAGTCTCTTGAGCAAGTCCCTTTTCTTCGCCAACCGACTCTTCCGCTACTTCGGTGACACATTTCCTCAGCTAAGAACGGGAGGAGCCTCCCTCGGGGACCTCAAAAAGGTCTTTGACGCCAAGCTGGAAAGTTTCTCCAAGAGCCTCAAAGCTGAGGGACTCAGTCATGTGCTCATATATACACTGTTTAGTGAGGCTTTTCTTTTATTCTTTGGGAGGTTCCCTTGCGGTGTGGCTCGAAGGCGCCTTACCCTCCAGGATAAGCTCCTTCAGTCCTCCCTCCCAAGCATGACGGAGGCCTCGGAAATCGTGGCAAAGACCCCCGTCCTTGATGAGCCTACAGAACCTCCGCAACGACCATTCATCAAAGTCAGAACAAATCTTTTAGCCAGCACGGCTAGCCCTCTCACAGCCACAAATACCATTTCACCTATATCATCCACGGCCCCTTCACTTAACGGCTCCCATCAAAATCACTCCGCCATTGTTACAACTACCTCCTCTTCCTCTGATCCTCCTCCTCCTCCTTTCCGAGGCTCCTACAAGGCCAAGTTAATCTAGGGGAACGGAGAATACTTCATCCAATCAACTACTGCCTTCAGGTCTTACCATTAGACAACCTCACACTATAACTTTAAAAAACTTCTTTCCAGTTGAAAAAAATATATATTAATTTATTGATTGAGAGAAAAAATTTAGTTATATTTATATATAATGTACCTAAAAGCATGTTTTCTCATTTTTAGCATACACTTCTTTTGCAGTAGCTGGTAAGATATGAATAAGTATTATAATTACACTACCAAACCTATTTTTTTTTCTATAAGATTGATTGAACTTCCCCTCTTGAGAAAAACGCTAATTTTCCAGCAAAAAATAATGCAATTTTGTCAATATATTTACAAGTGTTACTATTTTTTTCATTGCAAATAGTTTGAGGTGTGGTAATTTGGATCCAAATATATCTAATTTGACTCATTGCTGATATATATATACTGATCATAGGTCATATTATTTTCTCATTACAAAATTTATATCAAACGGCAGTTGGGTGTGTAGTGATTTGACATCCACTTATTGATAAATTCATAAATTAAGAGAAAATATAGTTTTCTAATATCTTAACAGATTATATTATTTTCTCATTGCAAAATTTATCGATTACAGCAGTTAGGTTTTTTGTAATTCGCTATCGACATTGATAATAATTCTACTGATTGAGAGATAATGTAGTTTTATTTATTTTGCTGAGTTTCTAATATGGTATTTATTCATTATTGCGAAATATGGATTAAATTGCACATTGTGGAATATTAAATCTTTAACGTGATACGATTATGAATTGTGATGTTACATTTTGGAATCATTTTTATAATTGCAAAATTTATAGGGGAAATTGTGGATCTCAATTAATCTAATAGATTTAACGTCTTAATTTTATAAGTAGTGTAACTATAAAATTATAATCCTGCTCTATCGCTGCATAAACACCTCTTATTAAAAACAGAAGATCAAATACTCATTGTAGCCATAAATATAAACTAGAGGCATGTATACACTCAGAGAGTGCAAATTTCCGCCGATCCCCACCAAATAAATCACTTAACGGAATTACAATCCAATCATATATGTCTACATAAGTAGGTGTTTTTGGTGAATAATGAGTGAGGAGAGAGCCATCCTAAAAAACATCCATTGACGTCATACTAGTTATTCGTCAATTTTGAAATACGTCACTGGATGTTTAAACTCCTTTCTTTTCTCCATCATGCTCTTAATATTAGCGTTATAATTTTATTTAATATTAAGAGGAAGACGGGAAGAGAAAGAAGTTTAAGCACCCAGTGACGTAGTCCTTAGCTGATAAATGAACAATATTACGTCAATGAATATTTTTTAAGCGTTTGTTCTTTCCTACTCCCTGAATAGAGACCCCATTTTATTATTAATATTTTTAGTATTTAGCTCACTTTGCATCTTAATTCTGCACTCAGAGATGCCAAAATTTAATCACTTGTTTCTTTTGGCATTTCCAACAACTCCACAAAGTTTCATCCGAATCCGTTCTGTACTTTTTGAGTTATCCTGCTGACAAACAAACTAACAAACCAACGCCAGTGAAAACAATACCTCCTTCGGCGGAGGTAATTACAAAAGCTATGCTATAACCTAAAATTGACAATTATATATGCAGTGATCTTACTTTTTTTACCCTTGACCACTTGATAAGAGAATAATACTTTTCGTTGTTTGTCAGTGACTTGAGTCAAAAATTGAGGTTCCCGTTGATTAATAAGAGTTCAATATATCTTCATAACGAAGGTATAAATGTCAGTTATCCGATATTCTTCAATTTTATGACTTATAATTATTTCACAAAATAGAGCTTTTTATCATATAAATAATAAAATATTTTAACTCATTGAAGAGTTATAACAATTTATACCTTGAATGACATTTAAGCTATTAGCTTCTAAAGTCAAAAAAATTGACTTCACCGTCTTTCTAGTGTTAATGAATATAAGAAGGCCTCATTAGATTATACTTCAAAAACTATTTATGTTATTTAGTAAAAGCTATATATACCGTGCTTTGCTTCACTTCATAATCCTTCAAATAGTGCTGTTACCTTTTTAGTGTACACTTATGATGAATAATAATTCATTCAGCCTTCCTCATTCTTTCGTGATCTATTGGTGACTCGTCTTGAAGGCCTAATCATATCATAAAGAACTATACCCATTTTTAACAGCTAAGCCCGGATTTCGATGTCTCTGGTCGCAAATATAAAATATAAAATAAAAAAAGCGATTAACAAATCCTTTGCTCTCATGAATAGATGATGAGATCTATGATGAGTATTGGATCTCGTCGACAATGAATGTAAAGAAGAAAAAAAACCTTGCTCCAGCTTCAAGTGAAAATATTTACCAATAGAGAGTATCTCATTAATTAACTCATCGAATCATGGTTATTGTGCTTCATCATATCTCTCGATAAATAGATCCGCACTCTGACGAAAAGAAAATTGACTTGCCACATTAAAAAAACCATTTATTGTTGAGTTTACATGAACCATGATACAAGCATCCTCACACCCGACCTAATAAATAACTGGATGGGCAATAGACTCAATAAAACAAAAGAAGAAAAATACTCAACTAATCAATTACAGGCTGCCATCTTATTTCACTTGACTGACAAAATATATTTTTAAAGTTTATGAAACAACGAATAGAAGGAAAAGGAATTGCTTTTATCCCTTGAGCAGTCTTCAAAATCGAAAAGTGGATAATTATGATTAAATACCATCTGACGTCGTTTTGAAAGACTATTTTTTTATCAAACGGGGCATTCCTTGCAGGGTCTATTTTTTTTCTATTCCCAAAAATACTACATTGTTTTTCCAAATGGGGTAGCCAATCTAGGCATCTATTCGTCATAACTTAATTCCTTTTTATATATATTTCATATATATACGAGGCTGTTTCGGATAAATATGCGGAAAAAAATGATCGTAAAATATAATTTCAATTATAACGAAAACAACTTTAATAAATCTTTTCCACATGACTTCCGCCGAATCGAATACATTTCTTCCACCTCTCAACCCACTTCCTGAAGGCCTCACGGAACTTGTCTTCCGGGATGGCCCTCCCGACCCGGGTCCACTCCTTCTGGACGCTCTTGTCGACGATCTCCACGCCCTCGAGCATCTTCTTCATGACGGGGAAGTAGAAACAGTCTGCGGGGGCATGATCGATGACCTTGATCCCCTTCTTGGCTAAGAAATCCTTCGTACTATTTGCCGTGTGGCATGGAGCATTGTCGAAGTGGAAGTACCAGTCTCTTTTGGCCATTTCATGTCGCTTTTCCTTGAATTTCTTTAAAAACATGTTCATGACATCCTTGAACACGGCCGCGGTGACAGAGGTTCTCATCGGGAGATAGTGCTGGAAGATCACGCCACAGTTGTCGAAGAAGCTGAGAACCATATGTTTCTTCCTTGATTCTTGACGCTTGTACTTCAGGGGTGGGCTGGAACCCTTCGGGAGCCATTAAGATGATCCTCGTTTGGACTCAGGAGTGAAAAAAGACACAGAGGTTGCATCCATCGTCACAATCTTGTCCAGAACCCCCAATCCGAGCTCAAAATTGAGTTTCAAGAAGGCTTGTGCGCACCTCACTCTCTTCATTTTGTGATCTTCTGTGAGCATCTTGGGCATGCATCTTGCCGACTTGATTGAGAGCCCAAGATCGTCATGGAGGACGTGGAAAATGGTGTTAATCGACGTCTCGAACTTGATAGCCAGTTCCTCCATTGTCACCCGACGGTCGGCCTCCACGTACACCCTCACAGCCTCAATAAAGTCGTCGGTACGGACCTTCCTCCTCCCGTTCGTGCTCCTCTGAAGAGTCCTTCCCGGCCTTAACTAATGCTGAAATGCGGTAGATTTGGCTTTGGGAGATGCTGTTGACCTCAAAGGCCGTGTCGACCATGGTCTTGATCTCCTTGGGAGTCTTCCTGGCCTTGGCGAGGTCCTCGACGAACTTGTGGATGCGCGACATTTCTCTTTTTTGACAAAAATTTGACCCAATGTTACGTAATAACAAAACAAAAGATTGATTTTATTAAAAAACAAAGTTCTAAATCGGTTTTGATACATTAGAAAGAAATCAATCCAATTGTCTGAGCTTTAATTTAAGTCTATGATTTAGAAGATTGATGCAATATTTTGCAAGATATAAACTGATTCGCATAATTATCCGAAACAACCTCGTATATACCAGGAAACGACCGGGACCCGGGCCGGGACTTAAATTTTTCAAGCCGGGCCGGGCCAAAACTAGGCCGGGACTTAATATATATTTTCGTTCCCTCGACATTCTCAAGTGACGACTTTATGAATGGCAAACGAAAGTAAATATTTAAGTCCCGGCCCGGTGTCTAAAAACGCCAGGACACTCAAAAAAACAGCCGGGTACCCCGTCGTTTCCTGGTATATACATATATATCCTTGCACAAAGAGAAAACCCAAGAATAAGATCTCAGAATTGTATAAATATCTTTTATTCACCATAAAAATAACAAATTGACTTATATATAAATTAATAAAAATACACAAAATGTAAGAAGTGTTCATCACAATGCATTTCAGAGTAAAGGACTCCGCCTCAGAGCAAATCATCCTCTGAGTTGAGTCCTTTCTTAACGCGAAGGAGAAGGGTCGTGTACCAGGCCTCGAGTCGAGATATGGAATCGTACTTCTTGATTTCTTCTGTAAATGCATCGATGTCCTGATCTTCGATATGGACCAGGAGAGACTAAGAAAAATAAAATAAAAATAAAGTAGTAACATGATCGTAAAGTGAGAGATAAAAGGAAGAAGAAAAAAATGGTGGAAAGGATATTATTATTATTCAATTAAACAATGATTTATATATAAGTGTGTTATGAATTATTAATAGGTATATTATATAAATCCAAGAGGTTTTAATATGTAATTACAACATTATTAAGATATAGTATATACTTTTTTAATATTACAAAAAATACATGAGGAAATTCGGGAAAATGTGGACAACCAAGAAAAATTAATACTAAACGAATGACAATTTACTTATAAACCATTTTTGATTTGTGAAGCACTATATATCTACGTATATAGAAAGAAAGGTCAGCTCATTCTTAGTGTGTATACAGGCGCAAATAGAAGGGCCCAAAAAATGACTCCACGTGTATGTTATCATAAAAGTCTTAATAATTCCAAAGAAAGCTTCGTATTCAATAAAGATATATATGATTTTATAATAATTTTTTATTAATCTACTATAGAGTTTATATTGAAGTATATTTTAAAATGATTTGAAGGGGAGGGAGACAATAGAAATAATATATATCTTATGCAGAAATAAAAGCTAAACCAACTTCAATAAACAAATAAAAGAAGGATTTGTTCTCTAGCAATATTGTAGCAGCCCTTGTAGAGATAAATGTGGATTTGAGTGATTATTTATTTAAATATACCATACTTTATAATATGTTCAATATAAATGTTATGTTTGCGTGAAGAAAGGGTATAGGGAAAAAAGACAAATAATGACAAACGGAAATACATGGATAGAAAAGTATTACTTGAGTAGAATAATTCTTTTAAATCTAATCCAAACAATTAAAAAGGCAAATACAGTCAAAGTAGTCTCTAAAGAGGCCACACACTCAAAGGAATCAAAATATTGACCAAATTAAACAGATTCTATGCTTATACAATCTATTTAATGCGGCATATATAATATAATTTGTCTAGCAGCCATCGGCAGGTAATAGCAATAGACAATTTGCCGCTAAGACAGACTTGACTGTAATTACTTTCCCTTACATTACTCAATTTACTAGGCATACTCAAATTATTCCCTTTCCATGTATTTGATCGGTTTCACCCCGTATTTCATTATTCTTCTTGACCATTTTTTCCTAACATAAAATATTAAACTTTGACTGTTAATTGATAGTAAATCGATTTTGTTATTTATTTAGATGCACATTGCAAAAGGAATAAGAGAGATGCCAGCGTTTCATTTATTATTATGATTATTATTAGAATAGAAGGTTCGAAAACCAATGGGATGCCGCCGGGGAAAACAAAGAAGGCTACCCCAAACAAGGATGATTTTAACAAAGTTCATCCTCATCCGGGATTTGTTTTTTGATACGAAGTAGAATGGTGGTGTACCACTGATCCAGTCTGGATACAGAGTCATAGCTTTTAACCTCGGAGGTCAAGGCCTCCACATCTTGATCCTCCAAGTGCTTGCTCAGCACCTTTTACAGGGGGAAAAGCATGGATTGAAAAGAGAGAGAGAGAGAGAGAAAGAGAGAAAGGTTTGGATAGGACGGAAAGAGGGAGAGACAAAAAAAAAACTACGAGTTAATATTTTTTTGTTATTTGTTAAAGGAATTGACGAATGAGCTAAACTATAACCGACATAATAGTTAAAAAACCTTTTTCTAGAAAGTGATTAGTTGAAGTGTTGGATTTTTTGGAAATAAGGCATTAATTAGATTGTGGCTAAATCCAGCCAGAGATAAGAATATCATCCTCCTAAAGAATACTGAGTATTTGATTAACATGAGCCTAGCTCCGTGTTATGTACGGATATTTTGAATGGGTTATTCTAATATTTCAACTATCAATATAAATTAAACAAAGCAGCTTCGCAGGCCAAGTAAAATATCAATAAATTGTGTAGGTATGTATTTCGTTCATCCTTCGTCTGATAATAAGACGTAAAAAGATATATTAAATTGATGGGTCAACGGAAAGATATATGATCCAGGATACTTAAATATATGATATATGAGTTAGTTAGATCTGTCATATATTTAAGTATCCGGAATCATTCTCTAACTACAAATATAGAACCACTAGACATTTTTGATCTCGTTTGAAGTAAGTATAATACCATTTTAAAAAGTATAGAGATAATGATGAACTGTATCCACCAGCCCCAGAAATTACAACTATTCTTACTTAATGGGTTCATTCTACTGGCTCAACTATTGGCTTTACGAAAGTTTTAAGTTCAGAAATCTCATATGCGAGTCCTGGCAATAATGAAAACATAAACGTAAAGTAATGAGGTATTATTCACCGGAATATAATATGAGTTATATTCACTCAACCTCTCTCTCCTACGTCCTATGTATTAGCAGTTGATCTAATAAAGTAATAGAGTGTACACGTCAATCAGTTGTGATATCTCATTTCTTCACATCACTTCATGGCGCAGTCGGTACTAGAACCATAACTCCCTTTTCCATTCCACATTTTTCCCAGCACTCCTACGGACCTCTTCGCGTTCCTCCACGTTCCTCATCTAGGAACCCCCACCTCCATCCTCGGGAAAAATTGACGGGAAGAACTCTGACGTCATACCCTTACGTCACATTACTTACGTAGTTATTATATATAAACAAACAATAACATGGATCTCTCAGAATTTAAAACCAGAGATGAAAAAACTCAGTACTTAAAGTTATCTCTCAGGGGAGTGTCTTCATCCATCTCCAAACGGAGCAATTTTCTTCGCAGTTCTATAAGTGCCTGCAACGCCGCTCCCTCCAACGGAAAGTTTATGGCCATAGAAGAGGCAATCAAACGATTGATGGATGCCAAGGAAAAGGCTCACGCTCGCTACGACGCCCTTGCTGAACTTTGCCCTACCGATAGCGAGTCGTATGAGGACAAGTCCATAGAGATTTCAGAAAAGATCGCCGTCCTAATAGACGAGGCGGACAGAGCCATCGTTCAAGGGAAGGAAGCCCTTACGTCTACTTCCTCACATTCGTCCGTCACGAAGGAAGATAATCCTCGTCAACCAAGCCAGGAGGACATCATCGCCCGATCTAGAAAAATTGCGGAAGAAATTAAACCTCATCTCCTTCACTCCGACGCCAAGATGACGGAGTTCATTTCTTGGAAAGACTCCTTCCGGAGTTACTTCCACGCAGCGCACGCCCACCTAGTCTCCACGGAAATACAAAGGTCACTTTTCCTCCGATATTTAAAATCAGATCTCGCTTCTCTGATAAAGCCAAGTCTCAGCGAGCACACTCCCGTGTACGATGAGAAGGGAGCTCCTAAAGGTGCTATGGCAATCCTGGAGTCCCACTTCGAGACCTTGCACCCCGTATTCAACGGTTCTAGGAATAATTGTATAAAACACTTATGCATAAGGAAAAATCTGATAAAGCATATTTGTGTTGGGAATATTTGTAACTAGGAATTTTTCTCTAACGACACTTTTGTATAAAATGCATTTTTAAAGGAAATTACGTACTTTTGGGCCCAGCTTATCAGTCAAAATAGCTTTATTGAGCATTAATGAGCACATTTGGTAAGTTTTATTATATAAAAACAGTAAAATGAGCCCATTTGGAGTACTTTTTCGTTCATATATAAAGTATATAATAGACCCATAATGGTACCAATAAACATTGAGCTACGGTAAGGTAAGGTAAGGTAGGTTTCGTGAGGAATGAACAATAACAATAACATAAGAAATAATAATAAGCTCAGGACTTTGTTGTGTTAATTCGGACAATTACGGACTTCCCGGATCATCTTTGCTGGACGACATTTTCCTACGGTCTTTCAGCTGGAGAACCTCCCCTGGCTACAATAGATCCTTGATGCACTCCGGGTCCCTACAGTACTCCGGATTCCCACCGGTCTGGATCCCCAAGGCACTCTCGGGATCCATACAGTTCTTCGTATGTTAGGGCACTTACTCCACGACTGATCGCCACGAGAGTCCTATCAGGAGGAAGCGGGTCCTAAATACACCCGTTGTAGAGAGCTCAGGAATGTGAATTGAGTTAATTGGACCTCAAATATAGTTTGCATCCTATATTTTATTACGCACTCTTATTTAAAGTTTTGTTGTTTTATCTCTATTTGTACACTTTCTTTGCATCTTTGTCTCGAAGAACTAAATACATTAAGTTAATTTGATCTCTAAATTGCTTCTTATTTCTATTTGAGACCCATGGTCAAGAATATTGTTTGCCTATTAACAAAAATTATAGACAATACCAAAAGTAAAGACAAAAAGAAAAACTGATTGGCCTAAATACAATATTTTTTCATCTATTTATCATCAATTATGAATATATAATACAATAAAAAGTGTATTTTATTAACCATAACAAAAATAATTGTTTAGAATTTTATTAAAACGTGTCAAAAATGCCTCTGCAACGTTGTATTCTTCGACATTGTTGTTAAAAGCATTCTATTCCTTTTCCTATAATCTATCAAATATAACATGGAACATCAAATTCATTTTAAAATAGCTTTTTCTGTGTGGAACCTTATTGAAAGTATCGTTTCTTTTTTATTTAGTAAAAAGAATAACTTATCTTATGAAACCATAATACGAATATTTTCATTTTTTTTATTCACGTTAATCATTTTTATATAATGTGTATAATTGTTTGTCGACAATGCTTTTATTAATTCCTTTTGAAACGCCTTGTTATTATATTTTCATAACATAACACATATATCGTGCATATTAATTATCCCCCCTTCCGGCTGCAATTGATCCTTGACGCTCCCAGGATCCCCGCAGTACTCCGGATTCCTACCACTCTGAATCTCCAAAGTACTCTCGGGATCCACAACTGACTGATATGATAACCCTATCGGGAGGAAGCAGCTCTCAAACCCACGTGATATATGGAGCTCAGAGAGGAGATGGACGGAGTTCATTGGACCATTAATTTCGTTTGCATTATATATTTTCTTTCTCACTCTCATTTAAAGATTTGTTGTTGTTTTCTCTATCTATATACTATGTTTACATCCTTGTCTCGAGCAAATAAATTAACTCAATTAATTTGATCTCTTCATTTCTTCTTCTTTCTATTTGAGATCCATGGTCAACTAAAATCCATACCCGAGACTTCTTTATACACACAAATACAGAGGATAGACAAATGATTATAACTTACTTATATAATTTTTTTCATTCCGATTCATGTTCTTGATGTGGAAGACAATGAGAAAGAGCATATTTCGCCTATTAAATAAGTTAATGACGATAAATATAAAGACAAAAAAATTGGCTTGAATATTATAACTTTAAAAAAATATAATCATTAATGGTCAACTAAAACCCATACCCGAGGCTTTTATACAAACACCGAAGGGTGGTTCATTAGCTAATACTTGAGTCTTCTTACGTTATTTTTGGAAGTTAAATGTGAGGATGATTACTTGCTTATTTTTTTATGAAACTTAAGGAAGTCTGTCATGACTCTTTGAGACCTTAATTGCAGCTATGATTGAATCCAAGACAGAAAACTCTCATTACTATCTTCATCACTTCATCGAATGTTTACTAAAATCAAAATATATGAAGATATAAGCGTCGACCATCTCATAAAGTTTGTTATAAAATGACCACAATTATTTTTACACTTTTAAACATACTTTTTCTTATCTCTTATTTTTTTCTGATGTTGATGAGTTAAAAAAAAAACATGTAATTCAAATTAATCAAAATAAATCTACACTGTTTGTTGATGATAAAAAATAAAAGTCAACCAAAAAAATAAGCAAAAAAAATCCTTTTCTTAAATTTTGATGAACCGCTCCCGATTTCAGACCCTTGAACTTCATATCTCCTTATTGTGCAGGATAATGCGGATTAAATATTATTCCATCATATAATTATAATTCATGTACTCAATATAATAAATGTAATCATATGTAAAGTATAATGTTTATTTTAAACAAAAAATATTGTATTATGTACATATTATAGATTTATTTAAATGTATATATAAATATAATTAAAAAAGAATGCAAATTTCTTGCTATATTAGCTATATAATTCATCTTGTCGGATCTATCGTAGTCCTCCATTTGCTGTAATAATTTATCATTTATATTTTTATATATTTTTTTGGATGGATGGTCCCCACCACTTCTCATATCCACAGCATTTAAGCATTTAAACCCGCTTCCTCCTGATAGGACTCTCGTGGCGATCAGTCGTGGAGTAAGTGCCCTAACATACGAAGAACTGTATGGATCCCGAGAGTGCCTTGGGGATCCAGACCGGTGGGAATCCGGAGTACTGTAGGGACCCGGAGTGCATCAAGGATCTATTGTAGCCAGGGGAGGTTCTCCAGCTGAAAGACCGTAGGAAAATGTCGTCCAGCAAAGATGATCCGGGAAGTCCGTAATTGTCCGAATTAACACAACAAAGTCCTGAGCTTATTATTATTTCTTATGTTATTGTTATTGTTCATTCCTCACGAAACCTACCTACCTTACCTTACCGTAGCTCAATGTTTATTGGTACCATTATGGGTCTATTATATACTTTATATATGAACGAAAAAGTACTCCAAATGGGCTCATTTTACTATTTTTATATAATAAAACTTACCAAATGTGCTCATTAATGCTCAATAAAGCTATTTGACTGATAAGCTGAGCCCAAAAGTACGTAATTTCCTTTAAAAATGCATTTTATACAAAAGTGTCGTTAGAGAAAAATTCCTAGTTACAAATATTCCCAACACAAATATGCTTTATCAGATTTTTCCTTATGCATAAGTGTTTTATACAATTATTCCTAGAACCGTATTCAACAGGCGATGCGATTTCTTTAACTTGCGTTTTCCGCGAGGAAAGAAGGCTTCAGCGTGGGAGGCGGAGCTGAACCAAATTGCACTTAACTGTCAATTTGATACTTTCAACACCGATGAAATTTTTGTATTCCGGTGGTTTCAGGAATGCCCCGACAAAGACTTGTTGAAAGATATAAGAAGAATCAGCTCCCCAATCACTCGGGAAAAAATTTCTGCGTGCGTCAAGGATTATGAGGCTTCCCTGAGTCAGCTCTCCATATGCGAATCCTCAAGCGTGGTTAGGCGCACCATGCCAAAACTCCTTCCTCAACGTCAAAGTTCAAGACACCGTAGAAACTCCACAAATTCGAATTCATCTTCAAAATCCACTTCTACTTCCACCAACAGGATACCAAAAGGCATATGCTACTGCTGTGGGTCGCGTAATCACTTATCTTATACGTGCCCCCAACGAAATACAAGTCAGTGTTCATTTTGCCATCGCGTCGGACACGTTATCAAATACTGTCGCGACAGAGCGAACTCCTTTTCAGCCAAAAAGTCGACTCAACAATATCTTCACCTCCACCTTCTCATAACTTAAATGAAGACAGCATACCCTCAGTGAAATCTTTAACTTCAGATTACTCCGATTAGCAATTAAAATCTTCATCGTCGGATCAGCACATCGAACTCAACCCTTCAAACTTCTTATACAGCTTCGCCAAGATAGCTAGAGCTACTCCTCGGGCAACAATTAATTTCACCTCCCCGTGTGGGCGGTCCTTCAACTTTGACGTCATTCCTGACACAGGAGCTACAAAGTCAATCCTTGCCCTCAATATTTTAGAGCGGCATGGGATTTCTTTCGCCCCCTCCCGAGAAGTTGTAACCTTGGCGGACTCCAGTTCGACAATGCTGGCTGAAGGAAAAATACGTCTCGCTGCTAAATTCGGCGAATTATCTTCCAATATCGAAGCCCTAGTTACATCAGCCTTCTCCGATGACATACTTTTATCGTGGCAAGATATGACCAACCTGGGAATGCTGGATAAAAATTTCAATTTTCCTCATGCGTCCTCAAGGCTCATAAGACCCTTCCAAGGAGCGCCGCCTGACAACAATTTGTCCAACAGACAGTCCCTCGCTATAACGTTGCGAGACAAATATTTCAGCGACACGACCGCTGTAAACCTTGATGAAAAGAAGGCCCTCCTTATAAACCTATTTAATGACGTCATCTCGGACAGTTTGGAAGGAAAGGAACCCATTTCGGGACGGCCAATGAAGCTCTATTTCAAGGAGGATGTAAAATAATCCCCTTCCAAGCAAAGACGCCTAGGAACATCCCTCTTCACATGCGAGGACCAGCGGACGATCTCATCAAGGAACTCCTACACACCAAGATAATCGCTCGAGTCGATACCCCTGTGGATCATTGTGCATACGGACATTACGTGCTCAAACCAAATGGGAAGGTCAGACTGGTCACCGATTTCACCAACCTCAATAAATATATAAGGCGCCCCTGCTATCCGTTCCCCAGCGCTGAGCAAATCGTTCACAGCCTGGAAAGCTCATCGAAAGTCTTTGCAGTAGCGGATCTCACTCACGGCTATTTTCAAGTACCTTTGGACGAAGAATCATCTCTCCTCACCACATTCATCACTCCTCAGGGTAAATACCGTTATTTACGTGCGCCCATGGGTATTAATGCAAGTTCTGATGAATTTAATATCAGATCAGAGGTCATTCTTGAAGGCATAACTAACGCTATGAAAATAGTCGATGATTCCGTTATTGGCGCTTCCAACTTCGGCGAGTTATTTCTGAAAGTGATCCTCTTCCTCCTAAATGCCCGTGAACATGGCATTACGGTTTCGGAGAAAAAGCTTCAGATAGGATCTGCCGTGAAATTTGCAGGTTATCAATTGGAAAACGGCAAAATATTTCCCTCTGAAGCGCGCATTCAAGCGATAACATGTTTTCCAAGCCCTAAAAACATAACCGAGTGTCGTAGTTTGCTAGGCTTAGTAAACCAACTCGGCTCTTTCATGCCTGACTTAGCTCAAATGTCTAAATGTATCCGAGAGCTACTCCAAAAAAAGAACGCCTTCTTATGGACATCAGAGCATGAGCAAGCCCTTTGCATAATAAAACAGACCGTTTCACAACATTTGGAATGTAATTTCTTGATAAAAATTCAAAAACAATACTCTTGACTGACGCATCTCGCCTTCACGGATTAGGATTTTTACTTCTCCAACAACCCAACGACGCACCTGCAACTACGTCAAGTCTCCATCCTGATTCCAAACTAATTCAATGCGGATCATTCTCACTCACAGAAACTCAAGCTCGTTATGCCACTATTGAGCTAGAACTTTTAGCCCTTGTGAGAGCCATTGAAAAGTGCCGCTTCTTCCTGAAAGGAATAGATTCCTTTTTTGCCATTGTGGATCATCGACCTCTTATCGGCTTATTTAACAAAAACATTTACGAAATTGAGAACCCACGTCTCATGAGGCTACGTGAGAAAATAGTCGGATTTAACGTAACTCTAATATGGCAGCCAGGCAAAACTCACCTCGCCGCGGACGCTCTAAGTCGAGCCCCTGTATTTAAAGCCGAGGACGAACCTGCTCTGGAAGAGTATGAAAACACTCTTATGTGTAGAGCAGTTAGTGACCCCACATTCCAACAGCTCTATGATGGAATCGACGAACCCTACAAGCTCATCATTGCTGCACTTAGGGGAGGATATCACCCCAACGATCTCCCGGAAACTCATCCCGGACGTCAATTTTCCTCAGTGTGGAGTAAGCTATCCCTCTTAAATTTAGATAGTGACAATGACACATTAATCACCTACGAAGGACATCGCCTCGTGATTCCCACCTCCGTTCGAAAGGATATCCTTGCTCTTCTCCACAAAGCCCATCAAGGCATTACTAAAACCCGCCTCATCGCGTCGAAATTATTTTTTTGGCCGGGCATGTCTAAGGAAATTGCTGATTTAATAATTAATTGTGACAAATGCCAATTACATCAAGCGTCTCAGTATGAAAAAACGGAGCAAAGTTATAGTGAGCCCCCGAGACCTTGGCACACTATATGCATCGACCTATTCGAATGTAACGGTCAAGACTTTTTGGTAGTCGTTGATAAATTTAGTCTGTATCCCTTCGTACACCATCTTCATAAAACATCAACATCAAATGTTACGTCCTACCTCAAGTCACTGTTTCTCATATTTGGATACCCAAACTACATCATTTCAGATAATGGGCCCCAATTCCGCGGGGAATTCAACGAGTTTTGTGAACTCCAACACACTATCCACGTCACTTCTTCACCTCATAACCCCCAATCTAACTCGATTGCAGAGTCGGCGGTCAACAGGGTAAAGAAGCTAATGAAGAAATCCAAATCCAAAGAAGAATTTACTGAATCACTCCTATATTTAAGAACAATCCCTTCATCGTCGCGGAAGAAATCACCTTCAATGTTATTCCTTGGAAGAGATTTAAGAACTCTTCTCCCCTCTCTTAATACTCTGTCCGATCCATCTACTTTCGATCATTCGCCATCGACCTTAAGACAACTCAACGTAGATGAACAAGTCTTAATTCAGGACGCAAAGAGTAAACTTTGGTCCGACGTTGGACAAATAACTCAAATATGTGATTCAGGACGCTCATATAGAGTTATGTTGAGATCGGGGAAAATAATAACACGCAACAGAAAATTTGTGAAGCCAACATCAGCCCAACATCCACATCCGAACACTCATGTGACTCCACCCTCACCAATTGTGAAAGCAAGAAGATCACCTCGGATAGCCAAGAAATCAGTGTCAATAAATTGTTCCAAAAATACTTACAAACTTATTTAACTCATGTTTTGTTTTTTTCGTTGATCTATATATAACGTTTTTTTTGTTTATCTTTATATAGCGTTTTTTTCGTTTGTCTATATATAACGGTTTTTTGTTTATCTATATATAATGTTTTTTTTTGTTTATCTTTATATAACGTTTCTTATCGTCATTAATTGTTTTTTTTTCGCAGATATTTCTATAATGTTAATTAATGACTGGGGGGCGTGAGGTATTATTCACCGGAATATAATATGAGTTATATTCACTCAACCTCTCTCTCCTACGTCCTATGTATTAGCAGTTGATCTAATAAAGTAATAGAGTGTACACGTCAATCAGTTGTGATATCTCATTTTTTCACATCACTTCAAGTAAGTAGAGCCCTCAAAAATTCTCTTAAGAGACATTGTCTTTGATGAACTATGATGAAGGCTCTATGATGATTGTATGAATTCTTGTCTTGAGAAATATTGCAGGCTCTCAAATTTGAAAACTAAATTAAATAGTAACGAAAAGGAGGGATGCCTATGTCTGAGGAAAAGGTATGTGGGGGCTATTATTATTATTTTTTGACAGATATGTCTATTTGTACGTTGGTTTCATAAAAATGCGCTACAAAACATAAAGTCAAAACGTTTATTCTGATTCTTCAAGAATACATAAATAAAACTAAATCCAGTTTTCCATATTGGGAAGAAATAGCCAAAGGAAAAATGACCCAAGATAGAAAAGGAAAATGCTGACCCATAGAAAAAATGGCCCAAATAAATCTTAGCCCTTAGAAAAGGATTTTTTTTGTCATTAATTACCTCATTTATATGATAAATAGTATTTGATCCATACTTAGTTGTATTCCACTCAAATACTTGTCTACCCATGCATTTGGCCCATTTTTTCCATGAGTCATAATTTTCCTTTTCTAACTTTGATATTTCTTCCTGGTCCATTTCTTTTGGACACCCCACTTTCCAATATAGGTAAATTCTTGGTATCTAAACAATCTCTTACCAAATCAAACGTATTTGAATAAGTAGTTGAGAGATAAGCTAAGATAAACAATAAATTGATACTTTTTTAAGAACACAGTCAACATTTGAATGTATCTATAATTATTATCGTATATTAATCGATGAAAAACTAAGAAATGCTCTCATATCCTTTATCCCCATCATAACATAGCAAAGACCAGCAAAATAAAATGTCAATAATTTCCGCAAGAAACAAACTTGAATGTATAAACACAATCATACATAGACTGCATTAAATTTAATGCTTAAATGAACAGCAATAGTAAAATCTTACTTCATGCTTTGATAAATTATATGCAAATATGTATTTTTATAATACATTTTCCTCAAATTAAAATCCAAGGCGCTAAAACTCTTAATTCAAGTAAATAATAACTCAATCTTGTCAATATCTTGTTATTCAGATCAATACTGAGTTGCGGCTGATCTTGATTCATAGTTAATGAATATTTTATTTTGTAAACATATTGCTCAAACTTGTTTATAATAATCAATTTAGGATAGTAATTTATCCTTTCTAGTTAGTTTTTAAAATAACAATATAAACATTACTTCTTTTCTTTGCTGTCATCAGTAATTTTGAATAGAATCATTTCAAAAACTCTTATCTAAAACCCAAGTTTTCTTTTACATAGGTTCAATGAAGAGGTCATCATTTAAAGGTATTTTTGAGACTTTTTTGGACATTGGAAATATAAATGTATAGATGTATTTTCCTACATCAAAAAGAACATGAAGGACATATTGGGTGATGATTTCATACAAAAAAATGCCCCAAAATATGCAATGACCTTTTGTTTTTAATCGCAAAAAATAATTAAATAATTGTTTAAATGTGATAATTCTAATTTACATAATATATAATAAAATAGTTTAAGCAGGCTAAACTGCACTATTACATGATTTGATCATCTTAATATAAAAATAAAAGTATCAAAATTCCTCTTTTTTGTTGTAAGTCAGCGCTTTATTTTTAATTTTTTTTATTAAGCCGTTAGTTTTTGTTGGAAAGAGACTGATTACAACAACTAAGAATTTAAGTATTAATATTGTTCAAAATACAAGACACTAAATCAAGTTCGTTGATCGTTCCAAGTCCGTTGATTATGATGTTGTTTCGTCTCTCTGCCACAACATCATAATCAACGGACTTGGAACCAAGGTCTGTTATAATAAGGTCTGGGCAATACAAAAACAAACATGTAATCCTAGCAGTATAAATACTCAATGACGTCATTGGAGAACGATTATATCTATCTATCTATCAATTTCTCTATCTATTTATAATATATATATATATATTGGTTTTAGGAATATTTACAAATATATAAAACTTATACACAAAGAAAATCTGTTAAAGCATTTTTTGTTGGGATTATTGCTAGTAGTAATTTTTCCTTTATCCTTTCCTTTATATTTGAACGAAAAAGTACTCAAAATGGGCTCAGTTTATAAAATAAAAATAACCAAATGTGCTTATTAATGCTCAATAAAGCTATTTTGACTGATAAGCTGGGCCAGAAAGTCAGTAGTTTCCTTTAAAAATGCATTTATACAAAAGTGTCGTTAAGGAAAAATTATTACACTCAATATTTCCCAACAAAAAAATGCTTTATCAAATTATCTTTGTGCATAAGTTTTATATATTTGTAAATATTCCTTAAACCAATATATATTTATAGATAGATAAAGAATTGATAGATATATAGATAGATAGATAGATAGATATAATCGTTCTCCAGTGACGTCATTGAGTAGTCACACTGCTATATGTTTTTTTGTATTGCCCAGACCTTATTATACATACCTTGCTTGGAACGATCAACGAACTTGATTTATTGTATAACTCCTATGAGCGTGATCATCATCATAACAATAACATATTTTGGTCATTACCATAGATTATAGATAAAGAGAGCGTATTCTCTTCGATGGCAGATAAACATAGTCGTTCAGCTGTCGTCTGTGCCCATATAAACAAATTAAATTGTACTACGTCATTGTAAGTTGATCATAGAGATGAAAAAGTTTGTTTCTATTAGACACAAAAACGTTTCCCCCTGAAGAATCCAATAAGCTCTCTATGTATTTATATCTCTTTGATCATTACAGGATTTTGGTTGACAAGTAGAAAAATCTCTGAACCTCATGTCTGGATATTCTCGTAATGAAAAACATCAGCTCGAAGCTCTTCTTTTCTTATTGTAGAAGGAAATTCTTCTATAGTTTTATATTACCTTGTTTTGGGCCCAAAGCTGACGTCACGTGTGGATATTTTTGTAAATATAATGCACATACATTATTGGTGATATTAGAAGAAATGGACCAGGAAAATATGGACTAGGAAGAAATGGACCAGGAAAATATGGACCAGGAAGGAATGGACCATGGTAGAAAAGGAAAATTATGACTCATGGAAGAAATGGACCAAATACATAGGTAGGCAATTTTTGAGCGGAATATGTCTAAGTATTGTACAAATACTATTTCTTATATAAACTGAGTATATAATGAAATAGAATGATTTTATTTTTGCATTTTTAGATAAATAATCTCTTCTTTCTGTCAATTATAATTCAAAATCCCCCGAATTATGGTAAATAATACGTATTGTCTTAAATATCAAACATACCGATGTTAGAAGCACTCAAAAAGTAAATACATAAAGAAGAAGAAATATATGGCTAATTTCGGGCGCGATTGTTATAAATGGAATATTTGAAAGGATAGAGTGAGGGTTGACGTCAGAGTCAACAATAATAAATGAGAGAGCCTCCAATGATCCGAGTCGAGTATTCAATCTTTGCAATCCGGCCGAATGAAGGCACCTCAACACATACAGACAATGCCTTGGACCCCCAGAGTCAGTCGCCTCCCTTCCAGAAAGGCACCAATTGTCAGCCCCTCGTCTTCGTTAAAGGAGTCCAATCCCTCGTCCTCGAAAGGAGTCCTATCCTTCGTCTTCGAGAAAGGAGTTCCGTCTTCGTGAGAGGAATCCCTTCCCTTGTCTTTGATTTAGAACTTCCCATCCCTCGTCTCCGTTATAGGACTTCCCATCATCGGCTTCGATTTAGGACTTCCCATCCCTCGTCCTCGTGAGAGGAGTTATATTCCTCGTCTTCAGGAAGGGCCCCTCCTACCATCACCTCCTCCATATTGAAGACTTGTTCCTCTTAGTGGAATTTGCTAATTAACTCCTCAGTCCTGTAATTATATTCAAAGTCTAATCTGGAGAATGGCAAGACCCTAACGGACCTCAAAAACCTTTGCCCTATTATATATTTTCTATTTATATTCATGAAAATAATTGATTTATATAAATTGACAAATACATTGAATTCAAAATTTACTAAATTGTAAAACAAACATAATTTCAATGTTACTAGAGATTAAAAATGAGCATTTAAAACTAGTCTAAGGTTCCCCCACTTTAATATCCCCTCACTTTTTCTGGAGGGATTCTGGTCATTAGAGACATTGACTTTTCGGACCCTTCTTGGTGCTACTGCAACTCAAACATGTGATGTGTCTATCACTGGTATACTTCCTGAAAAAGGCCGTCTCACCCTTTTACCCACCTTTCATAGTATCTCAGCTCTCATACCCCACCCCTAAAAAGCTTGAATTCTTTTAAATTTTCGGTTTCCTCCCGGATAATGAACTGGCGAGTCTGCGCTCCTAGGACAAAATAAAGTCTCTGCCCAGGATCGGCCAAATACTTCCCCTTTATTCTAGACGTCCCCCGAGTTTGCTTTGTCCTTTCCGGGAAAGTCTGAATCATCCCCATAATACTCCCTCCTGGACAAAATTGTTAAAAAATAAATTTGGTATAGAAGTATATATACATAGATTTTAATTGGTTTATATATTTACTAATGCTACATGGGGTATTGTTCAGAGTTTTATTAGTTAATATATTGAATAATGATTCATGATATATTGTTCAGTTCAATGGCACTCGGAAAGATTTCGTGTCCAGAGCGCTTCTTTTTCCTCACTCACGAAAAGGGACCCACTAAAATAATGGACATGGAAATAAATTAACATCGTAGCAAAGTTAAATATTCTCGATTCTCCTTTTGAATAGATATAATAGGAAGAGGAGTTGATGTTCATGGCTCTTTCATCCGGAATTTGATGATCTTCAAGTCATTTTGGACTACCATGGAGGTAGGTTCATCAGGAGATTATGAGGCTTCTTTAATAGAAATACAGGACTGATGAGTTCGTTAGCAAATTCCACTAAGAGGAACAAGTCTTCAATATGGAGGAGGTGATGGTAGGAGGGGCCCTTCCTGAAGACGAGGAATATAACTCCTCTCACGAAGATGAAAATGGGAAATCCTATAACGGAGACGAGGGATGGGAAGTTCTAAATCAAAGACGAGGGAAGGGATTCCTCTCATGAAGACGAAGGATTGGACTCCTTTCGAGGACGAGGGATGGGACTCCTTTAACGAAGACGAGGGGCGGGAATTGGTGCCTTTCTGGAAGGGAGGCGACTGACTCTAGGGGGTCCAAGGCATGTCTGTATGTGTTGAGGTGCCTTCATTCGGCCGGATTGCAAAGATTGAATGCTCGACTCGGATCATTGGAGGCTCTCTCATTTTATTATTGTTGACTCTGACGTCAACCCTCACTCTATCCTTTAAAATATTCCATTTATAACAATCGCGCCCGAAATTAGGCATATATTTCTTTTTCTTTATGTATTTACTTTTTGAGTGCTTCTAACATCGGTATGTTTGATATTTAAGACAATACGTATTATTTACCATAATTCGGGGGATTTTGAACTATAATTGACACAAAGAAGAGATTATTTATCTAAAAATGCAAAATAAAATCATTCTATTTCATTATATACTCAGTTTATATAAGAAATAGTATTGTACAATACTTAGACATATTCCGCTCAAAAACTTGCCTACCTATGTATTTGGTCCATTTCTTCCATGAGTCATAATTTTCCTTTTCTACCATGGTCCATTCCTTCCTGGTCCATATTTTCCTGGTCCATTTCTTCCTAGTCCATATTTCCTGGTCCATTTCTTCTGGACACCATTATTGGTATATACTCTTAGACATATATTCCTTGTACATGGCCTTTGCCTTTAATATCACTTTCGAGCAAAAAACACTCATTCGTCAATTCGATAGTAGTTAGATCATCAAAGAGTTTGTTAAGATTAAATATTTT